>OZ038383.1:128343862-128742943 GCA_964036045.1 Eutreptiella sp. 'Long Island Sound 2002'
AATTAGCAGGCGCGTCTACTTGTGGTGCACAGTGTCTACAGACCCAGACCGCCCATCCCCTATATGCGGGTAAACGATTGCAGCGGACCGTTTTGGGGGAAGGGGGCCTTCGGCCCCTTCCCAAATATTGGCACTTCGCGTCTACAACATGCCGACAGTGTCTACAATTAGCAGGCCGCGTCTACTTGTGGTGCACAGTGTCTACAGACCCAGACCGCCCACCCCTCTAGGCGGGTAAACGATGGCAGCGGACCGTTTTTGGGGGAAGGGGGGCCTTTGGCCCCCTTCCCAAATATTGGCACTTCGCGTCTACAACATGCCGACAATGTCTACAATTAGCAGGCCGCGTCTACCTGTGGTGCACAGTGTCTACAGACCCAGACCGCCCATCCCCTATATGTGGGTAAACGATTGCAGCGGACCGTTTTGGGGGAAGGGGCCTTCGGCCCCCTTCCCAAATATTGGCACTTCGCGTCTACAACATGCGACAGTGTCTACAATTAGC
The DNA here is from genome assembly GCA_964036045.1 of Eutreptiella sp. 'Long Island Sound 2002'. NCBI lineage: Eukaryota > Euglenozoa > Euglenophyceae > Eutreptiales > Eutreptiaceae > Eutreptiella > Eutreptiella sp. 'Long Island Sound 2002'. The sequence continues at coordinate 128,344,368 of OZ038383.1, forward strand.
AGGCCGCGTCTACTTGTGGTGCACATTGTCTACAGACCCCAGACCGCCCACCCCCTCTGTGCGGGTAAACGATGGCAGCGGACCGTTTTGGGGAAGGGGGCCTTCGGCCCCCTTCCCAAATATTGGCACTTCGCGTCTACAACATGCCGACAGTGTCTACAATTAGTCTACAGTGTATATATGTGTGTGTGTGTGTGTGTATATATATATACATACATACATATATATACATATATATGTCGTACGACACTGTACGACGCGTCGTACTGTGTCGTACTGTGTCGTACAGTGTCGTGCTGTGTCGTACAGTGTCGTACTGTGTCGTACTGTGTCGTACTGTGTCGTACTGTGTCGTACTGTGTCGTACAGTGTCGTACAGTGTCGTACTGTGTCGTACTGTGTCGTACGGTGTCGTACTGTGTCGTACTGTGTCGTACAGTGTATACATACATACATATATATACATATATATGTCGTACGACACTGTACGACGCGGCGTACTGTGTCGTACTGTGTCGTACTGTGTTGTACTGTGTCGTACTGTGTCGTACAGTGTCGTACTGTGTCGTACTGTGTCGTACTGTGTCGTACTGTGTCGTACAGTGTCGTACAGTGTCGTACTGTGTCGTACTGTGTCGTACTGTGTCGTACTGCGTCGTACTGTGTCGTACTGTGTCGTACTGTGTCGTACTGTGTCGTACAGTGTCGTACAGTGTCGTACAGTGTCGTACAGTGTCGTACAGTGTCGTACAGTGTCGTACGACACTGTACGACGCGTCGTACTGTGTCGTACAAGGTGTCGGGGCCCGACGCGTCGGGGATGTACGACGCGTCGTACAGTGTCGTACAAGGTGTCGGGGACCGACGCGTCGGGGATGTACGACGCGTCGGGAGGTGTCGGGGCCCGACGCGTCGTAAAATCCCTACTTCGACAGTAGTGGGGGGGGGCGGGTTGGCATGATGCCAGCAAGCAGAGCATGACCACCCCCTACGCACCGCACACCGCGTGGGACCTGCACTGCAGGAGGCCCTCCGTGGGGAGAGAGGGGCCCCGGCGGGCCAGACGGGGCTGACGATTGGCCCGACACAGTACGACACAGTACGACACAGTACGACACAGTACGACACAGTACGACACAGTACGACACAGTACGACACAGTACGACACAGTACGACACAGTACGACACAGTACGACACAGTATGACACGGTACGACACAGTACGACACGGTACGACACAGTACGACACAGTACGACACAGTACGACACAGTACGACACAGTACGACACGGTACGTCACACACAGACATATACATATGTAGACATATAAACACATGTGAATGGAAAAAAAAACAGATTGGTCAGAACGGGGCAAAATGGGTCCAAATGCGTTTCCATTTTGGTCAAAACAGTCCAAAAGGGGAAACCTCAAATATTGGCACTTCGCGTCTACAACATGCCGACAATGTCTACAATTAGCAGGCCGCGTCTACTTGTGGTGCACAGTGTCTACAGACCCAGACCGCCCATCCCCTATATGCGGGTAAACGATTGCAGCGGACCGTTTTGGGGGAAGGGGGCCTTCGGCCCCCTTCCCAAATATTGGCACTTCGCGTCTACAACATGCCGACAGTGTCTACAATTAGCAGGCCGCGTCTACTTGTGGTGCACAGTGTCTACAGACCCAGACCGCCCACCCCCTCTAGGCGGGTAAACGATGGCAGCGGACCGTTTTGGGGGAAGGGGGCCTTTGGCCCCCTTCCCAAATATTGGCACTTCGCGTCTACAACATGCCGACAATGTCTACAATTAGCAGGCCGCGTCTACCTGTGGTGCACAGTGTCTACAGACCCAGACCGCCCATCCCCTATATGTGGGTAAACGATTGCAGCGGACCGTTTTGGGGGAAGGGGGCCTTCGGCCCCCTTCCCAAATATTGGCACTTCGCGTCTACAACATGCCGACAGTGTCTACAATTAGCAGGCCGCGTCTACTTGTGGTGCACATTGTCTACAGACCCCAGACCGCCCACCCCCTCTGTGCGGGTAAACGATGGCAGCGGACCGTTTTGGGGGAAGGGGGCCTTCGGCCCCCTTCCCAAATATTGGCACTTCGCGTCTACAACATGCCGACAGTGTCTACAATTAGTCTACAGTGTATATATGTGTGTGTGTGTGTGTGTATATATATATACATACATACATATATATACATATATATGTCGTACGACACTGTACGACGCGTCGTACTGTGTCGTACTGTGTCGTACAGTGTCGTGCTGTGTCGTACAGTGTCGTACTGTGTCGTACTGTGTCGTACTGTGTCGTACTGTGTCGTACTGTGTCGTACAGTGTCGTACAGTGTCGTACAGTGTCGTACTGTGTCGTACTGTGTCGTACTGTGTCGTACTGTGTCGTACTGTGTCGTACAGTGTATACATACATACATATATATACATATATATGTCGTACGACACTGTACGACGCGGCGTACTGTGTCGTACTGTGTCGTACTGTGTTGTACTGTGTCGTACTGTGTCGTACAGTGTCGTACTGTGTCGTACTGTGTCGTACTGTGTCGTACTGTGTCGTACTGTGTCGTACAGTGTCGTACTGTGTCGTACTGTGTCGTACTGTGTCGTACTGCGTCGTACTGTGTCGTACTGTGTCGTACTGTGTCGTACTGTGTCGTACAGTGTCGTACAGTGTCGTACAGTGTCGTACAGTGTCGTACAGTGTCGTACAGTGTCGTACGACACTGTACGACGCGTCGTACTGTGTCGTACAAGGTGTCGGGGCCCGACGCGTCGGGGATGTACGACGCGTCGTACAGTGTCGTACAAGGTGTCGGGGACCGACGCGTCGGGGATGTACGACGCGTCGGGAGGTGTCGGGGCCCGACGCGTCGTAAAATCCCTACTTCGACAGTAGTGGGGGGGGGCGGGTTGGCATGATGCCAGCAAGCAGAGCATGACCACCCCCTACGCACCGCACACCGCGTGGGACCTGCACTGCAGGAGGCCCTCCGTGGGGAGAGAGGGGCCCCGGCGGGCCAGACGGGGCTGACGATTGGCCCGAAAAGGAATGGGGGGGGGGGAGAACACAACACTTTGTTCCGAAAAAGAAGGCTCGGACGGGCAAACAGGCGGAACGCTCGGGGTCGCGTGCGCCTGTTTTGCAGAATGGAACACTCGAGGGGGGGGCAGTTCCGTGCAGTTCTGGACCGCGACCCCCACAGCATGAGCGAGGGGGTCCGGAGGGGGCCGGTGTGGGGGGGGGGGGGGGGGAGGGCATCGAGGGGATGTAACAAAGTCCGGGGGGGGGGGGGCGGAGCAACAGATACTTCGCTAACCGTACAGCCCCCCGTGACACAGGCTGAATGGTCATAGCTCAACCATCCGAAGTCCGGGGACCATGAGCAACGGATACTGAGCTCGCACATGCCCCCGTGACACAGGCATATGGTCATCGCCACAACTCACAGTACATTGTTTTTGACTTGCTGCACTGCAGCGCAAACCAGATCAGTGCCGAATGTTGCCTTGGGGTCGCCGTACACAAAGTCCGGGGGGGGGGGGGGGGTGGCACGAGGCCATGGTGTTGGTTGGGTTTGCCTTTGGCGGCGCCTATTGGCCTCCCGCCACTGCTCATTCCGACCCTCTTTGGGTCCGAACTTTTCCAATCAAAAAAGTTTTGGAATCAAAAATTTTTGAATGGAAAGTCTTGGTCGTTCGGGGGGGGGGGGGGGGGCAGTCAAAGGTGTTTCCGAATATTTGCGGACATCTTTGAATTCCCTGTTTCGTTCTGAGCATTTTGAATGTCCACAGGTCCGGGGGGGGGGGGGATCATCGGATGTCCGCTGAACGGGGGGTGTGCAGAAGGGGGCGGGTCGAGACTCACGCAGCCGCCAACCGTTCGAAGAAGGCGGCGTGCGGGTCCATTGGCAAAAGTGCTGTTCCCCATTGGCGTAGGTTTGGGGGGGGTCTGGAGGGAGTTTGTGTGTGGGGGCGGGGGGTCCAGCCCTACACGGAAGCACCCCCCGCCTTTGTGGACAACACTCTGTCCACTCAGGACCGTCTCTGTGCACCGCCAGGGGGTTTGGGCTGTACACTCCCCCGGTGGCGTCCAGCACAAGACCGTCCGGCGCAAGGCACGACGTCCCCCGTCGCCGCCCATGTGCAATGCCCGGAGGGTGCATCCGGACCAGCCATGCCCCTAGTGTCTGGCAGGGGAACGGAGTTTCGTTAGGCACCAGCCCCGCACCATGTGTCACTCAGTAATATCTGCTCCTGTCGCACCGGGGGCTCAGTAGGAACCAGCTGCGTCCGGTGCCGGACTCGGTAGGACCCAGCTCCATCTGATCACGTGTGACCTGTTTGACGCCAGTGGCAAGTCTGATTCGGACGCCATGGAACGCCCCGGTGCGCAAGCACGGCCGATGTCGGGGGGAACCGCCGGGTCGGACGGGGATCGCGTGCTTCGACGGGGCCCTGCGCTGGCGTGCCCCACAGGCAAAGCGACAACGCCGCGCTGGCGCAAGGAGCGGGGCTTGGGGGGGGGGGGAAGGGGGTGGGGGGCTGGCGAAGGAGGGACCGCAGCCCTGACCCAGCGCGGCCCTGTTCCCCGTTCTGCCTCCCTCACACCTCAACACCGCAAACACGGGGAAGGGGGAAGGGGACCGAAGACGGTACCCACACCAGACATGCCACTAGCGTCCGGCAGGGAAACCGGTTCTCAGTAGGAATCGGCCCCGTACCAAAGGCCACTCAGTAATACCCGCCCCCCGCACCACCAGAACTCAGTAGGAACGTGCTGCGTACAGCGTGAGGCTCAGTAGGACCCTGCTCCATCCGATCATGTCTGAGCCGGCAGACGCTAGTGGCAAGTCTGTGGCACACCCAACACGCAGCTTAGTAGATGTTCGTGGTGCCCCAGAGGCTCCCGTACGACGCCCAGGCAAAGAGGAGCCCGCCCGCCGGGACCAGGAAGGCCGTGAGCAGCAGCACCGTCATGATGTTGAAGCCCGACCCGATGTAGTAGTCGCCGTCCCAGTTCTCGCTGTACAGGGCGTTGGTGTGCAGGTCCAGGGCCTTCCGTCGCGCGATCTCTCGGGCGGCGTGGTTCTGGTGCGCGATCCTCTCCGCCGCTTCCCAGCTCTCCGCCTGGATCACGTCCCCGGAGTCGGTGGTGTAGGTCTTGTACGTGGGAGTCGCTGACAGCGGAGGCGGAACGAGTCGGGCCGCTTGGGCCAGGGAGACGGGCCGTGGGGCGGAGGGTGCCTGGAAGGCGGAGGCTTGAGTCGCGCTGGGGGCACCCCACGTGTATGCGAGGACCACCACGAGAAGGACACCATACGCCAGGAGAGCCCTGGTCCAGTAGGTCCTGTGCTGGGCGGCGGCAGCATTGTGCCCGTCGTTGTCGATCAAGATAGAATACTCCATATTCTCGAGGAATTCTGGTACATGGCGATGGATCGAAGAGCTCGGGACTTGCAAAAGGTTGTGCTGCCTAACTGCACAACACCCCCTTTTGCTATGCATTACTTGATACTTGCCTTGGTGGGACTCTGGTGGTGGGACTCTGGTGGAGGGACTCTGGCGGTGGGACTCCGGTGGTGGGACTCTGGTGGTGGGACTCTGGTAGTGGGACTCCGGTGGTGGGACTCTGGTGGTGGGACTTTGGTAGTGGGACTCTGGTGGTGGGACTCCGGTGGTGGGACTCGAGCATTGAAGCCAGCAGGCACCACAACACAATCCCGTCAGCCCCTTGACATCCCCACTCCCGCTCACAACGAGCCCTGCACACCCCCCGGAACCGTTGCCGGAATGAGAACGTTGAATCGCGCACCGAGTCTCATCCGCATTGCGCTCAGTGTGGGACTTCTTTTCTCTTTTATTGGAGGTCTTCACCGTGACCGCCTGAGCAGGCTCAACGGTGAGCCACTAGACTGGGCTCACCGGTGAGATGATGGGTGCCTGGCCATGGTGCACCACGTCACTTCAACAAATTGCCACTGCACTGCAGATTATATTTTATTTGAGTGGCGGGGCGAACGTGGCTCGTGAGAATGCCTGCCATGCTTCTGTTGGCGTTGTGTGTTGCATGCTATGTATCAATGCGACCACTGCATACACCCGGAGGTGCCAGGCACAGTTACACAGCCTTGTTTTGCGACCCCCCCCATCCTGCGCGGACCCAGCTAGCCGGCCCCCTCTTCTCCGGACGAGCCCCCCATGTGTGACATTCCATCGGGTTGTTGCTCCTTTATGGGGCCCTGGACAGTCACCCGTTCTTCCCTTCGCATGTTGCGTCGGGTCGCTGCGTTCTGTCGGCCGCTGCGGCCGGTGCTCTTGCTGGTGCCCCCCCCCCCCCCCCCGGAGTGATCTGGTTCAACGACTACAGTCCACGATTAGCAGCAAGCGGCTCCACACACTGCACCCGAAAACACGCCTTCACACAGTCTAACAAACACCTGATCCCGTCTGCTGCCAAATAGCACTTGCCTCGAAGCACTTCGTAATTCGGGTAGCCAACAAGGGGCTTGACACAGCTGTACCTCAGATGGTCTGTGATGCAACAGCACCACGCTCCAAGGGCCTGCAGGCAATGTCACTCGTTGATTGCGTGAGCTGGGCTGCGGTCTGGAATGCACGCCTGGTCTGCAAGAAATCCAAGTGCCCTGCACACCACCTCAGCCACCACCGTCCTTGCTCCACAAAATAAAGACACGCCCTTCGCCCAGGGGAATATCAAGGTGGGGAGGTTGTCAAAGGGGGCGTTTTCGCACAGCGCGCGCACAGCGCGCGCACAGCGCCAATTATTACGGTGATTATCCAGGTAACAACCCTGAAAACCATCCACCTGCGGAATCATGCACAATCAATTCAAAACTCAAAAATTCAAACATCTGATGCTTGCCATGGGTCCCAGGGACCTAAATTCTGCCCCCTATAGCCCCATCCACTGCAGCAGCCATTCAATGACGTCCTTTCAATCTTCTGAACTTACCGAACTCCTGGTGGTGGAGACCAGCCAACTTTTCGCACAGCGCGCGCACAGCGCGTGCACAGCGCGCGCACAGCGCACGGTACGCCCCCAAAGGGTGCAGGGGCAGGGTACCACCATCAATTCTGCACCACTGGCCCTGGTTGCCATGTGTGTACCGAGTACCACCAAATTAGGCGCTAAAGGGGGTATTTGCCCTGTGCACACCTTGCGTGCACCCTAGTGGTGATGCTCCCTTCTGTTGGGGCCCACCAAAACCAGCCCCTGAGGAACCCCATTCTGCCCTGTTGTTCTCTACCCTCCCTATGGCCAAGGAAACATGCAACATGCACGGCAACACAAGCATTTTGTGCAACTACTTGTGCTGACGTGTACATGACGCTCTGAAATGCCGAAATATCTGCAAAGATAGGATAGATGAACAAATTATTTTTTTGTCTCGACCCAGATGCGCTGGCATAGCCTGCTCAGCATAATTATTAATTATGGTACTCGAGACAACCTCTCGGAATCAAGGTTCAGAGCTTCCCACCAATGGCTATGGTAGCAGATCTGACAGATAGTGAGGATTAGCTGAGTCTGAAACCAGGTTACGGAGTGGGAGACTGCCATGCCCATAGGCATCCCAGTGTGCGTCAGGCACAAGAATCGATTAACAGATTATTCGGTCATTGTGACTTTGTTGTTGGATGTGTGTACACACTTGCTTCACACTTATTGTGTGCAGACAATGCGTCAAAATCAGCCTTATTATTGCGATAGAATATCTCTCGGAGACTACGCTGCTTGTACCAACTTTGTGGGTTTTCGGGGGTCAGTGCCTTTGTTGCCCGCTCATCCCGGGCCTCAACACCATCTGCTGCAACATTCGATGCTAGAGGATTCCCAAGTCAGCCGGAGATGCTATGGTGTTCATCGCGTGGTAGGTGGTCATTGCGGGCAGTTACGGCCCGCAACACAATAACAACAGCTGCAACAGCATCTTATGGTAGCTATTTGTGCCCAATCCCAGCTTGAGTCTGGCATTCATTTTGGACAAATGGCCTCTTGTTGATAGAGAGCCCGCCACCTTTTGTCAAGATCCGCCTGAAATGGAACAGATTCCAAGGCTGAAGCCCGCAGCAATGCCACTACCACTACCACTGCATCCAAAAGCATTAGATGAGCCTAAATCTGGTCAATCGGTGCCCGCCATGAACCAGCCTGATCTCCTACGCATTGCATTTTCATTTACAAACCCCAAGAGGAAACCTTTTCAACCTCCTACCTACTTCCAAAAAAGGTACCCCCCGCCCCCCTTGCAAACTCCTGGGTTAGCGCGCGACGGTCTCCCGGGTGGGGGGGGGAGACGGTCGCCAAGTGACGGTCTCCCGGGGGGGGGGGGGGATTGCAAGGGTATCTCAAGGCAAACTGTGGTACCCTCCACTAATGCAAGCAAAGAGAACACGTGTGAAGCGACTTTCGCGTTGATGCCAATGTGCTTTATCCAACACAAATGTTATTGAGGATCCAAAGGAACGGTAAAGAACTTCTGGGTACGAGAATAACACACTTTGAACTGTTGCACATGCTCAGTTTGCATGACAGGCACGTGGTGTGTTGCAAAGCAGGTGTAAAGCAGATGGGCAACACAAACCAGCACAATACATGTTAACTAGAAAAACATGGAAGTGACGGTCTCCCGGGTGGGGGGGGGGATTGCAAGGGGGGGGTGTTTGCCAAGGGGGGGGGTAAGAGGTCTCAATTCTTGAAAGGGTCCCATGCTTTACTCCATCCTATTGCATTTTTCGATCATCGCCATGATGACTATCATCTCCATCAGACCCATCATCAAAGCAAAGTTGGATGTTGCACTTTCACACGCTTTTTTGCATCGATACACTCGGGCGTGGAAGGGAAGGGAAGGGTGGGCAAGGGTGGGCAAGTATCAGAAATTGATGCCCTTAGACTTTCCGATATATCCTACCATCCTACCAGCATCTCCCTAACGCCCGTCGCCAAGGCTGTTGACGGGTTGACGGGTTGGTACTATAAAAGCCTGTTATTATCCTAGTTTTAGTTTTTGTGTTTTTTTGGTGCTTTGTGTTTTTTCATGTTATTTTTGCACAAAAAGGTGCCAAAATCTCATTTTGGAGGGTTTAAGGGGATTTGGACGGGGGAAGGGTCAATAGATGCCGAGGCTGGGTGTTTTTTCTGTTATTGTGGCCCATCATTTCTCCATTTTTGGTGTTTTTTTGTTTTTTTGTGTTGTTTCATGCTTTTTCACAAAAAGTTGCCAAAAACGCATTTTGAGGGGTTGAAACTGTTTTGGGGGGGCATCCCTTTACTACGTTTGGTTGCCTTCTGGATGCCACACACTAACAAATAACAAAATGGCACCTTAACGTACAATGTGTGTTTCACTTACCCTTTATCCACACTTTGCTTTTTGTGTCGCTTGTGTGTCCTGGTGGTGTTCTTGTAACAGGATCCACGACTTTCTATTGCAGGGTAGATATGAAGGCTATGTCACCATTGGACTGAACTATGGTTGGACTGAACAATCAACCCAAATCAATTTCCAATATGAATGGCGTAAATCAGTGTTCGGTCAGTACGAGTATTATGACCTTGCAGATCGTAAGGTTAAGCACAAGCTCAAGAGTACACAAATATGGCCGTCTGTTGTTTTGCCAATCGTCCACAAGACTACCATCCACACTCTCATCAACCCAGACGACCCAACCAAAATCAACACGGTTGAGCAGAAAACGGAGCAAGTGGAAGTGCAAATCGGATGTAAGACCCAAGATTTTCCAAATGAGGATCGGACGAAAGAGGTGGCACAATCGATTCCTGCGATTCTGTTACCAACGCATTATCATGGATATCTATGGTGGATAGTGGAACGAAAGCCCAGGACTGCCTGGCTGGACTTCCCTGCCATTCATTTGGGAAAGTGACTCTCAGTCTCAACTGCGGCTCAAATCATTGATCTTCCTTGGGAGCCCACTCCCTTGGACACATTACTGCCCACACCAAATGTGAATATGGAGATGCTACAGCACTCCCCAGTCCCCAGGCTGTCAGCGAATGGTTCTGCAACAGCATATATACAAGGCGCCCGGTGGAGCCCTGTGGGTGTTGGGGTCCCCAACTACACTTGGTTTCAGACCAAGATGAGCTGGCGTAGCCCGCTCACCTCACAGTACTCCAGACAACCTCTCGGGATCAAGGTTCAGAGCTGTGCAGAGCTGTGCAGTGCTACGATGACCCCACAACGGGTGTGGGTCCGACGAAGGGGTCAGACGAAGGGGTCCGACGAAGGGGTCCCGCAAAGGGGTCCGACGAAGGGGTTCGACGAAGGGGTCCGACGAAGGGGTCCGAAGAAGCCCGACGAAGGGGTCCGACGAAGGGGTCCGACAAAGTTAGCGGATCTGACACGTCGTGAGGATTGGCTGAATCTGAAACCAGGTGATGCGGTGGGATATACCAAATGTGAGTATGGAGATGCTACAGCACTCCCCAGTGCCCAGGCTGTCAGCGAATGGTTCTGCAACAGCATATATACGAGGCGCCCGGTGGTGTGCGATCCAGTGATGTGTGATACAGCGATGCAGTCATACAGTGATACAGTGATGTGTATCAGTGATCGTTGGTTGGCGGTGCTAGTGGCCCGCCAACGCATTTCCCTACATCAGACAATCTGATCCAACTTCTGTGACCCAGTCCGCGGAGCAGTGGCCTTGTCATCTTCCCCGTCTTGTTCCCTGCAAATTGTGTCGTAGAACTCGGCGGTGGCTACTTGGAGCATGCAAACCCAGAGACCCGCAACACAATTTCCAATGAGCGAAACAGCCACTGTAATCGTTGTTGTTGGATCCAGGCCAAGGTACACGGCCCCAGAGCGAAGGAGCAGGCCGCGGTGCAGGGCCCCGCGAGGTCCGGGCGACCGTCCGGTCCGAGGGCCGGTCGCGCGTGCCCAGGGGGCACGTGGCTGTGGTATCCGTCCCGGCCGCGGCACGGCAGGCAGGACCCGTCGGGGAGGGCGGAGAGCTTCGCCCGGAGCGCGGAGACCTCGTCCGGCGTGGCGGGCTCCAGGAACGCGTCGGAAGGGGTGGGCCAGCGCGCGAGCGCGTCGTTTGCGCTGATGATGCGGATGTCGGGCGGATTCGACATGGGCCTCTGAGCAAAGCGGCAAGGACGAGGGCGAGGGCATTCGAACCTTCTGCAGTGAAGGGTAGGATTGGGGTGGGCGGTCTTTCAACTGGGCGGGGGGGTGTCGATAGAGCCCGTTGACTGGAGCCCCCCCCCCCCCCCCCCAAAGGGGCTCAATTGACGGCCCCCCCAAAATCCTACCGAGACTGACCCCCGGGCTCCGGAGGTGGCCCGGACCTGAAATTCCGCAAAAAAAAAATGGAAATGGGATTTTTGGAATCCGCGCGTCGAGGGGCTTCAAAAAAGTCATCATTTGCCATGGATTTGGCGGGGGGAAAAGTTGACCATTTCCAATGGTCCAAAAAATTGTCGGCGCATTTGGCGCCAGACTTCATAATCACTGATATATGGTCCTGTCAATTGAGCCCTTTTCCCAACCCCTCGCCCCGTTTGGGGGATGTATTGACCCCCCCCCCCCCCGCCCGCAGTTGAAAACCCGCCACCCCTTGTGTAATGAGACAGGAATGAGGCTGTCCTTGAGCGGAAAAAAGGGGTGGGGGCATTGTTTTCGCATGCTTTGTGGGGTGTGGGTATGCGACGTGTACATAGCGATGTGCGGTTCAAAGCGGACGAAGCTCAGAGAAGCGGTTTTGTGGTTTGCTTTGCGCTGCGGTGGATGCATGCCATTTGTGCAATTGCACGTCCTATGGGAGATTGGGCGCATGAGAGGCCCGAGAACTGGTGGCTGCCCTCGGTGAGTGCGTGGCCGAAAGCCTAGTCCTGTGGGGACGGAATTGGGCGCAGGATTGCCGTGGGGCTGGCTGTCCGAGATGCCCGTGCTCCAGCACCGATGCCCACTGTGTGGACGGGAGGTACCTTTCCCAAAGATGGTTCTGTCCGTATGGAGCAGACACACCACTAAAACAAGAAGCAAATGGTCTAAAAAAGCAGTCAAAAAGAAGAGAAAAAGAGAAACAAGCCAAACAGCAACACATTACGAAAACACAAGGCAGACCGGTCATGTGTGGCTGGCCAAATGCAACACCGGGGGGACAAATGCACATCCCCCCAAAACCACGCCAGGCAGCCGTATGTCCACTGCGTGGGCCGAACCCCTCAACCGTGATCAAACACCCTTCCCATCCTCTTTCTCACACAAATCCCAATACAGTGCACCCCATTTACACGATAATCAGCTTCCGAAACCAACACTTGGTTGCTTTTCTTGAGTTTCCTTTCTCTCTCTCTCTCTCTCTCTCTCTCTCTCTCTCTCTCTCTCTCTCTCTCTCTCTCTCTCTCTCTCTCTCTCTCTCTCTCTCTGTACAACAGAATGTCACTGCTTGTTAAGTTCGTTTTACCACTGATCTGTTGATACATTTGCGCCAGCCGCTACCGTGTATGTAATCTTTAGTATCTGCGAAAATGATTAGTTCCCCGCACAAATAAAAAAAATGCCATCGAAAGAATTAGACTCATTATCGACCCAATCAAACGGGGGCACTTGTGGAAAAGGGCCGAAACTTGGGTCCGAGCAGTTGCCAACACAAAGACGTTGCAGCGCACTGCATGGGCAACATTCCCTTCGCTTGAGCCTTGATACCAGCCTATCTATCAATGCTTCGCTGAAAAGCCAGCACTTCCTTCCTTCGCCCTGGAGCACGTGAGTGTACTGTTGAGGGATTCACGCCCGGTCAACGGTAGGAACAGCGGGGGATCGCAAATCCTGTTGACCTCAACCCTCCTCCAAATTATCAACAAGTTCTTGCTGACGCTACACACAATGATCTGTACTAGTGAAGGTCAATGCCTCTGCTCTGCACGAAAATGCCCTCATCCACTGGGTCTTCTGTTTGCGACGATCTTTGTCGGCCAACACTAACATCATTTTGATCGCAGTAGAAAGGAACAAGTCGAAAAAAGAAATTAGGTGGGCATTATGAAGTAACACAACCAATTGTCGCGCTGAAATTCCAGATGGGTGTCATAACGAGCCGCAAACTGACCCTTGATGCCAAATGCAATCATCAACCATTGCATCTATGGGGGCGTTTTCGCACAGCGCGGGCACAGCGCCAAGCATTACGTTGTTTATCCCAGGAACACCCCTGCAAACTACCCCCCTACAGAAGCGTGCATGATCCATTCAAAACAGCATCGGGGGTGCAGAGTTCAGGACCCTGGGACCCGTGGCTACTGGGGCTGGAAAACAGCCGACTTTTCGCACAGCGCGGGCACAGCGCGTGCACAGCGCGCGGTGCACCCCCTATAAATATCAAGCGTGGATGAAACCCCAGGGCCTTGTTCTGTTGCCTGGAGCACGTCAGTGTCCTTGCGGGGCCATAAAGCAACGGATACTTAGCTCACAGGCGACCGGCCACTGCTCTTCTTGTTTTTTCGGGTTCAGACCAAGACTGGCGCAGCCTGCTCACTTCACAGTACTCGAGACAACGTCTTGGGATCAAGGTTCAGAGCTGTCCAGTGCTACGATGATCCCACATTGGCTATGGTAGCGGATCTGACACGTACCCCCTGTGTGACATTCCGTTGGGTTGCTGTTTCTTTACGGGGCCCTGGACAGGCACCCTCTGGGGCTGTGCTGGTTGCGGCAGGTGCTGTTTGTGCATTAGCGGTGCCCAGTAGTCGGCGTACCGGGGCTGTGCTGGTTGCGGCAGGTGCTGTTTGTGCATTAGCGGTGCCCAGTAGTCGGCGTACCGGGGCTGTGCTGGTTGTGGCAGGTGCTGTTTGTGCATTAGCGGTGCCCAGTAGTCGGCGTACCGGGGCTGTGCTGGTTGCGGCAGGTGCTGTTTGTGCATTAGCGGTGCCCAGTAGTCGGCGTACCGGGGCTGTGCTGGTTGCGGCAGGTGCTGTTTGTGCATTAGCGGTGCCCAGTAGTTGGCGTACCGGGGGCTGTGCTGGTTGCTGCGGGGGTCGTTGGACCGTTTTTGGTGCACCCCAGGGACTTGCTTGAGCGGGGGGGGGGGGTCCAGGGGAGGGGGGGAGGGGGTCCAGGGGGGAGGGGTCCCCCCCCCCTGCCGGAACATACCCAATCCACAGGGAACAGAAAAATTATTGGAGAATGAACAACTCAGCACATGGAAATGTCATGTTGTCGGCCGTAAACAAAGAAAGAAAGATTCATCATTGAATGTCAATTCAGGGTTCCCACATCTCACCAATACACAACAACTACAACGAAGCGGGACATTCACCATCTCATGCCAAATGACAGTGATCTTTCTTGTCAGTCAGAATTAGACTCGCCTGAACTGGAGCCTCCATCATTAGTGGAATTGGAACTGGAACCTGATGATGATGATGAACCTGAGTCACTACCTGAATGGGAGACATCAAACAAATTATCAGACAGTGCCTCATCATCCACTGACTCCGGATTAGAGGGTACCTTGGCTTTTTGTCTTTTATGACAAGTGATCCTATCTTTAAACCTAAAATAGAGCAGCGCGTCAATTACGTCTTCGCGTTTTGCGCGTGGCAATGGTGGGACTGGGGAGCTAAAATACACTGACAACGAGCGTTGGGGCATGGTAGTCTGGAAAACAAGGTATATGGAGCACACGTGGAGCAATATGTACACAATGTATGGCATGTGCCGAAGGCGCCGATATTTTTTTTCCCATGACTAAAAAATGTTCCCAAAACCCAGTTTTTGGGTGCACTTGAGCTGAGGGGGGAGGGGGTATGGTATGGTATGGTGTGCCCTACGGTATTGGGAGTGGCTGGCGGCCTGCTCCCTCACGCTCCCCGTGTTTAGGGCCGGGGTCAGGGGCCAGCTTGCCGTGACACTCGGCTGCTGCCCTCCTGGCTTTGGGGGGGGGGGGGGGGGCATAGACCCCCCTGGGGGGGGGGTCTATGCCCTGCACCCGCAGTCACATACAAGCAGAGCAGAACAAACCCAAAACCCCCAAAAAGCGCACCCGCACCCCCCCTGGGGGCTGGTGGCCCAAATATTATTTGTGTACGCATATTCTAGCTTGCGCCATCGGTGTAAACGTGGTGGGGACCAATGCTTCGTACCTCTTGCATCTTTGAGGTGGCTGTGGAGCTCATGCTGGCCACATTTTGCAATATTTGTATGCTTTTACACCATGTTTTTGTTGTGGTGCTCAACATATTTGTTTCCCATGCCTTTCCTTCTTCACACATACAGGCACACAATAGCAAACACGAAGAAAACGCGCAACTGCAACTCCAGAAAAAATGATGGTTGAAACTGATGACCCCAGGCCTGCTTCAAAAAGTTTCAGCCCCATATACTTCATGTGCGCAACACTGATGTTTTCAAATAGACATGAATCCCATGCAACTGCAATAGGCTGACCAACGGAATGAATCACGGCACTTTGACCTGAGCAAAACATGCTGAAATCTGTGGCCCCAGGCCTGCATGAAAAAAATTCAGCACTGTGAACCTGGCTGGATCACGCTGCGTTGCAAAGCTCCCAGGAGTTGATCACTATGGCTGTCAAACACTGCAGCAAAGCAGGGGCAGCTGGGTGGCACAATGCACTGCAGAAGAAATGAGCAGTAACAACATGGCTGGACCACTCTGCGAAGAGGTCCCCACTCAGCAACCAGAACACACTGCTTGCCTGTCTACACATGTACTTACTGGGGGATCAATGGTCCGCTCTGATAGACTGAATATCCCTGCCATAGACACTTTCAGCCATTTGTTCGAAAGGGGTGCAGTTGGTGCATCACACCGTCAGGCATGGGTGTGAAAGGCAACAAAAGAAAGCGGGGCCGGGGGGTAGGAGTGAGACATTTGCTCCAGCTGCCATCATGTAGTCCCTTCCTCAAACTCGTGACCTTGGTTCCCCTGAAACATGCAATTGTGCACATAGGCTCTCGCCAACATGGCTGAGTTGCAATGGAGGCAAGACCAGACAATCTCAGGCTGCTCCATACGGGACCTGGAACCTCGAGAAATGAAAATCTACCTTGAAAAAACAAACACATGACACCAAGGATGGTGCCCATCACATGCCATTGCACACTCAAAAAACTAGGCAAAAAAGGGCAATTTGTGTGCAATTTGGTAAAAAAAACTCAGGGGGGGGGGGGGCATGTTTCTTCTTTCAAGAGGGGGGGGGGCATTAGCAAGGGGGGCCATGGTTCTTCTTTCGAGAGGGGAGGGCCATTGGCATGGGAGGTCCATTGGCATGGGGGGGGGGGGGTGGTAAGCAATAGGCTGGTGGTGGTTTCAGCAGGAGGGGCCCAGAATTTTGGCAGGCACAACACGGCCCCCAGATCGTTGAAAATTGACAACAGCACCAGCTGGGTACATGTGAATACGATCAACATCCATGGCTAAAATTGCGAAAATCTGAAGTGTTCTGCATGATACGGGGCACAGTGGAGTGCCATGGATGCAAGAAAGCTGACATACACGGCAATGCACCAATAATACCCCCTTGTCCAGCCAACAAACGCATGCGAGAGACTCAGTATCCTACGTTCCAGGTACATTTGCAAAACGGAACGTGACAGTTCCTCTGCCCACCCACGCAAAGTCGGCAGACAAAGGCATTCTGATTCTGGGCCGGTGAGGGTCCCAGCCCAGGAATGACCGCCCACGGAAGTTGACAAAACAAAGGACCAAAGTGCTTCGGGTGGGGCAGGCGGGTGGGTCTAAGGGCTTGCAGACCATTTAAAGAGGCTAGGAGTCCAAATGACACCATCAACAGCAAAGGCAAACATACACAATCTCAAACCAAAGGCATTCGAAACAAAAAACAATGACTACTGACGTGGACATCAAATAGCAGTGCCATGGCAGATGGCCCTGTTCAGGCACATTGATAATATAGCGAACGTGCGATGCACATCAGATGCATACACGATAGGGGGGGGGGGGGATTAGTCAGCAACAGGCTCTGTGTGCCACTTTTTCTGGCGGGCGGTGATGGGAAGCGCAGAGAAGCATCCAACTTCAACTGCACCTTCTTCCCAGTGAACCTTCTCTCTGACCGGGTTCGTGGCTGAGGGGGCTGGGGTGGGTCATGGGGGTGTTGGCATACGGATGATGGTTCATCAGGTATGTCACTCTGAACAACAAGATCAAAGGCAGGCTTGGCAGTGTCTGCATGTGTGCCATCCTCAACAGCGGCCTCAGAGGCAACCTTGGCAGTTTTTGCAGGTGTGCAATCCTCAACGGCAGCCTCAATGCCAGCTGTGGTGGCCAGGCCATTGCTTGGTGACCCCAGGGGGGGGGGGTTGGGTTGGGCCGCGGCCAGGGCTCAGCCACCCACCCACCCACCCATCCACCCAACCAACCATACCCCCCCCCCCCCTGGGGGGGGGCTATGCCCTGCACCCGCAGTCACATACAAGCAGAGCAGAAAATACCCAAAACCCCCAAAAAGCGCACCTGCACCCCCCTGGGGGGGGGGGGGGGGCTGGTGGCCCAAAATGCTGCCCCATGGTCCCTGTGCAGTGCGTCCCTGTGCCACCCCTGCCCTAAGACACGCGCACTGTTGGTCGGGCGTACTGGTAGTGCTGCATCAGGAGTCCAAGATTGTCGGTGGGCTCGCCGCAAAGCCCAATGGGTCCGCCCGCCTGTCAGACCTGGAGGCCTTGTACAAAGGTGCTAGGGGACACCCACAGTTCAAGGTCACCCATGGCTGAACGCCACGTGATGTCGAGGCACAATGCTAAAAACAGAGCGTGGGGTGCGGGCCTGCTGGTGAGGACGGCCAGCCCATGGGCTGACGCGGCCCGGGTCAGCATAAGTCTTACCCCCCCCACCCCCCCGTGTCAATGGCCCGGGCCATGTTTCTTCTTTCGAGAGGGGGGGGGGGGGCATTGGCAAGGGGGGCCATGTTTCTTCTTTCGAGAGGGGGGGGGGGCATTGACGCGCACAGGGGGTCCATTGACTCGAGTTCTCGTAAAAAATCAAAAAAATCTTTGTGTATGCATTTTCTAGCTTGTGCCATTGGTGTAAACGTGGTGGGGACCCATGCTTGATACCTCTTGCATCTTTGTGGTGGTTGTGGAGCTCACATAAGCCACCTTTTGCAATTTTTTCATGCTTTTACACCATTTTTCTTGTGGTGCTCAAACGTTTGTTTCGCATGCCTTTCCTTCTTCACACATGCAAGCACACAATAGCAAATACGAAGAAAACGCACAACTGCAACTTTTGAAACGATGATGGTTGAAACTGATGACCTCAGGCCTGCTTCAAAAAGTTTCAGCACCATATACTTCATGTGGCAGTCAAAGAAGCTGACAAACGTGGTTGAATGCTACAAAATAACGGCGTGCATTAGATCGCAACATACCACTGGGGGCAGATGTGGCCCTGATCAGGGAAGCATTGTGGAAAACAGGCACACAACAGGGCTGAAAGTGGTGGCCCCAGGCCTGCTTGAAAAAATTCAGCTCTGTGAAGTGCACAACAATTATGTTTTCAAATAGACATGAATTACATGCAACTGCAATTGGCAGACTGACGGAATGAATCATGGCACTTTGACCTGAGCAAAGCATGCTGAAATCTGTGGCCCCAGGCCTGCTAGAAAAATTTTCAGCACTGTGAAGTGCTCAACAATAATGTCTTCAAGTATATATAGAATCACATGCAACTGCAACTGGCTGATTGGCTGAATGCTTGACGCGCTTTGAGCTGTGCAAAAGATGCTGAAATTGGCCCCAGGCCTGCATGAAAAAACCTCAGCACTGTGGACTGCTCAACAATAATGTCACCAACTATATACCAACCACGTGCAACTACAACAGGCTGACTGACTCAATGACGGGCTGTGTGAACTCCGTCACACTGGCATTTAGTCCCTCTTCAAGTAGACCTTGCCATTCCGCACAGAGCAGAGACCCCTTCCCGTGAAGCAATCAGTGCAAATAAGTGTCTGTCTGTCTGTCTGTCTGTCTGTCTGTCTGTCTGTCTGTCTGTCTGTCTGTCTGTCTGTCTGTCTGTCTGTCTGTCTGTCTGTCTATCTGTCTGTGTTGTGTTTGTGTTGTGTTTGTGTCTGTGTCTGCTGCATCTGTGTATTTAGGACTGCAACAATCAAAAGACCCGAACTAGCCCCTTTATCTGCTTTGGGGCACAGCACCAGGCAAATTCTAATATTTAGGACTGCAACAATCAAAAGACCTGAACTAGCCCCTTTATCTGCTTTGGGGCACAGCACCAGGCAAAATTCTAATATTTAGGACTGCAACAATCAAAAGACCTGAACTAGCCCCTTTATCTGCTTTGGGGCACAGCACCAGGCAAAATTCTAATATTTAGGACTGCAACAATCAAAAGACCTGAACTAGCCCCTTTATCTGCTTTGGGGCACAGCAATAGTCAAATTCTGTGAGAGCAAAGCAAGGTGGAGAATTAGGCATGAGACACACAATGTCACACTCAGGAAAGTAGGCAAAAAAAGGGCAATTCGTGTGCGATTTGGTGAAAAAATCTGAGGGGGGGGCCCATGTTTCTTCTTTCGAGAGGGGGGGTCCATTAGCAAGGGGGGCCATGTTTCTTCTTTCGAGAGGGGGTGGGGGGGGCATTGGCATGGGGGGTCCATTGGCATGGGGGGGGGGGGGGTTATATCAGCACTGCACGTCACGACGACCGCACCATCGTTGTCGTGATGGGAGCGAGGCGCCAGGGGTACCACAAGGGGTCCCGGTAGGGAAACCGCTTGCCATCGAGTGGCGCGCAGCATAAACGCCAAAACTATGGAAACCCACGGCCTTAGCGGCGGGGACAGCCCCAGGATGCGCACTGCAGGGGGTACTGTTGCAGTAGGCATCCAAGCCAAGGACTGGCCAGCGATGGTGTCCGGCATAGACGCCTGCACAACGTCAAAAGGAGGTGGCGCTGCCGGGGCAGCCGCTGCCATCGCGAAGAGAACGCCGGTGTGATGCTGGAGGGGGGTGACAGGCAAAGACGCCTGAGCAGTGAGGCCCCCGACGGTATACACTGTCCACTGGGGACGGGTCAAGATTTCCGGGGGTAGGGCTGTGGGGTGCTGCAGCACAGCAAGGGCGAAAGCCGGGTGGGCGCCGGAGACCAGAAATGTGCCCTCGCACACTGCCAAAGAAGCGCCAGGGCCGGGGACATGGCCGGTTGCCGCTGATATGTGCCAAGCCGCCCAGGTCTGCAGCAGCAGGGACATGAGCTGGGGGACGCACTCCTAGGCATCGTGCCAGGGCATATCTGTGAACGCTAGCCCACAGAGCGGACACAAGGCCGCGCCAAAAGCTGGTGGGAGCGCAGCCCATGTGTAAAGGCGGTTCCGGGTGGCCTGCAAGGCCTGTCAGGGAGGAGGGGGGGAGGGGGTCCAGGGGAGGGGGGGGGCGGGTCCAGGCGGGAGGGGTCCCCCCCCTGCCGGAATGAAAATTAAAGCAAGTCCCTGGGTGCACCCCCCCCGCCCCTTGTTCAGTAGGCGGCCGCGCGTGACGGTTCCCTGGCACCCCTAAGGGAACGCACCCCAAGTGATGGTTCTCTAGCCTCCCCGATTACGAGGCAAAGGACACGCGACACAAAACAAGAGATGCAGACACGAGGGCATGTGAACCACAAAATGATCAGGCCACGCGCACACACACACACATACACACACACACACACACCAGCCCTGGGTCAGGCAAATCTGGAGGCGTATGGGGAATCGTGCGTCAAGCGCCAGGGCAGTTACCGGAAACTAATGAGATTATGCACCCTGCACAATTATTATGCACCCGTATGGCTACCGGAAGCTGATGAGATTATGCACCCTGCACAATGATTATGCACCCGTATGGCTACTGGAAACTGCTGAGATTATGCACCCTGCACAATTATTATGCAAGTGATGAGATTATGCACCCTGCACAATTATTATGCACCCGTATGGCTACCGGAAACTGATGAGATTATGCACCCTGCACAATTATTATGCACCCGTATGGCTACTGGAAACTGCTGAGATTATGCACCCTGCACAATTATTATGCACCCATGCACCCGTATGGCTACCAGAAACTGATGAGATTATGCACCCTGCACAATTATTATGCACCCGTATGGCTGAGGGAAGCTGATGAGATTATGCACCCTGCACAATTATTATGCACCCGTATGGCTACCGGAAGCTGATGAGATTATGCACCCTGCACAATGATTATGCACCCTGCACGATTATTATGCAGCCCAACCATTGCATGCAAAGCACGAGAACAAGGGACATTGCAGATGTCCCACTGAACTGCAAGCAACGAACACCGTGGTCGCAGGCGCGGTTGGAGCTAATGGCAGTGAAGCCGTTTCAGTTGACAGCGTGAAGGAGGGTGCTGTCATATGCTCGGGACATCAGATTTGACAAATGCTCCCACAAGAAAGTTCATGCCATACTCCTTTCCCTGTGGCTGGCAGCCAACAAAGGCTGCCCATGGGGGCGTTGTCGCACGGTGCGCGCACGGTGCGCGCACGGTGCGTGCACGGTGCGCGCACGGTTCAATGTTTTTGGGATGGTTGCCCAACTTGTACCCCGTTGAATGGCCCCCATAGAAACACACCCAGGGTCCTGATTTCTGCACCTTGCAGTCCATACTGGCATACCAGGATTCTTCATTTTTTAGTCTGATGCTTGTCACAGGTTCCAGGGTCCTATTTTCTGCACCCTGCAGCCCCTATTGGCGTACCGGGAATTTTTTTTTTTGAATCTGATGCTTGTCACAGGTTCCAGGCTCCCAATTTCTGCACCTTGCACGCACCTCCGTAACAAACCATGCACAGGCGACAACACAAGCGACAACACTGGTTGGGTTACGGGAATTTCAATTTCATCCGCCACAGCATTCTGGCTCATGGTCATCAATTCTAGGGGCTTCAGCTTCCACTTCAGGTAATTGGGGCTCCAGCAAAGCGTCCATCGGCGCCTCATAGTGCATAGGTTGGGGGGAATCGGGGCTCTCAGCAGTCACAATTGCAAACTCCAACCGCTCCTCGGGTGCATGCTCGTACAAGACCTCTTCACCACCCAATTCGTACCGAATAGAGACGCGACTCCCACCTCTTGGAGAAGGGTCAACGACAGTGGCCGACACCCTATCCCCGTTGGAGCGGTGGTAGTACACAGGCAGTCCGGCGACAAGCTAGGGCAG
Source organism: Eutreptiella sp. 'Long Island Sound 2002' (assembly GCA_964036045.1). Classification (NCBI taxonomy): domain Eukaryota; phylum Euglenozoa; class Euglenophyceae; order Eutreptiales; family Eutreptiaceae; genus Eutreptiella; species Eutreptiella sp. 'Long Island Sound 2002'. The sequence goes on from OZ038383.1 coordinate 128,366,625, forward strand.
CTCAGATTCAGGCATTGTGGATCTGGTGGACACAGAATACGCAAAAGGACGCACGGTGCGCGCACGGTGCGCGCACGGTGCGCGCACGGTTCAGGCAACACCCCCCATGTGCTGCTGTGGAATCCAAAATCGCTAAGTTATCACTCGAAATAGCGAAGCTGAGACACCGAGTGGCATGCCGGGAGCAGAGCTGTCACCGGCGGACAAGATGTGCAATTCCTCTGCCACGTCTACACTGTGCACAGACTGTGCAGGCACTTCCCCCATGTATCACAGGACATCTTTTTTTTTTGAAAACACATGCCATCTGTCCATTGTGATACGTCCGACATCAGGAAGGGCCAGCCCATCATACATGTTTCCCCATCCCATGTGGTCAGGGTCAGCTGCGGGGCCAGGGTCGTACACTCACGTGGGGGGCAATGCAGGTTGATTGAAGGGTAATAAACAGGAGGCATCATGCCGGCGATCGCCCCTTCCCAGGAACCCGGGGGTCCGCGGTAGTTGTGGGGGCGCCTGGCACGTGGGCTGCAGCCACAGGGTAACCCATTGTGTTGGGGAAGGGCGCTGACGAGCAACACAGAAGAAGAGGGAAGCCTCAAGGGGAGTGTCAGCAGACTTCAGGCTAGGAAACGGGGTTTCACCACGAAAAAGTGAGGTGGTCCAGGCATCAAACAAAGACAGCAGGCACTGCACCTCACTAGCTTTTAGGCTCCACGAGGCACCTCTTCGCTCAGCTAGTGGGGGTAAAACAGCTGGAAACAGGGGCATAGTGAAACAAAGGAAGTCCGGAAGATGTGCACAGGTCGCTGGTAAAACGTGAAAGGGAGCCTGTCACTGATATGCACAGGCCCTGCTGGCCAGTTTCCACTTAGATTAAACTTCCTCACGTTTCGGGTTCAGTGCGGGTCGAGTGACCGGACTCCTGGGCCGCGGTTCCTGCGAAGGGAGGGGTGCATCGCAGAGGGGTCGCAGACAGGCGAGGGACACACACTGGAGTTTGTGGATGGCGCCCCAGCTAGCGCCGGAGCAGGGGCAGGGGGCCAGATCAGGCCGGGAGAGAGACCGCTCCGATCCTGCGTTCCGGGTCACGCCATTCAGGCAGGCGGTAGGAGGGGGGTCTGTGTATGAACGTCTCCCCAGTGGGACGCACCAAAGACGTTTGGACGCCGGGAGGAGGACCCAAGGGTCGCAAAGGACAGGGCCACGGTACCCCGGTCAATTACTAGGCTCTGGTAAGCTCCTACCAGTTTCCGCGCGGCACAGACACCTCCAGAAGTGGATATGAGGAGTTTATACAGGGACTGGGGAATCGCCAGCCGTGCAATGACACGCAGATCGGCCCGGCACGCTGTTTGATGCCACGTGGCTACTCGGGCCGACGACGGCCATGAGGACAGCCAGGCACAGACAAGGGGTTGCGTAGGGACACAGTGGGCAAGCACCCTGTGTACACTGTTGCTGCGGAACATCCCGCACACATCGCAGGCGCGCCGCGAGGGTGTGTCTGACCAAAAGGTCGCATAATGAGAAAACCCTATCCGGGACTGCAAACCGAATAGCCATTTGTGCCACGCAAGGCGCCGGTAGCGCAGGGGCCTCCACGAGGACGGATGGAAACGGAGATGTGTATGTGTAGGGGCCAGATCCCTGGTCCAGGTCTTGTGGGGTGGCAGGAGTCGCTCGCCATGGCGGATCACGTCCCAGGGGGACGCGGGTGTAGTTGGTGGGGGGGGGGGGGGGAAGGACTGTGCCAATTTTGGCCCACTTATCGGAGACCTCGTTGTATTCCTCTCCCATGTGCCCTTCGACCCATTCAAGGGACTGGGATTTGGCGGATAGCGACGCGCGCACAGAGTGTACCCGGAAGGCTGGCCTAACAGGGCGCTTGTGGCCATTCGCCGATGCGATGGCACCCTGGCAGTCCAGCCTCAATCGCTCTCCCTCCTCGGACAGCCGGGAGGCAAGCAGGATCCCAATGAGCTCGGCTTTGTAGGAGTTGGGGCCCCCCGGGACGCGACAGACAGCTATCCTACCGTCTGTCAGCACCGCTGCGGCACCAGCTGAGGGAGGGGTACCACACTTACTCCCGTCAGTGTACATGCACTCGGGTCTGTGGTTGGACGGCACGACATAGACTCGTAGCCCAGCAATGGTGAGGACAGCTGTCGCGTTTTTGACGGCGCTGGATGCTTGCCAGAGATGAGGCACCGCGGGCTGGGGGGTGTCCTGAGGGGGTCCTAGGAGCTCTAGCGCACTGGTGAACTGTTTGTGTATTAGCGGTGCCCAGTAGTCGGCGTACCGGGGCTGTGCTGGTTGCGGCAGGTGCTGTTTGTGCATTAGCGGTGCCCAGTAGTCGGCGTACCGGGGCTGTGCTGGTTGCGGCAGGTGCTGTTTGTGCATTAGCGGTGCCCAGTAGTCGGCGTACCGGGGGTTGTGCTGGTTGCTGCAGGTGCTGTTTGTGCATTAGCGGTGCCCAGTAGTCGGCGTACCGGGGGCTGTGCTGGTTGCGGCAGGTGCTGTTTGTGCATTAGCGGTGCCCAGTAGTCGGCGTACCGGGGGTTGTGCTGGTTGCTGCGGGGGTCCTTTGACTGTTTTTGCTGCACCGCCCCCCGCCCCTTGTTCAGTAAGCGGCCGCGTGTGACGGTTCCCTGGCACCCCCGAAGGAACGCACCCCAAGTGATGGTTCCCTAGCCCCCCCGATTACGAGGCAAAGGACACGCGACACAAAACAAGAGATGCAGACACGAGGGCATGTGAACCACAAAATGATCAGGCCACGCGCACACACATACACACACATACACAGACACACACCAGCCCTGGGTCAGGCAAATCTGGAGGCGTATGGGGAACCGCGCGTCAGGGACTTTCGCCAGGGCAGTTGCTTGTCCCCAACCCCAGCCCAACCATTGCATGCAAAGCACGAGAACAAGGGACATTGCGGATGTCCCACTGAACTGCAAGCAACGAACATGGTGGTGGCAGGCGCGGTTGGAGCTAATGGCAGTGAAGCCGTTTCAGTTGACAGCGTGAGGGAGGGTTGCTGTCATATGCTCGGGACATCAGATTTGACAGATGCTCCCACAAGAAAGTTCATGCCATACTCCTTTCCCTGTGCTCAGTATCTGACCTTCCGAGTAAATTTGCAAAACAGAAAGTGACGGCTCCAGCCCCCCCTGTGGCAAGCACAATCTTGGCAGGCACAATACTGTCCCCAGAAGGTTGGAAATTGACAAGAGCACCAGCTGGGTACGGGTCAATATGATCAACATCCATGGCTGAATTTCGAGCCCCCCCCCCCCCCCCAATCAGCGAGGACATCCTGACAAAATCGGCGAAACAAATCAGCGGACCGATTTTTCGACAAAACAGCTTCCCACTGACCTGGATCGCGGTTCCAGGCCCCAAACACACCTTCCCTCTGCTTGTTGTGCAATTAGAGTCATGTGGAAACTCAAAGTGCCTCTCAATTTTCGAAAAATAAATTCACCCCTCGGTCTGTACCTGGTCCTTGAACAGTTGCATATCTGGCACAGTCAATACCCTCGTGGTCAGTGCACTAGTGCCGCAGTTGAACGCTGCGGATTAAAGGGGGGGAGGCACCAACAAAGGCTGCCCATGTGCTGCTGTGGAATCCAAAATCGCTAAGTTATCACTCGAAATAGCGAAGCTGACACACCGAGTGGCATACCGGGAGCAGAGCTGTCACCGTCGGACAAGATGTGCAAGTCCTCTGCCACGTCTACACTGTGCACAGACAGTGCAGGCACTTCCCCCATGTATCACAGGACATCTGTTCTGGTCCGTCCTCTGGGGCTGGGCGGCCGACCTTAGCTGTGGAGAACAGCTATGCTGTGTACCCGGGGGGGGGGGGGCAGTCCAGTCATGGTTTTGCCTGTATCCCCCCCCCCTGACCGCATACCGGGCACTGATCAGGCCGTCAGGGGAGGACGCCATGGGCTGAAGTTGCATTCTGGATTCCCACCCAGAAGGTGGATGCCCGCAGTAGTGCGGATACCTGCTTGTCATAGCAGAAGGTTCAAAGGCGAGAGGCCAATAGGCGCCGCCACAGTATAACAGAGCCAACCACCAAGGCCTTGTGCCAACCCCCCCCCCCCCCGGCTGTACAATGAACTGTGACAGCACACAACACATACAAAAGTCCAGGCACCCCACCCCTGACCATGCAAGAATCGGCACTCAGCTCAAACACTGAATGGGGATATACCAATTTGCATACCACTGGGGCTGCACTCCCGTGTGTATGTAATGTCCCTCAACGCAGACCATGGTGCGCCATAGGTGTTAAGTCAATTGGTGATAAGTGCTCCAGCTGTTTGGAAGTTGGCAGAACAAATCGGCAAAATCCAGAAACCCAACAAATCGGCAGAACAAATCGGCGAGTTTGGCGGAATTCGGCCGCCGATCTGGTGGGCGGGGGTTGGAAATTGCGAAACGCTGAAGTGTTCTGCATGATACAGGGTACGGTGGAGTGCATTGGAGGCAATAAATCTGAAGTACACAGCACTGCATCAATAATACCACCTTGTCCAGCCAGCAAACACACAGGAGAAGCTCAGTATCCCACCTTCTGGGTAAATTTGCAAAACAGAAAGTGACGATTCCCTCGCCCCCTTTGCATAGGAGTTGCCAAAACTTCCAAAAATACCTAAAAACCTGAATTGATCTTGCAGCTTTGGGGTTTACCATCCGAAAACAGAGGGATGGCCATTCACTATCAGAATTCACTGTCTCACACTGCCGTCTTTTAGCGCAGCCCACCTGATGATACACCCTTCGTCGTTTCATGGTTGCCCATGTCTGCACAGCAGTGTCAATCAATGCCAAAGAATGTCAGAGAAACAATCAATGCCAAAGAATGTCAGAGAAACAATCAATGCCAAAGAATGTCAGAGAAACAGTTGGTACCCGGCACGGTCACCACTGCCAACAAGAAAAGTGCTTCGTACATGGGTGGCAGGAGCCAAAACAACTGAGCAGGGAGAGACGCCCTGCGCCGTAAACTTTGGGCGTGGGACCTGAAGGGGAACTCAGGGGGAACTGCAAGTTACCTACAGCGTGTAAAAAGTCGTGGGCACGAACATGACACCGAAAAGACTACAGTGTGGGGCAGGCGTATTTCTCAAAGAGTCATATCCATCGTAAATCCATCGTCAAAGATTTGAAATCCATCGTAAATCCAGCGTCGACCCCAAAAGTATAAGTATAAGTGTAAGTATAAGTATAAGTAAGTGGGTGTCATATTGGACATAGGGCTGGCCCTCCTGAGGACATCCGTACAAATATTAAACATTTGCGGAAATATTTAATTCCGTGGGCACGATGGTGTTTATGCGCAAAAAAAGGCAATTCAAAAAATAAATTTTTTTTCAGGGCCAGGCCTTGGAAACGGTAAAAAGGCGGACAAAAGTGCGCAAAAATAAACTAATTCTGTGAGGGGGGTACCCGGAGGGACTGGTTGCTGCCAGAGCAAGAAATCCAGTCATAAAACAATACTATTATACATGCAGTGGGTTGCCCAACCAGTATGGGCCCTAGCGATGGATACACCCCTGGGCAAGCGTGAGCGGGTCAGCAGCTGAGGGGTAGGGCAGGCGACGGGACACGGCAATTGGAAATAAGAAAATACTACATGCATTGAGTTGGGCGAATCCGAGAGTACAAGGAAAGGCGAAGCGGGGGTCCTCCCCCAAGCGGCATCCACTGCACTCGGCGGAGCAACAAGGGGAGAAGCATGGCTGTGGGAAGGAAGAGATTTCCACTTCCGAAACTGACAGTGAAGAGCGCTCAGTACAGCCTGAGCAGGCACTGGCGGATGGTGAATGAGGCGTCACCATAGGCGGCACCCCTGGTTCCCGCAGACGGGCGGGGGGGGGGGGGGGGGGCTTCGCCTGGGGACAACTTCAACGGGGAAAACGTCGTCACCCCTCCAATTTTGGTGCAGGGCCATCAGACAGCGGAGGGGGAAATTTTGCTCAGGGAAATTTTCATCACACCCCCAACCCTTAGTTCCTTCTGGACAATCAGTTGTGTGCAACTTTGGCGGGTCCAAATGTTAGCATTACCAACTCAACAGAGACCAAAAATAGAGCAAGACCCAGGTTGGCTCTCCATACTGAAGGAGGAAGACAACCGGTCACTGTCACGGTCAACCAACTGTCAAATTGCACAAAAAAAATTCCACGGTGAAAATTCTATTGCCTTCGGCAGTGCACCTCGAAGAGAGGTTGACAGTCAGCCATTCAGTCCCTGCGCCAGGCCAGCAGTGAGTCATACTGTCAGTGGCAGATGCGTCCCTAAACAGTGGGGCGACGCTTCACTACAGACCGCGCAGTGGCCGAATGGTAACGCAGCCGGCTGGAGTTTCTTAGGTCGGCGGTCCAAACCCTGGCATTTGGCGCCGCCGCCACCGCCAAAAGTAAGCCGATCAGGATTCGAACCACCGACCGAAAAAATTGGCTAGCGGTTGCCTAACGCCGATCTGCTTCCCCACTGGTTGGAGCCTTCTGAGCGAAAACTTTTGACCCCCCCCCCATCCCCCCCCCCACCCCCCCACCCCCCACCCCCAAAAAGTGATATCCAGTTTTAGGGGGTAGAGGCCTCAAAATCAAAAAATCCATTGGGGGATGGTCTTATTGGGCAAAATAATGATTTTACAAGGGGTTGGACATCCAATATCATGCCTTGGGGTATGCTACGCGAATGACCCCAAAAAAGGGGGGTATATGACGCCCGCGCCTGCGCTTGATCTAACAACCTCTCTTCGAGGTGATTTCGTCACCAATCTGAAAGGCGAAGTTTTCCCCCGCGAAGTTGTCCCCTACGAGTTCCCCCTCCCCACAGCAACACACACACCCCCCCCAATGCCCCCCAGGGCAGAAAGAATGGAGAGGGCTGGGGAAGAAACTGGGCAGGGGGAAAGGGGCGAACCAAGGAGGGTAACAGGACAGGGCAGACCGCGCTCGCCGAACACGGTGCAGAGCGCAGAAGGAGAAGAAGGAAAGGAAAAACGGGAAAGAATCATTGTGGGTGTTAGAAGCCCCTGTCAGGAAAACTATCCTGCAGATGCACACCCCAGCGCGCTCAAGTCAGTGCTGGAGTCGGCAAACCCCCGCATGGACTCGGAGTGTGCATCGGGATGCACCTGGTCAACGGCACGGGCAACAGCCCGTCTCCGGGACGGCCGACCCCCGGAGTAGTCAAACAGGACAAGTCATCCGGGGGCTCCGTTGACACAACCAAAACACGCTCGGGCCCACAGAGGGTCCGAATGAGCAGTGGCGAGAGGCCAATAGGCGCCGCCAAAGGCAAACAATCAGATACCGAGGCCTTGTGCCAACCCCCCACCTGTAGTTGAAACTGGGATGGTACCTTCAGCACCAGCTCCTGACGGGGCGCTGAAATGCGGATGGGCCGAGAACGTAGCTGGCGCCAGCAGCACTCGTCCCGCAGGGCACAGGATGATGCTCCTCAGCCACGGAGGAGCTTGCGACGCACGTTGTGGTGGTGCTTGCGGTATCTGCTTGCTCCTGGGAATGCCGCACGTACGCCACCTTCATGTCATCAATCATTTGTTTCAGGGGGATCTCTTTGCCAAATACACAATGAGCCCCAGCCTCCAGATACATGGCGACGTCATCGCTGGACACGTTCCCGGAACGCATGCAGATGAAACCTGCGAAGCTCCTTGCCAACAGCTGTGGGATCAATTCTGTGCCCAGCACATTGTCGGTACCTCCGTACTCCAGGTGTTGGTCCAAAATAACAAGATCCGCATCAGCTGCCGCGCCACTAATGAACTGGGCAACTTCTGTACGCGTCTCCCCATACATATGCACGTTGGGGGTCGCTCTGAGTAGGAGGTTGTGTTTCAGCAGTTGACGAGTCGCAGCGGAGTCATCGATGGCATGGATACAAATGCCTGAAGGGAACTTGGCAAGGTCGACTGCGTATAAATCATCATGACTATCTTGAACATCCGGGGCAACAGCAACATCCACTAGCGCCTTGAACTCCACTCGTGTGCCTACTTGCACCAGGGATGTCTTCATGTTGTGCAAGTCCGCCGCCAAGAAAGCGTGTTGCAACCCAATCTGATCGGACATGGCCGAGGTGGATGCTCCTGCCTTCCTGCTCTTCCCACTGAGCACCGCGTCGATGTACTCCGGGGTCACTGTCGGTCGGCTTGGATTGGTGCGGTTGGTAAGGAGGAAGGTAAGCTGTACCCGTTCTTCTATCTCAGTGGTGGTCACCACAAGCCTGACTTCGGGATCCTCAGGGTGTCCGTGCCGAAAAGCGTTGCTGATGGCGTTGTCCAATACAAGGCCACACAGCGTGGGGTCCAGCAAAACAGCGCTACTGGCTGAAACAGAAGAGGCCATTCTCCTTCCCGCGGTTAGGTCTGCCACAAACCCCGCCAAGCGCAAGGGTTGCACTGATAGCACGTAATTGTCAGATGCCATGTGTATGTAGGCCTGACGGTGCCGACACGCTCGCATGCCTCGGCGGAGGGAGGCGACACAGGTCTTGAGGGTTTGTGCTTGCCTGTCGCTGCACTGCGGCTCCTCCATCAACCCATCAAGTCCATCCGCCGCCTCGGCCATCGTGTTTTTCAATGTGTGGTTGAGTACACTATCGGCTTTCCTGGAACGGGGACAGATTGGGGTTGACACATGTTTGAATTCGCCATCCGATTTGCAGCATTTTGACTCCGCAAAAGTTGGGGTAACAGACTGCTGACCACTCGACACAGGCGAAAAAACAAACAGCAAGTTCTGGAACACGCATCAATGACCCTTCCAAGGCCCCCAACGGGCCGTCATGTTGTTGTCGGCCCCACTGTGCAGGCGGCACACTTGATGCCCCCCGCCGTATTGGGGTTTCCAAAGTGGAAAGGAGGATGTGGCAACATGGCCATGAGAGCCGGTCTGAGTGGGGCATCCCGCCCCTTTGGAGACGAACCAAGGGCAGTGACTGGACAAAGGCGGGGTTTTTGCCACAACGGCTGAGGAAGTGTGCCGGTTGGTACTTCCGGATGTACTGGGGGGGGGGGGGGGGGGGATTGGTGCGGACATATATTGGTAAGGCAAATTCGGCGACGGGAAAGTTTGATGCAAAATCTTAAATACCGTGGAAGAGTGTTGTACAAATTTTCCACATAATGGGAAATGCGTGATTTGAACTGGAGACTTGTAGTTCGCAGGTGTAGTACTTCTACAACTCAGCTATTTGCTTTCCCTGCAACTCACCTGTGAAACAGGGTTCAAAGTGAAAACATGATGCCCCCAACAATGCAGACCCTCGGAACCGTGTAATGGAGAGCTTGTAATGGAGAGAAAATGTGCATAGATCTGGTATAGGCAGGAACGTGGCTTCGGTCCTTAAATACCACGGCAAAATGTGGTACAATTTTGCTGTGCCACATTTCGCCGTTCCGAATTTCGCACCTGCCAAATCCCGGGCCCCCCGGTATGCACTGGTTTGAGTTTTGAGAAAATAAATTGTGTACATTGCTTGTTGCAAGCAAATAAAACAAGGTTCTTTTTTATTGCTGACAGGGGTAGACGGGCTTTCAATTGGGGGGGGGGGGGGTCGATAGAGCCCCCTGGCCAGACCCCCCTGCCCTCCCCAAAAAAGGGCTCAATTGACAGGACCCCCCAAATCGTACCGAGACTGACCCCCGGGCCTCGGAGGTGACCCAGACCCAAAAAACGGCAAAAAATGAAAATGGGATTTTTGGAATCAGCGCATCGAGGGGGTTCAGAAAAGGCATCATTTGCCATACATTTGGTGGAAAAAATTTGACCATTTTGAATGCGCAAAAAAAAAATTTGGCGCCTTCGGCGCTAGAGTTCATAATAACTGATTAATGGTCCTGTCAATTGAGCCCTTCCCCCCCCCCCAAGATTTTGGGGGCTCTATTGCCCCCCCCCACCCCCCCCCCCCCCCACTTGAAAACCCGCCACCCCCAATGGTTGGAGGACCATTGACAGGACGGTGGAACTCCTGACCAAGCTCTTCACCATGAAGGAGGATCCTGAGGTCTGAAGCTATCAAGGCCAGGCTAGGCATCGCTGAGCCTTTGGCCAAACCCGTGGTTACCTCACCTTCCCCGGGCCTGGCCACTCTGGCCGCGGACCTGAAGAGGACTCGTGAGACGAGCGGATTACCTGAGGGCCCCTTGCCCTAGCCCCTTCACCATCGAGTCGCTCATGGCATATGCCCCCCGTAGGAATAGTCTGATGGCATTGTTTGGAAACCCGTCGGGCTTTGTGCCACACACCCGCTTCGTGCCACACACGCTGTCTGGCCAGTTCGGCATGACTGACTGACAGGAACAGAGAGAGTGCCAGGGTCATGGCTAGGCCCAGGGCTAGAGAGAGGCCGGGACAGGGAGCCCGGATGGGGCCAGAAGCAGAGGGAGGGGGCGAGGGAGACGGAGAGGGGCGGGGAGAGAGGGAGGGAGGAGAGAGAGAGAGAGAGAGAGAGAGAGAGAGAGAGAGAGAGAGAGAGAGAGAGACATGGACAAGGCCAGGCAGAGGGACAGGGCAGGGAATCGCTTGAAGGGGGGGCGGGGGCTACCCCCCTCCCCCCTCCCCACTGCACTGACTCTCCCCCAAAGGCATTCCCATACCCCAACACCGGCCCCAACCGCATTCCCAACCGCCAGAAACCGCCCCCCCCCCCCAACCGCTTTCACATCCCCCGTGACCGCTCTGCAACCGCTCTGGGACTGCCCCGATGGCACCCCTCCCCTTCAAGCAAAGCCCTGGGGCAGGGACCTTCCCGCCTGGACGGCCGTTTGCAAGGCTTTCTCAAAGTTCCGGGCCAAAAAGAACTCCCGCCGGCGGCTCATCGAAATACTCCGCCCAAGCAGCAGCGTGAACACCATGCAGAGCACCGGCGCACAGGCCCCTACCACGGCGAATTGGCGTGGCAGATATGGCGCCCACACGCTGGCAGTGGCACCAACGTAGCACGCTGCCGACAGGACCAAAGCTGCCAACGTGGTTCGTGATAGCCCCAGGGCAACAAAGAGGAGCAGCTGCAATCCATATAAATTGAGATGCTGGAACACTCCAACGGATGTGACGACCCCATCCAGCGCCTGAGTCGCCAGTTTGTCGCCCTCCACAGCCGCAAACAGGTCCACGTGACCGTGCTGCTGTGCTTGGAACGTTTGCAACCGAAGTTCAACGCCGCGCCCTGCACAGCACAGCACGGCAGCGATGCTGGCGATCAGGGTGGCATATCTCGGAGGACAGCAGAAAACCAGTAGGAGGGTCATAATGGCCAGCAACATGGTGGGGATGTAGGCCAAGTAGCGCACAATCTCCACATCAGCCCGTATCGTAGGCAGAATGGTGATGATATTCGCACAGAGGATCACGATGGCCCACAACTTGGTCACCCTCACCGCTGCAGGCGCGTACTTTTGTTGAAACTCATCCTCTGTGGCGCTGTCTTTGAAGTGGCAGCCTTTCCAGAAGGGATGACAATGGTGGTCGACGATCAACTCAGCAGACATGGCTGTGAAGGACAGAGGGTTCAAGTCTTGCAAAACAAGGGGATTGGGGCTGTCGAAATCAGTCGCTCCCCGAAGTTGGAAGGGGGGGTATGAACTGGAACGGGGGTGGCACATACAAGCACAGCAGGGACGGATCCACACGCTGACTTATTGGGCATCGCTGACAGTATGATGCAAGATCAAGCAACCAACAGGATGAGGACAGGAGAAAGACAACCCATCACGTCAACAACAATGTTCCTCCACGTGGTCCCTCTCCAACCAGAAGCCTGCTCTGGGGGTCATTCCCACTGCATTCCATCAATCGGTATTGTATTTTTTTTTCTCACAGGCTCAACAGTTCTGCGGAGTACAGTATGAGCTCTCAGGCATCAGCCTGGACCAAGATGTAGGGCATATTGTATGTATTGTATGTTTCGATCAGTGTTCTGTGGTATATGGTCTGTGGTCTTTGTGAAAATTGCGCAATGTCGTCCCTGAGGCTTCTTAGGCGGTGAAAGTGAAGCAGACTTTTGCCGGAAACATGCGACTTCAGTATGTCCATTACATCATTCTGCAATTATTTGCCAAACTCATGCAAAGCTGTCCCCTAGAGTCCCGAGGAGGTGAGTGTGATGCAGGGTTTTGCAGACATACTGTTCAACTTCAGCACATCCCTGTTCCAATTGTCAGCACCCATTTCAGTCACTGAATCAACCCCCAACCCCCCAACCCCTCCTCCCTCACCTTGTTTCCCCCTTATCCAACTTCTCATATGCGCCATCCACTCTCCCCATCCCGCATGCAAAATAGTCTGAAGTCCTCCCTCAATGTCACATCCCACTAATGGAATGAGCAATATGCTGGATCTTCATTGCGAAAAGCTTCCCAAACCAATGCCATTCTCCTTGGGCTCTTTTTTTGCATTGACTGTGGACCCCCCACAACAAAACTGGTGGCTCAGCGCGTGGGGGCACTGGCAGCGGCGATGGCGTCAGAGGTGGTGGCGGTGAAGGACATGAGGGCCGGCACATAAGCCGCACAGCCGCCCGCCCCATCATAGGTCTTGGCGCGCAGCGCCACAATGTCCAACGAACCATAGGCCCGATTATAATCCAGGTGCTTGGCCGAGGCCTGAGACATGCACCACTTACACATGTCACATGGTAACCAATGGGGAGATCCACTCTGGTTCTTCCAAGACATATACCAGCGACGAGGCACCTCGGCAGGGCACCTATGAGGCTGTTTGCCTTCACAACTAGACCAAGTACTGCTCCAACACCTCGGCTGGGTTGGCTCCATGATTGGCGATGTCAACTCGGCAATACCCTCCAAGTTTGAGGTCAAGGGTTGTTGCCTACTCTACAAGCCTAAGGACAGAGGTGACCGCATTGGCTTCTCTAAGCCGCCTATGACCACCTGCAAGACCTGTCAGCAAAATAGGGCAAAGGGCAAAAAGCAGGATGTTTCCTAACTATGAACAAAAAAAGAAATGGGGTGTTACACCCAAAACCCCAAAACAGTTGTTCTGGGCTGGGTGTTGCCACTCTTCTCCCTTGGGTGCCCTAGACTCTAGGATTGCAGTCCATCCCTACACAGGCATACACATGTGGATCAGTTGGACTCTGGGATTGCAATCCATTAGCACAAACATGGAGACCAACACGGAACCATTTCAGATTATTCACGCCCACCAGTTTTGTAATCAACCGACTCCGAAAGTGGTGTGGATAACGGTGCATAATAGTTATTTGCTTGCAACGTGGCTGACAACACGTGCCAACACATCTGCCTTGTTCCCCCGAACAGACAGACCATACCTGCGGCAAACAGCGCTGAGTTGACACAGCACCGACTCATGCATGGTGCCATCTTGCATAGATGCGGCAAGGGCTGCATACACATCATACGGAAACCCTCCTGAAGGAATGGGGGGGATCCTGCATCCACATCATACCGAAACCATCCTCAAGGAATGGGGAAATCCTTCTTGGGTTGCTGCATAGCTTTAAAAACTGTTGTGAGCTAGATAAGGTCTTCCTCTACTTCTGAGTCTGCATCCCCCTCCCTGCCATACAACTCTTCCATTTCAGAAATATTCAGGTCCTGTGTGCGTGCCATGCTGGGTCTGGCCCAAACTGACATCCTCTCTTCGGTGAGTTCAAAATCCTCCACATCACCGGGGACTGAAAAAATCTTTGAATGCTTCAAAGCAGAGCAACATGTTATCCTCTACATCTACAGTGTGCCTTCGCACACAACGTCGTGGCATAAAATGGGTGCCATGCAGCTCGACAAACACTTCACTTAGACACCACTCCTCAACACATGGCCCATTACACCGAATGCACAAGACCTTGCACATACGTTGCGTGCTTTGGTTGTGGTCATTGCAGTGGGCAGATTGGCCACTTGCACCTTACAGGGATTGAACGGTAACAGCAATGCATCAGAAAATACCGGCAACCACCAAGAAATAACAGCAACCACCATGAAGTAACAACAACCACCACCAATCAACAACAAGCCACCAGCAACCCTGCAAGAATTCGCAGGAAGGATGTCACAAAAGGAAAAACACACTCACATTAGCAAGATGATGCCTCAATCCAATCTGGTAGCCTTGCTACACCCATCCCCCCTGCATTCTTGGGGATCCCCAACAAAGGGGACAAAATCAAAAGTGGCTGCCTCACCTCAGCCTTCTCAGGGGCCCACAAGTGGGCGGTATTGCTACGTAACCCCTACGTTCTCTGGGATCCTCAACGCAGGGGACAAAATCAGAAGTGGCCACCTCACCCCTGCCTTCTTGGGGGCCCACAAGTGGGCGTAGTTGCTATGTAACCCCTGCATTCACGGGGATCCTCAACAAAGGGGACAAAATCAAAAAGGCTACCTCACCCCTGCCTTCTCGGGGCCCAAAATAGGGACAACTTGCTACGCAACCCTTGCGTTCTCAGGGATCCCCAACAAAGGGGAACAAAATCACAAGTGGCTACCTCAACCCTGCCTTCTTGGGGGCCCAAAAGAGGGTGGAATTGCTATGCAACCCCTGCGTTCTTGGGGGTCCCCAAAAAGGGGTTCAAAAAGGGCCCTCACCAGGCCAGTGGAAAAAAAAGCCCCTCACAGTGGTCCTAGATAGTTCTGGGTAACCCTATAACCAACGCTTCTTAAGAGAGAGAAAAAGAGGGTCTTGGGGAATGTGCTGCCAAAAAGCAGTGGTTTGTAGCGTGTCCTCATTTTCAATGAACTGGATGCCGGCCCTTCGCCGATTGCCTTGTGGTCCATCAAGGCGAAGTGGGCCGGCCGTCGAGCTCGTCGGGCGGCACCGCCACGTCCCGCACAGCCCATTTCAATGTGGCGCTAGGGATACAGTCATGGCCCGGCTGTCTGGCGAGGTGGAAGATGTTGGATCAGGCGGGCCTGTCAGATGTTGCCACCCAGAGAAGGGCTGCGGCGCATGAAAGATGAGGGTTGCAGCGGATGAACTAGTGGCCATGTCTTTACGACATGGAACTAGGGTGACATAGGGCACGCATCTCGGGACAAATCAACGAATGCAAACATAACTCTTACAACCACACCGCTTTGCCTTTCACCTTGCAATACGAGATGGGAAAATGGTGCCAATGCCAACCAACGAACAAACAAGTAGTGTGGTGCGGGGTCGGTACGGCAGCGATGTAGAAGAAACCAAACAAATTTTTCAACATGAAAATCAAAACCATGCATGCATTTGTGTTTGGCTCTCTTATGGGGTGAAAAGCCCGTGCGTAGGGCCGGGAATGCCTCATATGCGGGTATCCATTAGGGACCTGGATGTATTTTAGACGAGGGGCACACGGGGTATGTGTTTGCAAGTGGACTAGCGCCCCAATACAATGAGGTTGCCCCAAGTTCCCGGCGGGGTCACCGGAGGCCTAGCGCTAGTGCTTGTGCGCCCCACTTGAGGCTTGAGCCGGTGATGCATTGGCCCAGCAGCACCCTTGATGAGGGCTGGCCCGACTGACGTCGTGGGGAGGGTAAAGATATGTGGGTACGAGTGAGGGGGGTCCGGGTAGGGCTGAAGGGGTTCTGGCGTGGGGTATGGATCTGAAGGCTGGGTCGGCCTCCAGGGACCATGGGACCATGTGCCTCCACATGTTTCAACCACCATTGATGACCCAAGAACCACCACACGAGCGGATTGTGAAGATGAAGAAAATGCTTGTGCTTTGTGTTGTCTCACACACACACACACACACACACAGACCACCATAATTTGTGGGCAGTGCAATGATAACTATTGTGTGATCACGGTTGAGGGGTTCGGCCCACGCAGTGGACATACGGCTGCCTGGCGTGGTTTTGGGGGGATGTGCATTTGTCCCCCCGGTGTTGCATTTGGCCAGCCACACATGACCGGTCTGCCTTGTGTTTTCGTAATGTGTTGCTGTTTGGCTTGTTTCTCTTTTTCTCTTCTTTTTGACTGCTTTTTCGAACGTTTGCTTCTTGTTTTAGTAGTGTACCTGCTCCATACGGATAGAACCATCTTTGGGACAGTTATCTGCCGAATGTGTCCTGTTGGTGGAGGCTGATTTCAGCCCCTCCAAATTTTGTCTCGCCTGTGCTATGGGATGTAGATGTTGCTGCAGAACAGACCCTATGCCCCCCCACCCCCCGCCCAAGAGTATGGGCAAGCCTTGGGTGCCAAATAGTCCATTGTTCTTTCTTCATGACGCATTTCACAGGTAGCATGCCAATCGGCTCCATTAGAGGGAAATTCTCCGCCGACCTTTGGAACCCCAAATATGCAACCCATGTTTATAAGGTGATGGTTGCACTTGACATTTTGCTTAATATTGTGTGGATATGCCCTTTGGCACCTAGGACATGAGCGGATGTACTGATATGGAATGGCTATGGCCTACCATGCACAAGAGGGATTTGGAAATGGGTGGCCATGATGGGGCCTACAAGGGCAAGGTACATGTTATTGTCCCATTTGTTAGACGAAATAATGGGATTTTGGCCGACCGCCAACAATTGTACAATGATGTGCATGGTTGGTATAGGGCTTGGATTGAGCAATGGTTATGTCTTTTATGTCTTTTATTGGAGGGGGGGTTCAGGGAGGGCGATTGGGGGGGGGGGGTCTAGGAGGGGCTTTGGGGGGGGGGGGTCCAGGTGGGGCCATTTGGGGTGTTGGGGGGGGGGGGGGCACAGGCTCCCCTTACCTCCCCTTGCCCTCCCTCTAACCATACCATCACCATAAACCTAACCCTAACCTTTGCCGCCACTTGGTTTGGCCATGCCAGCCATGTTGATTGGGCTGAACAAGATCCCCCCAATTTCGTTCATGGCTGCTTTTGCCACATCATTGCTCTCCATTTTGGACCCCAACACTCACTGTGGCCCTAGCCTAGGGTGAGAGCCAGGGCTAGGGTTAGGGCTAGGGCTAGGGTCACCGAGCTGGTGGAACCAGTCTTGGTTTTCTAACCCTTTTTAGTGTCTAGGGAGTTTAGGGCCAAAAACAGCCATTTTTGGGCCAAACCAGCCTTGGAACACATTCAAAACGGCCAAACGAAGGGAAACGGTGGGTACACTCCACATGCGGCTTGACTTCCCCGTGTCAACGAGCTGTTTGCGGCCCTCTAACTCCATGATATGTCCCGGAAACGGCCCAAAAAGGCCCCTAGAAGCTCCAAATGCCGACAGCCACAAACCAAGAATAGGCCATATCTTTGGCTACGTGGCTCAAAATGCGATTCCAAGGGCACCTACTCCGCCCGCAACCCCCCAATTTTTGTGGTTTCCACCCCTCAGAATTGCCCAAACGGACACCTAGACCCCAATACCCAGGCCCACTAGGCTGCGGCAAGCTGCAAGCTCAAGCCCAAACAGGTGGGTGCCCAAATGGGTCAACAGGGTCCAGTAGGGGCAAAAAGATGACTTTTCTAAAAAATGATCCTAGACCACGTGCGACGCTAAAACAAGTGTTTTTGGACTGTTTTGAGCTTGTGGTGGCCCATTTTGATCCCCCAAAAATCCCAAAATGCCTTGAAAATGGGCTGTTTTGGGACCAAAAATGGGTCAAAAATGGGTCAAAAACGCACTTTTCCAAACCTCATCCTAGACCATTTGGGGTGCACAAACGGGTGAAATGAGCCCATTTTGAGCCCATTTTGGGGCATTTTCGCCCCCTCGAAGTCCAAAAAGCCTTGAAAGTGGGCCTCGTGGTGATGGGGTTCACTTGCAAGCTGATTTCACTTTGTCAAGAGTCATCAATGTGTGAATCATTCTTGATGTCCCTCACCAGTCATAGCTGATGTTCCCTCCCCCACCAGCTCAGTCCCAATATTCGGTCTTGATTAGGGTTAGGTGTAGGCATAGGAGTAGGCTGAGGGTTGGGGGTGGGTGTTAGAGTCAAGGTTGGTTTTAAGGACAGCGTTGGGGTGCAAATTGGAAAAAAAATTTCCTTAGGGCACCTTTGGTGTTCATGGAGCATCGGGCGCCTTAGGCGCCGATGGACGCCTGGGGGCGACACCTTTGGCAACTAACTGTTGGCCGAAGGCCCCGAGGGGGGGGGGGGGGGGCAGGGGTAGTTGGCGTCCTAGGACCCGCGGAGTCGCCCCCCCCCCCCCCCCGGGGCACCAAAATGTGTGCATTTTGTTGCATGTTACACAGTTTTGTAACCTCAAGCAAGCATGGCATAAATTTTCTATCTCTCGGGAAGACAACTAGAAACCACTGTGAAACACCTATGAAACACCGTGAAACACACTATGAAACGCCCATGAAACACGATAAAACACTCATGAAACACTACACCACGCTCACCATGCTATAAAACACCCACGACACACTTTGAAACGCCCATGAAACGCTATGAAATGCTCATGACACACTATGATGCCTATGAAACACCACAAAATTGCATGAAATGCTACTAAACGCCCGTAAAACACGATAAGGCGCCCATCAAACGCCATAAAACGCCCATGAAATGCTATGAAACACCCATGAAACACAATAAAATGCCCATCAAACGCTATAAAAAGCCCATGAACCGCTATAAAAAGTCCATAAAACACTACAAGGTGCCCATCAAAGGCTATAAAACGCCCATGAAACACTTTAAAACGCTCATGAACGCCATGAAAAGCCCATGAAACACTATAAATTGCCCATGAAACACTACAACGCCACCATGCACTTTGCATTTTGCACTTTGCACTGCCTTCCCCCGGCCTCTCGTGCTCTCGACTCTTCCCCACCTTTTCTTAAAGACAATACTTCTATTGACGAATGCAAATTCAAACGCGCACCCGTCGGCCGCGTATGCACGTTATTCCCTCTCCCTCCTTCTAATACATCCTTGGGTGCCCGGCCACGGGCAAGATGTCCGTAGCTTTCGTGGTTTCACACAACCAGACGCAGCATGACCGCGGTTTCGGCGTGCAGCCTGCCCCCAGCATTGCCGGTGACCTTGCATGAGATTGTCCCACAGGCAGGGACACCTCTGTCCAGTCCCCGACCATGACCAAGCCCCGTGGGGGTTGAGGAAGGGCGGTGGGTATTTCCGGGCGTACATATGTGTGGCTCTTGGGGAGGGTATCCCCCACTTGTGGATGCAGGGGGTGGGGGTGCCCACCCGTTGGATGGGGAGTGAAGGGGGCGGGCTCAAGAAAATGCGTCTGATGGGCAGCCCACTCGGCTACCCCACATGGCTACCCCCCACCCACCTAGGGGAGTCATGTGGCAACCATTCTCCAGCGGGTAGTAGGTGACTGTGGAGCGGGTGGGGGCAGAAAGGGGAAGGGGGGGGGGCTACAGAGGGAAACCTGCTGCGCGGGCCATGTGGGGCATCTTTTAGGCGTTTTTTGTACCCTAGGACACATTGTTGTGTTGCTATATTGACGCAAGAGAACAACCACCTGCTGCCTTGTATTCCACAATTGGTGTATTGCACACTATCTGCTTGGCATTAGAGAAGTTCCGCTCCGAGCTATAAACATTTGGACTCTTCAGCCGTGTTGTTGAGTTGAACCACCACCATGTTTTGACTAGCCCAGCGAACGGATACGCCTCCAGATCTCCTTGGTCTCCACCAATGTTTCCCCAAAATCGACTTGCAACTCTGGGTTTGCGATACCCCCATCTAGTTCATGGAAGGCCATGGTCTACACATGGGCGACAGAGGCCACCGAATGCCACAAGAACAGAACTTCCGTAGTACCCTGTCGACTAGAGCCCCCGTTGGTGTCCCCATCCATAGTGGGCCATGCCACCGCATCTTTCTTCCGCCCCCTCACAAATGTAGAACCACGCGGAAACAGTGACCTCCTTCCAATTCTTGGTGCAAATAGACACACTATCGGGCACATCCTCCCCGGCCGCACATACCAGGGCCAAGGCCCCCCACCAAAGCTCAGGCGGACGGTACCGTGGGGGAGAGTGTGCACAGACAAGGAAGGCCTTGGGTGTGCATTTTAGCTGTTCGTCACCAAGTACAGCTTCTCTTGAGGGCAGTGCATGCTACTTGCTTTTCTTGCCAACCTTAAGTGGGGTGTCGCATGTCACCGGTACCGGGTAATATGGAGATAAAAAGGGTGAAAACCGGAAGTGCATCTCATAACATGAGAGAGTAATGGTAAGGTTTCATCGAGATGGTGCAACAAACTCATGTCCACATCCATAGGTCCAAAGATTTAGAGAACAATGATAAAGCACTGCGCAACCACATATTCATCCCCACAAAACACCCTTCCCATCCTCTTTCTCACACAAATCCCAATACAGTGCATGCCATCGAAAGAATTAGACTCATTCTCGACCCAATCAAACGGGGGCACTTGTGGAAAAGGGCCGAAACTTGGGTCCGAGCAGTTGCCAACACAAAGACGTTGCAGCGCACTGCATGGGCAACATTCCCTTCGCTTGAGCCTTGATACCAGCCTATCTATCAATGCTTCGCTGAAAAGCCGGCACTTCCTTCCTTCGCCCTGGAGCACATGAGTGTACTGTTGAGGGATTCACGCCCGGTCAATGGTAGGAACAGCGGTTGACCTCAACCCTCCTCCAAATTATCAACAAGTTCTTGCTGACGCCACACACAATGATCTGTACTAGTGAAGGTCAATGCCTCTGCTCTGCACGAAAATGCCCTCATCCACTGGGTCTTCTGTTTGCGACGATCTTTGTCGGCCAACACTAACATCATTTTGATCGCAGTAGAAAGGAACAAGTCGAAAAAAGAAATTAGGTGGGCATTATGAAGTAACACAACCAATTGTCGTGCTGAGATTCGAGATGGGTGTCATAACGAGCCGCAAACTGACCCTTGATGCCAAATGCAATCATCAACCATTGCATCTACAAATATCAAGCGTGGATGAAACCCCAGGGCCTTGTTCTGTTGCCTGGAGCTTGGAATGGACGCGGCCTTCAGGTGCGCTTTGCCAACATTCCTCACACAGCACCGAGGCACGGCTGGGTGTGGGCAAGCAACATGACAAAAACACATTACGGAGCCTTTCCCATGTATATGACACGCACGTCAATTGAAACTGATCGGGTGCGGGCACCGCAAGGAAACGAGTGCACTTTGCAATCTCTGCGCAGCACACCGGAAAGCTTCGGGGAGCGTGGGACGCACAAGCGCAACACAGGTGCGGTGAGGACCTCTTGTACCAGCCAAACGACGCAGTGCCTGGCAGAATGCCTGTTCAGCACGGCCCGAGGCATACCGCACCACCCTGACGCTCTGGCCCACATCCAAAGCACCGTCCACGTGAGGGATGTGAGGGATCGTGCCCTGCCGCCCCCAGAGCGCTGTCCGACGGGTGCCGAGACTGACAAGTGTGCACGCGCTGGTGCCAGGGAAGGAGGCAACTGTGGTGACGCCGAGGGAGTTGCGGTTCGGCCGTTCGGTGTTGCGCAATGGGCGGCCGAAAGTAGGGCGCGCGCGCGCGGCCGCGGTTGCGCACGTGTCCTCCGGTGGTGGCTGTGGCGCGTGGTGGTTTGGTGGGTCCGAGAGGCGCCAACCCCCAGGAAGGCAGGAGGGGGGTATTGCGGTCAGGGAGCGTCGAATCCAATCGCGAAAAATTGCGGGAAATTGCGGGGAAATTGCGGAAACACTTCTGCACGGGGGATGCACAGGGCACCAACACCCACGCAGGGTGGGCAACCCAAAGGCAATCGCGGAAACACTGCGGGGCATTGCGGGAACGCGCGGGACAGTGCGACGAACTGCGGGCCTCAGCCCACCCATCCCCAACTGCAAGAAGGCAGGCCTGTCGCGACTTGCAGCGTAGGCCATGAGGCGACGTGCAGCAGCACACAAGGGGAAGGGGAGGGAGGCCAGGCCAGACACGTCCCGCTGTCCCTTCGCTGAACTCAGGGCGGTGGCCGGCGTCGTCAGCCAACGCCGCGCAGCAAGAACACCCACGTGCAGCAGCGGGGACCACGCGGGCTTGTGGCGTTCGGCAGGGGGGCGCACCATCGCGGTGCCTGCCCTGGGGGAGGGGTAGGGGAGAGGAAGGGGGAATGCGGTGCAAGGGGGTCCTTCAGAGGGGGGGGGGGGGGAGCGTTCCTCAACGGCAGTTTCCCAAGAAGACCGCGTGTAGCTCATATGCTCAACCATGGTTGGTGGTGATTGGCGGTTGGCGGTTGGTGGTGTTTGGCGGTTGGCGGTTGGCGACTGGCGGTTGGTGGCGGTTGGTGGTGGTTGGCGGCGGTTGGTGGTTGGTGGTTGGTGGTTGGTGGTTGGTGGTGGCGGTTGGCAGTGATTGGCGGTTGGCGGTTGGTCGCCGCTGGCGGTTGGCGGTTGGCCGTTGGTGGCGGTTGGCGGTTGGCGGTCCCTTGGGGCGGTCCCTAAGGGCGGTCCTTAACAAAAAAAAAAGTCTAGTTCCCTAAGGACCTCCCTGATTTGGTGGGCTGGGGTCCTGGGCTTCGTGTCGGGTGGTGTGCGGATGACGGAGGGGGCCGAGTGTTTTGGGGGCATGGGGCGTCGCCCGGGAAGGCGCGATGGGAGGCCGCGGTGTTGGCCACTGAGTTGCACCCTCCGTTCCAACATCTTCGGGGCACAAGCGCACGGATCTCACGTCGCACTTCGGAGCCGTGACCAGGCCACTCACGGGCCCTTGGAAGCCACCGTCACGTCCTACAAGTCAAAGCCATTCCCCGAGGTCGGTGACAACTTTCCGAGCGTGGCCTCCGAGTAATGGGCCGTAGGTCCGGTGGTGAGGGCGTGCCCACGTGTGCCCCTACCCCATCCTTCGGACTCCCAGACTTGCCACTAGCGTCCGGCAGGTCACACGTGATCAGCAGGAGTCGGATCCTACTGAGTCGGACACAGGACGCAGCTGGGTCCTACTGAGTTGCGGGCGCGGCAGGAGCAGGTATTTGGCGAGTGCGCATGGTACAGGGGCTGGTTCCTAACAGATCCAGGTTCTCTGCCGAGCGCTGATAGCACGTCTGAGCACCTCAGCTATGCACATGCACGCAGCCCGGGTACCAGGTCAAGGAACAGCGCGTGCTTCCACCGGGGGAATGATTTGAGGGGTTTTGATTTTGGGAGGGCCAACATTAGGGGGCGGGGATTTTGGTACTACTTCTTCTTCGGCAGGAAGGAAATTGTTGGTATAAGTTCCAATCCCCCGCCCCCCCTCGAAATTTTTCACTGAATCGGGCCAATGAATCCGGGGGCATGATTTCAGGGAAACGCACTCAATTCAGAGGGCTGGAGGTGGAGCATTAGGTCTTGGGACACTGTGAGGGCTTGTTTGTTGTTGTGGCAGGCTTTGTTGGTGCATAAAAAAACAGCCTTTTCGGCAGGCTGCCCACATGAAGGCAGGTGACAAGAATGCCCCCATTGGGAGGCGAACCAATGTGCTGCCAATTGAGGTCTGTTGTTGTGACCACTAGGTCATTGAGCTCGAGTATCTGATAAGGATCAAGGGCCGTGTACAAGCCGGAGGGTGGATGAAAATGAGGGAATGTGAGACACTGAGTTCCTGTGCTGTTGTTTCCGAGTGGATGGTTGCTGTTATTTCTTGCTGGGTTCTGGACTGTTACTGTTACCGGTGCGCACATTTTGGCACTCAACATCCCTAAAACTGAAGGAAATATTTGGGGGGAGGGGGGGGGCTTCCAAATTGGTCCACATCATCTAAATTCTTCCTCCAGCGGTAGTTGGTGGATCCGGCGGGTATTGGTGGCTGGTGGTCATTGGGGGGGTTGACTGCTGCAAAGCGTGCTGGGGGGGGGGGGGGGGGCGACCAACGATCGCCGCTGTTTGGGAAAACGCCCCAGAGCGTCACATGTGTCGAGATGAGGTATGTACAGGATGCGCAGCCTGCGTGATGCACGGGGCGAAGGGGGATGTGGCACGCAGCAAATGTGCATGACCCATCCACAGGGATGCATTAGAAGGGAAGGCACCTCAGAGGCCGCCCCAGAGGCGGTTAGGCAGGCGGTTGGAGGAGGTTGCCAAAGCGGTTGGGGGCGGTTACTGTCGGTTACAAATGCCATTGACGCTGGCACTTGGCGTCAGGGGGGCAGTGGCTGGGCATAGGCTGGACGCCCTGGGGGGGGGGGGGGGCTACCTCCCCCCCTTCCAATGCATTCCTGCCCACCCATCAACCCGAGCAGCCGGTCACGAGATGTCTCAGGAAAGATAAAACGATGACCGGCAAACTCCATCGATGGCCGTTCACCGCTGTGCCATTGCAGCACCAGCGGCACAGGCCGGCAGTACTGTACAGCAGCACGATGGTCGCCCCCATACAAACCGCCCTTTGCACCCGTCGACGTGAGGGATGGCATGCGCTCGATGGCAGCCGAGTGCACGCGACCGTACGCGCGCACGCGGACACCCACGTGCACGTGTGCGGGAGCACGAGCGCAGAGGCAGTGTAGCACGTGGGGGACGCAGCGGAATCGAGAGAAGGGACATGGCGGAAGGGCCTGACAGCGCAGCAGGCGATACAAATGAGGCACAAACGACGCCGCACAAGCGTATCGGTGTGGTGGTGCACGGGAGTGCAATGGGCCGAAGGTGTGAAGCACGGCAGAACCAGAGTCCTTCTTAACTACCGGGACGGGGGGGGGGGGTGATTTGAGGGACCCACCCACCAAAGATTTTTGGCAAACCCACCGAGCCACAAATGACCAGACATGCCACTAGCGTCCGGCAGGGAAACCGGTTCTCAGTAGTGATCGGCCCCGCATCAACGGCCACTCAGTAATACCCCCCCCCCCCGCACCACCAGAACTCAGTAGGAACGTGCTGCGTCCAGCGTGAGGCTCAGTAGGACCCTGCTCCATCCTATCGTGTCTCAGCTGGCAGACGCTAGTAGCAAGTCTGCAAATGACCCACCCCCGCGGGGGGGGGGGGGTTGGCACAAGGCCTCGGTATCTGATTGTTTGCCTTTGGCGGCGCCTATTGGCCTCTCGCCACTGCCTCTCGCCACCGGGGGGGGGGGGGCTATCGGACACCCACCCACCCACCCAAAGACCCAACGACCACGGCAAAATGCCTTACCACAGGCGAAATGCCTTGACCAGTGCCTTCGGCGCTGACCCAAAGTCCCCCACAATGGCCTCACCTACGGGGGGGGGGGAGGGGAGGGGGGGCGGGGCGGTTGCAAACCCCCCCACCCACGAATTCTGAGAACCCCCCCCCCCCCCACCCACCCCCCCCGTCTGGTAGGCCACACACGAAGGAAAGCCCTGGGCAGAGCACGGGCGGCGGCGGGGGCGGGATGCACAACGCGTGTGTGACGCCCAGGCACGGGCATGCGGAGGGGCGCCAGTGGCGGACCCCCGCCGAGCGGCACGGTCCTCCGAGGGCGGCAGCGGCCGCTTGGGAAGCGGCCCGGACGCAGGGCACGTGCCGCTCGTCCGTGCGCAAGGGGGGGGCCGGTCGGAGCAGCGCGCGCGACCCTCCGACCCGGCCCGGGCCCGTCGCGTGTGCGTGCGGGGGAGACAGTCTCGCCGGGGGAGTGGGGGGTCTATGGTACAAAGCGGCGGGACTCCGCTACCCCTGAGCCTCAAGAATGCGGCCGCCAAGGGGCGACCCCCTCCCCCCCCCCCCCCTGAGTCGGCAAACCTGGCAGCCAACGAGTCGGCGAGCGAGTCGGCGGCGCGTCTTACCCGACTTGGAGGGCAGGATCAACATTGTGGAGGCTGGCACAAAACAGGGCCTATCAAGCGGTGTTCGCTGTGTACTTATCATTCCATTTTGCATGGCACTCCTCAATCGGTGCTGCACCCAAAATTGTGGTTTTTGGCACCTTCGCCGAATTACGCCGACTCGTTGGGCCCCTCGCCGACTTGGGGGGCTGGGGGGTTGAGGGAGTGGCCTGTTCAAGTAATGACCCCCAATCGGATGCAAAAACAACTTTTTGGGGTCTGGAGGGGGGCCGGAGGGGGTTGGAGGGTAGGTGGGTCGGCCGGTCAGCCGCCGGGGCGGTGTGGGGGAGGTCGGTGGGTACCCCCAACGTACATTACCTCAAAACGATCCCCAGGACGCGCCGATCGTCTTGAACATACACAACTGGGGGGGAGGGGGGGGGGGTTTGGACGTTGTCAGAAACAATTTGCCGTCAGCTCAGGCTCCCCGCCAGCCAAGGCCCGACCCGGAGGTCGGGTCGGGGGTCAAAAATACTTTTTTGTGTTTTTCACCCAATTCCGAATTCCCCATAAAATTCTGAGCATTTTGAGCATCGACCCGCTGTGTAAACACCCCCGCAGGAGGCCAAACCAAAATTTGCGGCACCTTCGGCGCCAGCGCTTTCCCCCCAAGTCTCAAATCAAAGAAAGGCGGGTGAGAAAACTGTGGGGGGTCTGGGGTCTGGATCTCCAACAGGCCAACCCCCTGTGGCGGCCGCGGTCGCCGAGGCTCTGCTGTTGCCCGATCGCGGACCGCTGTCAAGGCCTCGCCAGCCGCTCCCCGCCTCACGTCGTCGCCGCCGGACAACGGTCACCCGCCAACCCCCGTCGGTTGACGGCACGTGTGTCGCTCCAGACATGGGCCGCCCTTCGTCAGGAACAGGACCAGCATTGCCCAGGGACATCCCCTCAGGAGGCGGGTGCATGGACGCAGGGTCTGGCACCTATGGCACGGGGGCAGGTCGGAGCGCAGGGGGGGGGAGGCCGCATGCAGGTCAAAGAGCGCTCTACACGGGAACGTCCAGGGGGGTCCTTGAGAGGGAAAAAAAGGAAAAAAGGTGGTTTTGAACGGCAGTTTTGCAAAAAGACCGCGGGTAGCTCATATGTTCAAACATGGTTGGTGGCGGTTGGTGGTTGGCGACTGGCGGTTGGTGGCGGTTGGTGGTGGTTGGTGGCGGTTGGTGGTTGGTGATTGGTGGTTGGTGGCGGTTGGCAGTGGTTGGAGGTTGGCAGTGGTTGGCGGTTGGCGGTTGGCGGTTGGTGGCGGTTGGTGGCGGTTGGCGGTTGGCGGTTGGCGGTTGGCCGTCCCTTGGGGCGGTCCTTAAGGGCGGTCCTTAACAAAACAAAAATCTAGTTCCCAAAGGACCCCCCTGCACAGGTCCTGGTATGCACATGCAGCAATATTCGGCAGTTCTCACAGCTGTTGATATTCTACAGCTTTCTTCAGTATGCTCTTGTTCAAGTTTGGCCGTGTTTTGCCGGCCAAAGACCGCTGGCCTTCATTCCACTACATCACCTTCCTCGCTACCATTCGGCCCTTGCACGGGGCTGGCACTTGATTGGCCAAGCCTCAATGGGGTCACGGTCGGGGGGGGGGTGTTTGGAGGTACAGTCGTGAGGGGTGTGGGAAGGGAGGGGAGGAAGGGTATGGCATCACGACATCATCTCAGGAACGGGGGAGAGGCGGGGGGGGGGTCTGGCACCCAAACGTTTGTGTACCAAGAATGGCCCGCCCGGATCTTCCCGATGGTAAATTTCGTCTGTTCCCACGATGGTCACTTTGGTCTGAGGGGGGGGGGTGTCCCGAGGGGGGGGTGTCAAGGGGTAACCCCCCCCCCCTCCTCCGATGGTGTACGGCCATTCTAATACGTCCCTGTGTTGGAACCGGGTTTGTGGCGACGTGCCGGGGCGGGGGGGGGGGGGGGGGGAGGGCCGTAGCCCTCCCCCGACTCCGGGACCACACTGAGGGGGTCGGTGCCAGGCCTTGTGGGAGAAGCAACCCAGAACACGCAGCCAGTGGCATGCCTTGCGGAACGCACACAACAAAAGCGGGCGAATGTTGGGGGGAGGGCAGGGGTCTTATGAGCGGGTGGGGGGGGGGGGGGGCGGGATGGGGGAGGGGGGGGGTTGGGCCCCAAAAGTTTGTGTACCGAAAGTGGCCTGACCCGATTTCCCCAATTGTAAATGTCGGTTGTTCCCACAACGGTCCCTTTGGTCTGGGGGGGAGGGGGGGGGCGGTGGTTTTCCATTATTTGAACGATGCCCTGGGGGAGGGAGAGCGGGGGGGGCGCCATTGGTCAGGTGCGGACCCGCCACCGTCGCTCCAGCCGCGCCTGCCCCACGGCCTTCATTACTCTCTCAGTTCATCACATGTTCGTCCGGCCACTGGCCTTGCTTGTGTTCCAAACAGCTCCAGATCCCTGCCTCCCTGGCTGGGGTCAGGGCTTTGGGTCTCAGCGAGAGCAAGAGCGGGGGGGGGGGGGCGGAGAGGGGCTTTCTGGAGACGGGGGTTCTTGTGGGGGTGGGGGGGGGGGGGTTGCAAGATGGGCTCAGGGGTGGTTGGGGAATAGATGGCTGGGGAGCGATGGGGCCTAGTAGAGTGGACAGGGCAGCGTGTGTCTGGAGAGTGGCGAGCGTTCAGCGGAGGGGGTCGGGGGGGGGGGGAACGAGGAGCGTTTGGGTGCGAGACAAGGCGTCGCCCCCTCCTCCGCCGGCAGCCGCTCCCTGACACGACCCCTGCGGAAAGCACTGCATCGGCCTGACGCCTCACGTCGGTCACTGACACGCTCACCTCCGGCCGCTGCTTCACCGGCCGACCATAACGCAGTCCTCGCCGCCCGCCATCGCGACAGGGGGCCCCGCATCACCGGCCTCTGCCGCGCTGCACCGGCCGAGCCCCGCCGCGCTGCCGTCCTCGCCCCCTGCGTTTGCCCGGGAGCGGGATGGGGCCTCGGGATCTTGGGGCACGTGTGCGTCTGTGTCCACGTCCATGGGGCGGTGCGGAGCGCCGGCAACGCACGGCCCACCGTCGATGTGCGCAGGGCCTGCGGGTCGGCGCAGTGCCGGGGAGTCGGGGTGCGCAGGGGAGGGGGGGGAGGGGTATCGGGGTCCGCTCCGTGGGGGGGGGGGGGGGTTCTTCAACCTCCGCTTTGGCGGGAGTAACACACGGACCAATGGGGGACGGGGACAAGGGCGGCACCGCTTGCCGGCCGAAATGAACTGGTGTTGGCACGGGTTTTGCACAAATTGCTTTGGGAAGCACCATCTTGTGTCTGTGCAGCAACACGTTTTGTCCCCCAAAAAGGCCCCAAACGCCGTTCTCGTCAGAGGAAGACATGTCACAACTAAAAAGACACAAGCAAAACACACACTGTGACACTTGGCGACGAGCAACAACAAGAAAATAACAATAGGAACACTCATTTCCAGATCCGTGATTTTCCGTGATTTTCCGTGATTTTCCGTGATTTCCGTGATTTTCAATTCTGGCCGACCGGTTCCACCCGGACTTCCCCGCGTTGTCCCCGTACGTGACGGCAGTCGGGGAGGACGGACTTTGCGACCCGCCGGCGTGGCAGCGGGCGGCCGTCGCGGCGTACCTCGCGACCGCGGCGCTGCCCGACGCGGCGCTCTACAACGCCTCCGGCCTATTTCCGTGATTTTCAGTGATTTCCCGTGCCACGGAAATACAAGAGTCCCTGCAAACGGTCATTTTGCCTTAAAACCACAGAAAACGGCGTTTTAAGGGTAACACCACTTGCAATCCGAAATGCAAAGATGCACAATGCGAATTGGCCGGTGGTGGCGCCGGTTTGGGGGAAGTACTTTGGGACTCACCAACTCTGCGCAATCACACTTTGGGTCCCCAGAACGGCAACGGGCACAACTCCCCGGGCTCCTTCTAAGGGGCGGGGGGGTCTAAGGGGGGGTGAGGGGGCTGGACCCCCCCCCCCCACATTGTCAGAGACCCATGGGTTTGTCTCGGACCCCCACAGCGGGTGGTCCCTGGGGCTACTTTTAAGAAGGGGGCGGGGGGTTCCAGCCCCCATCGGAGCAATTCTGGCGATTGCACGTGTCCACAAGCGGCAGTCAGCACAACACCCAGAGAGAAAAGTGGCTCATCAGTGGCCTATAAGACCATACCCTGCCCCCCCCCCCCTTGCGCAAGCACGGCCGCGGTCCCTAAAAACCAGGCAAAACAGCGGTTCAATGCCCATCCCATGCTTGTGTGTGGCGGACATGACGGCCAAATGCCCATGACTGCCCACATCCAGGAGAGCCCTCAGATGCAGATGGTGATAGGCTGTGGAAGGGGAACAGCAGGAATGGCGAAGAATCACATCAAAACAAACATCATTGAGTTGCAATGCGGTGATAGAATGTTTTACACCCCATCTTACACGTGGGAATACAAAAACACTGGTCCCAAAAGTCCCTAAAACCAGCAGTTCAACGCCCACCCTGTGCTTAGACAAGGCGGTGCTTGCGCAAGGGGGGGGGGAGGGGGGGTAGGTACCTTCCTGTCACCAAGAAATGGACACGAAGATGCCAGTGGACAAGTCACTGACAGATGCACAACCGTGGCACCGCAGCGGTACACATTA
Organism: Eutreptiella sp. 'Long Island Sound 2002'; assembly: GCA_964036045.1. Classification (NCBI taxonomy): domain Eukaryota; phylum Euglenozoa; class Euglenophyceae; order Eutreptiales; family Eutreptiaceae; genus Eutreptiella; species Eutreptiella sp. 'Long Island Sound 2002'. The sequence goes on from OZ038383.1 coordinate 128,396,916, forward strand.
CGCCGACGCTAAGCTGTACCCCCCACCCTTTGTATAAGCCACGCCAATGTACACAATTATTACGGTCCCTACGCCTACTGAAGCTTGGACAAGGGCGTGGCTTGCGCGCAACACATACAACTGCTGACACACACGTGTGCAGGCCACATGTGCTGAAATTGGCAATTCAGGACCTATGGAATACATCAGACTGAGGAAAAAATCATTCCTGGTGCACCAGCACGGGGCCACATGTGCTGAAATTGGCAAATGTGACGACAAACCCATGTCTTATGTGGCTACACTACCTTTTGTACATAATTAAATTACGTACCAAATTATTACGGTCCCTATGCCTACTGTAGCTTGGACAAGGGTGTGGCTTATACAAAGGGGGGGGGGGGGATATGCACCGGACTTGATAAGCGACCTAATCTGGAGTTAACTCAGACGATACCGGAAACGGTGATGGGCCCTCCCCCCGGGGGTTCAGCCCCCCCCCCCCCTCCGGTGGTGCTGAGTTTTCAGAGGCGCCAACGGTGCCGAAGAAAAAACTTTGGCGTAAACCATTTGGCGCTGAGGGCGCCGGGGAAACTTTTTGATTTTGCGAAGGCCCGCAAGAAAAAATGGCCCAATCATTTAAGAGGGGGCGGGAGGTGGGGGTGGGGGACCTCACCCACTCCCCGCCCCTCATCCCCACCGCCCCAGCGGTGCCGAGTTGTTGAAAGGCGTCCTGGGGCACACGGGCGGCGAGTGGCAACGGTCCGCCCCGGACACCATCGGCGTACAACCGCCCGGTCCCTCCAAGCCACGTCACCTGCTCCGGCCGCGCCATCACCGCACACTTCAGGGCCCCCGGCGGGCCCCGCCGCCCCGGTCATGGGGGCGTCGGCGTCCGGGGCAGGCCCCTCCTCCGCATCGCGAGCGCCGTCCGTCGCCCGTGCGCCGGCGGAGGCGGCGCGGGCGGCGCACGCGGCCCCGGCGCGTCGCGCCATCAGCTCCCGGAGGGGGGGCATCCGCACGACGCGGCGCGTGGCGGTGGCGGCGGTGGCAGTCCCGGGCGCGGCGGCGGCCGTGAGTACTGAGACGGAGCCCGGCGGACCGTAGGGGGCGGGGCTGGGGACGGCCGCCCTGGGGCCACGCTTGCGCTTGTGCAGGGGCCTGCGGTGAGCGAGGGGCAGGGCAGAGGGGGCGGGAGCCACAGGGCCGCGGGCTGCCAGGCCACTTCAAGAGGCCGGGTACTGGGGATGCGGTTGAAGGGACGGCACCTCAGAGGCAGCCCCGGAGGCGCTTAGACCGGCGGTTGGAGGAGGTTGCCAAAGCGGTTGGGGCGGTTACTGTCGGTTACAAATGCCATTGACGCTGGCACTTGCCGTCGGGTAGACAGTGGCTGGGCGTAGGCTGGGCGCCCTGGAGGGGGTAACCCTCCCCCCCCCCCGCCGCTCACTTTGGTCTGGGGGGGAGGGGGGGAATCCTCCTCCGATGGTTGCCGGCCGCTCCAATGTTAGCCTGCCCCTGGCACGCCTTCTTGGGCACACCTCCTCCGGGACGATTTCCACTTGATCGGGCCCCAGCACAAGCACCGTGTGCCCCAGAAGTGTGTCCTGCAGGTCCACCGCTTCTCCGGCGGCTGGTCCAATGCATCCCTGCCTGGCCCACCACCGAAGGGTGAGCCACGGAAAGGGCCTCGTTGGGTGCCCCTCCGCGACATGTCAGTTCCATTGCCTTTGGCAAGCCCACCTCCGCAGAGACCCGGACAATGCACCACCCGGTGATCCATCGATACGGATGGGCGGAGATGGCCCTACCACAGCCCTTCCATAGGCCCATGGACCCCAGTGGCACCCCAAATAGCTGGGCATCGGTGGCTGCCCAAAAGGGTTTATATGTGCACCCCCCAAGCCCGGCCCCATGCCACCCAGCGGTCATTGGGGGTCACCCGAAGATTAGGTTCTTTTCAGTCACTCCAGGCCAGCCTGAAACCGGGTAAGTCCTCGCCCGTGAGGCACCAAAGGAGGGCCAATCAGGGGAGACCCAGAGCCTGGTGCCCCGCCATTCGGTAGGGGGTCCATACAACCAGGGTCTGGATCAGACGTGCCACTAGCGTCCGCCGGCTCAGACATGATCAGATGAGGCAGGGTCCTACTGAGCTACACGCTGGATGCATCACGTTCCTACTGAGTTCTGGTGGTGCGGGGGGGCGGGTATTACTGAGTGACCGTTGATACGGGGCCGATTGCGACTGAGAACCAGTTTCCCTGCCAGACGCTGGTGGCACGTCTGGTCTGGATCAATGCATAGCGGTGGCTACAGGCCAACCAAGTGTTGCCCACCCAGGGGCAAACCAAACCAAAACGCCACTGCTAGGGCTCCCCCCCCCCCGTCCCAGCGGTTAATGGTGGTTGGCGGCAGTTGGTGGTTGGTGATTGGTGGTTGGTGGCGGTTGGCAGTGGTTGGCAGTTGGCGGTTGGTCGCTGCTGGGGTTTGGCAGTGGTTGGCGGTTGGCGGTTGGTGGTAGTTGGCGGTTGGTGGTTGGCGGTTGGTGGTCCCTTGTCGCGGTCCTTAAGGGTGGTCCTTAACAAAAAAAAAATCTAGTTCCGAAAGGAACCCCCTGCCCCCACCCACCCAGGAGGACCTTGTGGGTGATGCACGGCTCCCCATGCATTTCATGCACTTCCAATGTCACCCAATGATGCCCCAAGCCTGGCCCAGGGCCACCCAGCGGTCATTGGACGTCGCCCAAAAATCGCGTTTTTGGGGCCAACCAAAACCACCACCACAACCCTGAGGTTGCTCAATCAAGTAAGAGGGCCACCCTGGGCACCACCTCATGGTCCCAGAGACCCATCCCATATGCCCCACAACAGTTTCCCACCAGCGTGTAGTGCATGCAATGAGGTGTGAAACATACCCCCCTGTGTGACATCCCGTCTGGTTGTTGCTCCTTTACGGGGCCCTGGACGGTCACCCGTTCTTCCCTTCGCATGTTGCGTCGGGTCGCTGCTTTCTGTCGGCCGCTGCGGCCGGTGCTCTTGCTGGTGTCGTTTCCGCGTTCGCGGAGCCCAGTAGTTGGTGTGTTGGGGCTGTGCTGAATGTGGCATGGTGTGCCGTTTGCGTGTCCCCCCCGTGTCCGAGCTATACAAAGGTATGGAATAATACGGTCCCTACGCCTACTGTAGCTTAGACATGGCCGTAGCTTGCGTGCCACACATACAACTACCGGCACACACGAGCTGATGCAAGAAAGGGGAGGATATTGCAAAAATATCCCCAAAATCAGAGCTACGTGGGTTCAAGTGGGCAAACAATCACAACAAATGTGTCCATGACTCTATGTGGCTGGCAGATTTGTCACCGAAACCATGTCTGATGCGGTTGCACTACATTTCGTACTGAATTGAATGAGGTACGGAATTAATACGGTCCCTACGCCAGCTGTAGCTGAGACAAGGCGGTAGCTTAGCCATAGAACGACGATGGACGTCACCCCCGGTATCCCACCGGCAGGAAATCACAGTGCAGAGTTTTGCTTAAGGGGGGGGATGCAGGGGCGGTCCAATGGGGGTGGGTGGGTGGGGCTGCCCCCCCCCCCCCCGGAGACCCTGAGTTGTTGGAGGCGCCGAAGAAATGTTTTGGCCTAAACTGACTTGCGCCGAAGGCACCAGAGAAAATTTTTGATTGGCCAAAGACCCGGAGAAAAATTCTATTGCCTTCGGCAGTGCACCTCGAAGAGAGGTTGACAGTCAGCCAATCAGTCCCTGAGCCAGCAAGCAGGCAGTCAGTCAGATACACACAGTTTGGGTTTTTTGTCAGTGGCAGATGCGGCCCCAAGCAGCAGGGAGGCCCTGCGTCAGAACCCAAGCCCGGCCCAGTGGTAAAGCAAGCGACCGCCGCCAGCTGGTCGGCGAATCGAGCCCCAGTCTGGCCACTTTGGCGTGCCGCCAGCGGCGGCGCTAAAATTCTGCAGACCAGCTGCGTAACCATTGGACCGCTGTCTGTGTTACCAGCATCGTGCGTCCCCACTGCTTGTAGCCTATTAAGCAAAAACTTTTGACCCCCCCCCCCAACACCCCCACCCCCCCACCCCCCCAAAAAGTGATATCCAGTTTTAGGGGGTAGAGGCCTCAAAATCAAAAAATCCATTCGGGGATGGTCTTATTGGGCAAAATAATGATTTTACAAGGGGTTGGACATCCAATATCATGCCTTGGGGTATGCTACGCGAATGACCCCAAAAAGGGGGGGTATATGACGCCCACGCCCGCGCTTGATCTAACAACCTCTCTTCGAGGTGATTTGCCCAATCACTTAATGGGGGGGGGGGGTCCGGAGGGGGGGGGTGTCAGACCCCCCCCCCCCGAGAGATGCTGAGTTGTTAAGCAAAACTCTGGGGGGGGCTTGGCGTTTCCCTCTACATGCAGGCCTACGTGGCGTTGTTCTAACCATCCCTGCGAGGCGATTGCCCCCCTTCTTCCCAGCCCCAAACTTCGGACTCTGCCCAGTTTCAAACCGAAACGTCCCAAACCGAATAAGAACAATGCAACGCACCGTGGGGCCCGCCCACTGCGTGGCCTTGCGCAAGCAGCCTCCGGTGCGAGGTGCCCTGAAGCGGTCCCGCGGCCTCCCAAGTGGCAGTGTTTGCTTGTGTTTGCAGACAATCGGGCATTTCTGGGCTTCGTGCACATGTCCAAGGGACGACCCGTGCAGAGGGGCACACCTGCCCTCTGGCCACTGCCGCAACCGCTTCCCTCGCGGTACGTACGTGGTCCTCTGGCCCTCAGCGCCGTGCAAGTCCAGGGGCAGTACGTACGTGGTCCTCTGGCCCTCAGCGCCGTGCAAGTCCGGGGGCAGTACGTATGTGGTCCTGTGGCCCTCAGCGCCGTGCAAGTCCGGGGGCAGTACGTATGTGGTCCTGTGGCCCTCAGCGCCGTGCAAGTCCGGGGGCAGTACGTACGTGGTCCTGTGGCCCTCAGCGCCGTGCAAGTCCTCGGGCGGTGCAGAGGAAGACAACACGGGCGCGGGGCTCCCGTCTCGTCCCGGTCTGGAGTGTGGGCACAGGATCTGGGGGAGTGGCATGGGGTGCATGGCAATGGGGCGGGGCCCTCCGCGGGTGCTAAGCATGACTCCGATCCACCGATGGGCGCATCAAGGGGTCATCTGCGCAGGGCCGGGGGTTCGGTTTCAGACCTTTTGTATGTGCCGTGGTCTGCCATGGGTCGTGGACGGGGGGTGAGAGAACCCCAGCCAAGTGGGCTGGTTTGTTAAGTTGTGGTCTGCCTGAGGACAGTGGTGGGGGGGAGGGGGGTTGCCTTACAGGCTCTTGGATGATGCCTAAGGTACTAAGTGGCCGTTTTCGGGCTACGTTTTGAACATTTTGGCCATTTTCGGGTGGCATTTTGTCTGAGCCCAACTTGGCCATTTGCGGGCTGCAGGTGTATTCTGTTGCCCATTTTGGGCGGTTTCGGGCTGCATTCTCATTGTTGCGGCCCCCCTTGGCCATCTTGGGGCTGCAATTGTTTTACAAGGACGGTGTACCTCCAAGAAAAGTGGCTGCGGCACCGCCGTTTCTGTCGCCCGTGCTGAACACTCACGGACATTCACCGGAAAAGTCTTGCTTGGCAACGTCGTGGCGGGGACATCCGGCGCCACATACCGACCAATACCGCTCCCTTGAGATCGCGTAATCCGGAAAGCGAGGCCGGCACGTCCCCCCGGTTGACGCAAACGCGCGATCGTCAAGCAGCATCCGGCATGTCTGGGGAGGAACCAAAGGGGACGGATGCGCGGAGGATTGACCCCGTTCGAGAAGGTCGTCCCAGACCTGGAGATAGAGTGTATCCACACTAGCACGGGATACACACTTTTTGTTTTTGGGATGCACACAGAATACACACTCTAGGACCCTGGGATACACATGTGATACATGCAAACCATGAAAAATGGGGCTGGGGAGCCTGAGCTAGAAGAGGAGTCATCATCCTTTGCAGAGGGAGCTGTAAGATGCGGCTTCAAAGATAATTGCTTCATCGCGTCCGGGGAAGAGCCGCAAGGGAACGAAGGACTGGGGAACTGAGCGCGTAGGACTATAAATGAAGAAAAAGTTGGGATACACATGTGATACACACACTTGAAAGTTGGGATACACATTGGACACACACACTTCTAAAGCCTGGGATACAGTCGGATACAATAATTACAAGTTTTGGGATACACTCTATCTCCAGGACTGGGTCGTCCCCTAGGAGCTCCAGGAGGTGGTCCCGTCGGCGGCACGGCTGTGGCACACAGTCGTCTGCGTCTGGCACCTTCCCATGGGGACTCTCGTTCAAAGGGGCGGGAGGGTGGCCTGGGCGTGCCCCCCACGCCCAGAGCAAAGCATGGCCATGAGCCATCATGTAATGGGGGGGGGGGGGGCAGTAGAAGAAAAGGGAGGGCACCTATGCTCAAACAGAACAGGAGCGCACAGCATTGGAATTTCATGCACCAGACCCAGGCAGCTGTGACCGTAGCTGCCGTGCTCCTCCCTGCGGGGATGGGGGGGGGGTTGGCACGGTTGGTGTTGGTTTGGTTGCCTTTGGCGGCGCCTATTGGCCTCTCGCCGCTGCTCATTCTGACCCTCTGTGGGTCCGAACGTGTTTTGGTTGTGTCAACGGAGCCCCCGGATGACTTGTCCTGTTTGACTACTCCGGGGGTCGGCCGTCCCGGAGACGGGGCTGTTGCCCCGTGCCATTGACCAGGTGCACCTGGGGGGGTGGGGGGGGGGGGGTTGGCATGTCGCCTTGGATTTGTTGTTCTCGTCTGCAGCCGGCGGCGCCCACTGGCCGATCACCATTCGCTGCCCTTCCCTTCCCTTCCCTTGCCTTGAATGAAGGTCCGCTAAGCCGCTATTTTGGTCCGCCTGCCGTTCCTGTCTCTCCATGGTGGCGGGTTGCATCGAGCACCTGGGGGGGGGGAGGGGGGCGGGAGGGAAGGTGATGGAGGGGGCAACTACAATCAGTCCTGACGCGACCCCCCCCAGCTATCTGTCAAAACTGGGGGGGGGGGGGCAGCCGGGGCGGGAGGGGGTATTGGCGGCTCGGCCGGGGGGGGTCCCAAGGGGGGGGGGGGGCTGTGTGCGACCCACTACTACCACATGCATACCTCAAGGGGGTGTGTGTGTATGGGGGCATGGGAGTATAGAGGTATGTATGCGATAATAGCGATATCTTGTCTTTGCCGGGAAGAAAGTCTTAAGGGTCCTAAGGACTAAAGGCATAGTACCTCCTTCAACGAAGCATGGGACAAAAAATTTGGGGCCGTTGGCGCCACGGCCCCCGCACCGCCATCTTTCAAAACTCGGGGGGGGGGGCGGGGGTCGCATAGAAGGACCGGGCCCGGCCGCCTCCCCCCCCCCCCGGGGGGAAGGTGCAGGCTATTGCTTAGGGGACCCGGGGGGGCCTGGTAATGTGCTCTTCCTAAAAAACCCGCTCCTTCGAAAGCCTCGTTGTCTAATCTCCTGCTTTGCGTCCTCCCCGTCCGGGCGGCACGGCTCTACAACGGCACACGCTGCGGGCACCACTGGAGACGCTGACTGCCCGCGGACGCGGCTGCGGACCGGGACCTTCGGGCACCACAATCAACCGCCGACGGTCGCGGTGTCCGGCGTCGGGCACGGGCAGCGAGCACGAGGCCTTCACCTCCGGTGCACGACGGGCACCGTCGGCGTCAGCGTCTCCGAGCGCATCGGCGGCGGGTCGTGACGCCCGCGATGCACCGCGTCGCGCCGCTCCTGCCGCTCCCGCCGGAGCTCCGCGAAACGGTGGTCCATATCCCTCGCGCCCACTCTCTCGGCCCCGTCGGTACGCGGCAGCGCGTCGGAGGGGCTGTGGACGTCGCCCCCGGCCGGCCCGAGACGCGCCGGCGACGCGTGCGGCCGGTGCGGTCCGGTTCGGGGGCGGTGGGGCGTGGGGTCTGGCGCCCCAGAGTCCGGGGCCTGCAGGCCCCTGGGGACGGGGGCCTGTGCCCGGGATCGGGCGCACAGGGTCATGGCAATGCCGCAGATCGCGAGACTGAGCGCAGTCACCGCCGCCGGAAAGAGGTGCGGGTGTAGACGGTCCCCCAGGGACCTGCGGCGGGCAGAGGACGACGTGCAGTGGCCGCAGACGAATGTGGGTTGAGGGGGAATGTTTGCCCGGCGTGCGGTCGGCGCGCTACCTTTGTATCAGGACGCTTTTGAATGGGAAAAACACCTGGGGTGTCCGCTGGTCAGCCAAATCTGCACGTTATGGCCATTGCGGTTCCACCAGGAATTTTTTAGTCTGATGCAACCCATATGTCCCGATGGTTACCCTCCAACCGCCATCAGTTACCCGCCAACCGCCGTGGATTCCCCCCAACCGCCGTCGGTTCCCCGCCACGTTTTTTAACCAAAAACAAAAGAAAATCTTGTCCACTAAAAAATGACCTGCTTTGTATTAAGTATCTTATCTCTAGCCCCAAGTTTATCCTCACCTCGGGAAGTCCCCCAGGTAGACCGCAGCGGACACCCTGGAGTTGTAGCACCACATACCGGGACCAGGGGAGTCCGGTCCACAAATCCGTTGCACACAAGCCCGCATCATTGCCTACCACACCCACATCATATGACAAAGGTGCCACAACAGGGGAACCAAAATTGGCCCGGTTGTTTGATGAGGGGGGGGGGGGGGGGCAAAATGGTAAAAAAAAAAAAGATGCCCGGTGCACTAACGGCCCCCCGGAGTGGCGGGTTGTCGGGTACCCTGTCACACGGCAGGCGTCTGGTGCCACGGCTTTTCATGGCTTTCATGTGACCTGCTGTCACTCATCGAGGCTTCGAAGTGCAGGTGCGGCCCCGGCCCTAAGCTGCAGCCGCGCCCTTCTCCGCCCGGCCTTCATCGCCATCGCAATGCCCTCATCCCCGCAAGAGCACTGCATCGTCCCGGTCCCTGACCGTTCCGGGCGGGGGGTTAGGCCTGCCCGGGGGCTGCGGCACCGGCCCATGCTCTGCCTTTCAGGTTGTGTTGAACGTAGGGGATATGGGGATGGGGGAGGGGGGCCAGTTCGCTGGTGATCGTCGACTGTTGGTCCCACGGCTCATCATCACAGCACCACTGCCCATGTGGCGAGCGCTCCCCTGCCGGCGCCGGCAGGGGCGTTGAATTGCATCCCTCCCACGTGAATTGAGCAGCCCCCCCCCGCCCCAGCAGTGCGGATGCCTGCTTGTCATAGCAGAAGGTTCAAGGGCGAGAGGCCAATAGGCGCCGCCACAGGCTGGCAGAGCCAACCACCAAGGCCTTGTGCCAAACCCCCCTGTGTGACATTCCGTCTGGTTGTTGCTCCTTTACGGGGCCCTGGACGGTCACCCCTTCTTCCCTTTGCATGTTGCGTCGGGTCGCTGCTTTCTGTCGGCCGCTGCGGCCGGTGCTCTTGCTGGTGTCGTTTCCGCGTTCGCGGAGCCCAGTAGTTGGTGTGTTGGGGCTGTGCTGAATGTGGCATGGTGTGCCGTTTGCGCGTCAGCGGCGCCCAATAATTGGCGTATTGAGGATGTGCTGGTTGTTGCCGGGGTTGTTTGACTGTTTTTGCTGTCTACACACCTTGTCCACAGGCCGTCCGTAGCCTGCCTCGCTGTGTTTCTGTGAGGGGTGCCCTGTTCCTCCACGCGCTGTCCGGGCCGTCCACCATATGTGCTTTTCCCCCTCACAGCTGGTCTGCCCCTGATGGGCTCCCGCTCCTGTTGCGCAAACAGCCCATCTGGGCTGCGGGAGACACCCCCCACCTGATGCCGGTTGAGCAGGGGTTGCCCTGGCACCCGGTAGCAACAGGGCTGGCTGGCCAAGCCATCCCCTTTATTGTTGCTGCCTCCCATGCGCACGCTTCACCATCCGCTCCATTCTGGTTCCCTGTTCCCGCTGTTCTGGTTGCCTCTCCTGCCTTGCTGTGCCCCTCCTCCTTGTCTGCTGTGCTCGCCCTTGTCCCTCTTGGTGTGGCTCCCGCGTTCTGTGTGTCTGTGTTGCTCCTCCCCCTGTCTGGTGGCACTCCTGGGTGCCCATGTTGCGCACCCCCTCCTGTCCCACCTGCCTGCCCCCCCCGCACGAGGATTTCACTTCTCCATACAACGTGGACTGCCCCGTGCGCGGTTGGCTGTTCACGGCCCTGTTGCCACCCCCGTGGCAGGCACCTCCCGGCGCGCAGGGCGCAGCCCCCGCCCTTGTGGAGTACGTGGGCACCTTGTAGAGAGAGGGGGGGTGTTTGCTGATGGCTCGCTCGGCGTGCGCCGCATTTGGTGGTTGCTGCAGTGCTCGCACCTCATGGTTCCCTTGTGTCTTGTTGTGTGTCCTGTTGGGGCTCGTCTCACTGCCATGTGTGGAGCGACCCCCATGACCCCCCCCCGAGGGGTCATGGGGGCATGTGGGAAGATATGATTTGGGGGGAACAGCCCGGGCCTACTTAAGGGGCACGCCTTCTGCGAAGAGGCAAATATGTGCAACAACCGTATTTGGACGAAGCGGGGCTCATGGTTGACGTACACTTTAGCGATTGTGTCGGGACTAGCTGCGCCGTACGAGTGTTTTAGATGCACGCGGGCGCTCCCTTGACACCCGAAGAAAACTGAAAAAAAAACTTGACATCTGTTTTCGCTTTTTGTCACGGCGAGCGGGTTGGTTTTACATGTACGCTATCCCTACGGAACACGGCGCCCCGGATACTTCTGTGGCAGTGCTCTGGGCTGGGGCAACACGACCACCACCACGAACAACAGCAACAACAACAACAACAACAACAACAACGGCACCAGCAACAACACCAACAACAACAACAACAACAACAACAACAACAACAACAACAACAACAACAACAAAAACAACAACACCAACACCAACACCAACACCAACACCAACACCAACACCCACACCAACACCAACACCAACACCAACACCAACACCCACACCAACACCAACACCAACACCAACACCAACACCAACACCAACAACAACAACAACAACAACAACAACAACAACAACAACAACAACAACAACAACAACAACAACAACAAAAACAACAACACCAACAACAACAACAACAACAACACCAACACCAACACCAACACCAACACCAACACCAACACCAACACCAACACTAACAACAACAACAACACCAACACCAACACCAACAACAACAACAACAACAACAACAACACCAACAACAACAACAACAACACCAACACCAACAACAACAACAACAACTTTTTTTTTGCTCAAACTCACTCACGTGTGCCTCATAAGTGCTCGGTCACACGGACCGGATCATGCTGACAGTCTAAGTACAACATATGTGTCCCGTGTGAACTCCAGTTCGCATGCCGCTTGCAGCGGTGGGACGTAGATTTGGACTTTGGACGCAACAACAACAACAACAACAACGTCAACGACATTCGTAAGCAGCTCTGTCTGGGACTGGGCTTGGGTACCCGCGCCCACCGGCTTCATTTCTGTGCAAATGAAGGGAAGACACACTCACTCCCATAACCCCGTGCATTGTGCTCGTTGTCTGTACTTGTGTTCCCCATGCCCTTTTGCTGGCACGATGTGAAAAACGTTCATGCATTGCGCTGGAGCCGGGCCTCCCTGAGCTGCTGCCCCTGTCCCTCAGTATCCTCCCTGACGGGCACCTTCTTCTCGTGCGGGATCCTTGTGCCATGATTGCTGGGGGATGACTCCCGGATGACCCCACTACACTCCCCCTCCCCTCGGCCAGTCCCCTTGGGCAGGATGCATTTCGCTGCAGCTGAGCTGGTATCAAGAATCGGAGAGGCAGAGTGCGCTCGCTTGCGGCTCGGACACCGGCTGCGGCTTCTGTGACTTGGACAGGGGCTGTGGGGGAGCCCTTGCATTGCGCGCATCCCCCCGGAAGAGCCCCAGACCCCGCGCTCGGCCTTAAGAGGAGAACATGGGGTGAAAATGAGCAATAACATGTGTGAAAAGGTTTGAAAATAGGTGGTATTGGGTGAAACCCCAAGTATGCCACATCCCCAACGCGGAAGGAGCATCAAAAACGTGTTCTCAAACAACAATGATGCCCCCCCCCCCCCTAGTGTCACAAAGTATGGGTTTCTACGGCCCAAATAATGGCACTGTGCGGCAGGGCTCCTTTTAGGGGGGGTGAGTGGGTGGGTGGGTCTAGGGGGGCTGGGTGGGTGGTGTGGGACCCTGGGACCCCCCCCCCGGGGTGGCCGAGTTGTTAAAAGGAGCCCTGCTGTGCGGGCACTGCGCCAAGGGCACCCCTGCGGCTTGGTTGCATGCTGCAGTGTAGGACTGAATGCTGGCACCATGGACTCAACCTACGACCCAAAGGTATCCACACCTCCACAGCGCCAGGGCCTCCTCTTGGGATGGGATTGAAACGTCCGTCAAGCCAAGGGCATTGAGGACCATGACCGCATAGCTCGGATCCACCAGCGCAGGCGGGGGTGGAGGCGGGGGCGGGGGCAGAGGCGCCCGCTGCCACAGTGACGAGATAAAATCCATGGTTCGATGTAAAGGTCTGTGAATGCCAATGCAAGGGCAGAGGTGCTGAAGCAGGGATGTGGACCACAGGGTCCTGCACATGACTAAGGGGCACGTGAGGCAAAAAGCGAGAAACTGTTTCATGGTGCCGGCAGTTTGGTACCTGTTTGATACCACCACAATGATTCCACATTCAAGCAAGGGAGGCAATGAAGAAAATGGATGCACCGTGCAGCACAGGTGTGTTCAAGACAGAAGGGGGCAGATGTCGTTTTTGTGAAGGGCATGCTGCTGAAAATTAGCATTTTTTTTGTGTTTTTTTTTTGGCCAGTAAAACAACACCTTGCGCCGGGAATTATTATTTTCGCAAGGATTCATATTTGTACGGTACTAGCACGTAAAATTTCCTTTGTTAGCATATAAAGTGCACGGCATTTGTGAACAACGCTGCAAATATCCACCTCCAACCATCAATCGCGACCATATTGGCAAAACACATATGCTGAGAAAAAAATGATGATCCGCCTCATAACCCCTACTTTTTCATACCACCCCTTCCATACCCCTTCTAACGCCTACTACACACAATTTGTGTGTAATTTAATTTACCTTCAATTGTTTCTGATGAACTAACATATTTTCCAGATGAACCAGTAATGACTTCAGGAACAAAAAAAAGGCTGACATAAAAAATGCTCCACTTTATGAGCACCCAAAACAACTAAGCGATCCTCCTCAGCCAACGCATCTAATCCCAAAATTGTAATAATATCTTGCAATTCTTTGTAGCACAATAAAGTTCCATTTACTAACTGGGCTGTATTATAATGATTTTCACCTACAATCCAAGGTTGTAACATTGTAGATGTTGAATCTAAAGGATCTACAGCAGGATAGATTCCTTTAGAAGCTAAATTTCTAGATAATACAGTAGGTGCATCTAAATGTGCAAAAGTAGATGCTGGAGCAGGTTCCGAGTAGGTCTCTGTACATTGGCAGCCCTTTAAACGCATCTTACGCTGAATTCTTTCGTTTTGTGCCGCAATTTCTGTGCCTGAAAATGTGCATGTACGGTGGGCGTGCGGTTCCCCAGGGGGTACTTCTATTCAAGCCAACAATATTCGTAACCAGTTCACTCTGCGACTGGCCTCGGGTACCACCCCTTTATGTACCTGCACATGATTTAACCTTCCTGACCGGCTTGGTCCCGCTCCACTTAACCTTGAACTCTTGCACATGCTCACCACTTTCCACGGGAATACTTTGGGTGGCACTCTTGGGTGGTGGTTTGGCGCTTTTAGTCGGAGGCTTGGCAGGCGCAAGCAGATCTTTGGGAACCCATTTCCCTTCGGGAATGTCCCTTTTCCGGTCGTGCGGGACTGTCTTGCCATCACGCTCATAAGTGATGCAGCGATATGCATCACCATGCTCCGGGTGTCCAACGACCTGCGCCAAAACAGGTCCCCCCGCGGAGCGGATGAACATCACATTTGTCCTGGGGAAAACATGGTTGTGCTGTTAGGTTCCATTTCAGCGAAAGTGAGCAAAATGTCCTGCCAAAAGTACAAGGGATACAAGTGGCAGTGCCCCACAACACAGTCACCCACACAACAACACAGTGAGCCGCAGCGAAAAATTTTGTGTTGACCAAGTGACCCCCCCCCCCCCCGGGGAAGGACAAGGGGTGGGGCAGGACAAGGGGTGGGGGGTAATAGAACCTACTTTAGTTGAAGTAATACGCTCTTGTGAACCACCCATTTCGGTAGCTAAAGTGGGCTATGTGCAACAAGGTATGAATAGATTTTTGTCCCTTTCCCCCTCCAAACATTGCACACCAATGCCACTGTTGACCGAACAAATGTTCTATCCCAGCCAAATGATGGGGTGGCTACATATCTTCTACAGAACCAGCTTCATAGAGTCAAAAAGTGGCCACGTTTCCCCCAGCCAGATGGGGTCCCGTGGAAACAAGAGAAACCTACAACATAACACAGCGCACAGCACAACACCTTTCCATGGATTCCGCCAAATAGCCATGCCATGCGCACGCCACATCAGGTGCACCCCCTAGCACCGCCAGCACAGCCAACCCCTCCATGTCTGTACTTACTACATGTGGCCTGTCAAGCATGGGGATTGTAAGCAAGCATGGCACCTAGAGCCAATAGCACAGATCCCGCTGAGCCCCGTTTTTGTGGTGTTTCATCAAATACCAAGTGGGCCATAAGCTCCTGGCATCAGGTGATGGTCCACTCTTCGAGCTATTCAGAGTATGATGCAAATTTTATCGGGTTTGGATAAACTCTGATGAGCCAAATCTAGAAGTCTTGCCATTCCTCATCATCTTTTTTTGTGTTCGACTTTCGATTTGTGCAACGTCAACCAAACGGCTGAGAGTGCCATGAAAGTGCTCAGGTAAGATCAAGTGCCTCTAAGATTTGACAATGCCAAGCTTCCACAGGGTGAGTGTGTTTGTGAGGTCCGTGCATCTCACATCCGCTCAGTAGAGAACACCATCGAGAACATTCCCCATCATATATTCTGGGTTCCCCATTTTGTGTTGAAGAGTTACATTCATCAGGTGTAGCCAAGTCATTTTTCTTTCCCTCCGGCTCAACAGGTTCAACAGGTTCGATGGGGGCGTTTTCGCACAGCGCGGGCATGGCGCCAATTATTACGTTGTTTATCCCGGGAACACCCCTGAAAACCACCCCCCTACAGAAGCATGCATGATCCATTCCTAACAGCATCGGGGGTGCAAAATTCAGGACCCTGTTACCCGTGGCAAGCATCAGACTAAAACAAAAACCCCTGGTGTACCAGCAGGGGCTGTAGGGGGCGTTTTCGCACAGCGCGCGCACAGCGCCAGTTATTACGGTGTCCCATATCTTAACATCGGCACTAGTGCCGGGTAGGACAGAGCATATCCACACAATGTTACCCAAGTGGTCCACGGCCACGGCAATCTTCTACACACAACCCGCATACTTGGGGTTGAATACTATATCGGAAAGAGCACCACCAATAGAACTGATTGGCATGGCATTAGTGAAATGGGTCACAAGATACGGGAAATGAGGGGGCGGTGAGTCGGCACTCGGGATGGCAAAGGAGATGGACTTGACTTTGCACTGCCGATTCACCACCTTCACCGCGTCTCGGAAATACTCCAAGTGGACTAATCCGTCAGGCGCAAACCCCACCAGTGTGGCAGGAACTCGCACCCCATTGGAGCGAGTGTAGAACACCCTATCTCCAACATTAAAGTCCATGGTGAATGCAATAGAGGGTCTGAGAAATGAGAGCAAAAGATGATGCCCCGCGGCCGACACCCTGAGAATGTATCACCATATACCGGCCTCAGGGTGACCGTTTGCAAGGGTACATACACGCAAGAAGGGGGAGGGTTGATGCTACAAGGATACACAATGGCAATAGTACCCTGCGGCAATCTTACACCCAAAAAACTGCCTACCGGTGGTGGAGAATGGCCTACTTTTCGCACAGCGCGCGCACAGCGCACGGTAGCCCCCTAGGGTGCAGACTTCAGGACCCTGGAACCCGTGGCTACCGGTGGTGAAAAACAGCCGACTTTTCGCACAGCGCGTGCACAGTGCACAGTACACGGTGCGCCCCTGATGAGTACAGTATGAGCCAAGTCAATTTGGTATCTCTTGACTATTGATGATGACATCATGATTGCTGATATGTCAAGTCCCTAAGCCTTTGCGGCCGTGTTGGCTGTGTTTGTCTGGGCGCCCATTGCATTCAGGTACAATGGGACCATTACCGATTGCTTGAGCTCGCTGAAGATACCTCACCCCACGCTCTTGTGGGAAAACAACACCACTTCTGACCACGTGCCTGAACTGCTAGTATCATGGACCCTGGGATGGCAAGAAGCCAGCACCATGCTATTCAGATGGATACACATTATGGGTGCTATTGCTGCCAATTCCACCCTAACATGCAAGGCAAGGAAGTAAGCGATTCACTGCACAGCAAACACTCAACCTGAAGACCAAAGTTGGGTATTGTATGAGAAATTACACAGGAAGGATTGCATTGTGGAGCACAGCATAGCACACCATAGCATAGCATGAGAATTTACACAGTGACGATACCCATAATCCATGGGGCAGGGGTATCTGGCAGGTCCATATTAAGACGGAACCGTCAGCACCCATCAGTTAACCCCTCCGCATGGAGCCACATTCCGATTTGCATGCCTTGCCCCTCTGAGACATGACGTCCCTCATGAAGACGAGTTTGCAAGGAAATTGGATACTGCAAACGGTCATATTGCATACCCTCGACGAAACAAGAAGCTTCCGCAGATAACCCCCCTTTTTGGCTGCAGCCAGGGTAATTCTGTTTGTGGTGCATCCCACACCCCACACCGATCGGGCATCGCCGGTCAGGCAGCACCGCATCCTGCCCCCACCTCAGGCAGCCCGCTAAGCGCTCAAGCGCAGGAAACATTATCTTTAGAGGCACGAACACGGGTTTCGAAGGGCTGTAAAATTTGCACCCCCTGTCTCATGCGACCAGCGGCATGAGGGGCCTTTCCCATGAGGGGCAGCGCCGCCCACTGTGTTGTTGGGTGAGCCCCTGCATTCCCCTGACGTCGTGGCACGGACTTGTGCCAAACCTCACCTCAGCCAACCCACGCAACCTCCCCCCCACCGCTCTGAACTCTCCCAGAAAATGTGCAGCGGATTTCAGCCGGAGTCTGGACCCCATCCGTCTGCAGTGTGCCACGGGATACAAAAGACCCGGGCAAACACTTCTCTCTGCAGCACTCTTGTGGACCCTTTTTTGTTGGGCCGGACCACGATGAGCGGGCAGAGCCCGCTCGTGGCGCCAACGGCGACAGGGGTGGGGCAAGGCACAGGGCTCGTTCCTCCCGCCACCCCGCCGCAGCCGTCTTGGTAGGGATAGGTCATGCCCATCCCACACCCGAAACTGGCCCTGTCACTGACCCATGACCTGCTACGTGCACTCTCGACGGACACTTGGCATGGTACTCGAGATGACTTCTCGGAATCAAGGCTCAGAGCAGCCCGGTTCTGCGATGATCCCACAAATGACGGTGGTGGCGGATCTGACAAGGCCACAGGCCGAACAGCTTTGCTCTGACAGGTCGGGTGTTGCGGTGCGTGTTCCACGCACCAATCCACATTGGCTTTCCTTCCCACTCCTCTTTTTGAAGTTATGCGCGTTTGGGCGGTTGCAACACTGCAGCCCAGGGCCGTGGCTGCGGTAAACAGCGTGGGCCTACCATAGGGTACACCTACACCTCCGCTTCGCCCACGGAAAGCGGCCGAGATCGAGGGATGGGCTGCCTCTGATACCCGCTTTCTGCGCCTCTCGTGTGACATTGTGCAGGCCCATGTCGAGGGGTCTTGCACAGATTACCGCGCCAACATCGAGTCGCTGGTGCCACACCGACCCGCCGCGTGGCAAATGGAGTAGGCACCGCGTTCAAAAAAACCCCGGGAACAAAACCGCCGGGCACAACCCCCGGCAAAGACCGCGGCGGGCGGCAAAAAAAACCGCCCGAGCCGCACGCCGCACCGAACGCCCCGGGGCAGCAGCCGCGCGGCAGAACACACAAAACCTCGGCAGCCGGCGCCCGGGGCGGCGTTGCACGTGCGCGTTTCCACACGCAGTCAGAGTGCTCGGCAAACCGGTCCGCGGCCCTTCGGCGGACCAGAGGGACGGTCTTCGCGGAGGGACGGGGGTCGCATGCGCGCAGAACGGCCGGAGGGCCAGGGAGACATGCAGGCAGCCCCTGAAACGAGCCAACACGCCCCCTGACACCGCCTGGACCAGACAGAACTGTACACGGCGCGCCCAGTACTTGCTCTGAGCCTAAGACGGCCCTGACCCTGCAGCCTTGCAGATCCAAAAGGCGCACGTCGACTGTTTCGAAGGCGGCTGCCGTCCTGCCCACTCACGCCTGCTCAAGGGTCGAGTAAGGCGCGTGAGGCGGTATCGCTGGGAGCTGCGCCCCAAGCCCTGATGCCAGGCCCGCTCCTGAATGCGAGGGAGGCTGGTGTGCAGTCTCAACACCTAATACAAAGCGGTTACTGGCGGTTGGACGCTCCTGAATGCGAGGGAGGCTGGTGTGCAGTCTCAACACCTAGTACAAAGCGGTTACTGGCGGTTGGACGCTCCTGAATGCGAGGGAGGCTGGTGTGCAGTCTCAACACCTAATACAAAGCGGTTACTGGCCGTTAGAAAAGCGGTTGGGCAAATCCTAGCGGACACGAAACGGTTGGAGGACACTTGACGACCGGGAGCGGTCGCAGCGGACAACCGCTTCCCAAAGGGGGAGGGGGATAAAAAGAGGAGGAATTTTTTGCAAAATGCGGCACTGGCTTCTTTTCTTTTCAATGCTTGGTGACCGAGTATGCCGTACAAAGCAGCTCCGAAATTGTGCCAATGTTTTCGCAGATCCACAGTTCCGCTTCCATGTGATGCGGCGCCTTTGATGTCGGGGACTTGTCTTGATGATTACTCCCAATGGCATGAGCATTGATTCGTCCAAATGCAGCGCATTGCAGCAGAGAGTGATCCTTGTGTTGCCGTCCAGGATGGAATCGCATTGCAAAGGAGGAAGCCGTTGGTCAACGGTGCCACGGATGGGCAGGCAGTAGGCAGAACACAGTTGGTGCGCCGGGGGGATCCCAGTCGCCAGCATGTGTGTGTGCACCTGTAGTGTGTCTTGGCGCCCCTTTGCTGCCACGCTTACGGCACGCAAAAACAATGCAAATCGAACCGTCAGTGCCTCGGGCCCCCACCGGAACCGAGGCTGTGCCTGGACAAGACTTGCGCCCAGCGTCCGCCAGGTCACGCGTGATCAGATGGGGCTGGGTCCTACTGAGTGTGACACGGGACACAGGATTGAGCTCCGGGCGCGACAGGAGCAGATATTACCGAGTGGCAGCCGGGACGGGGCCGATTCCTGACGAAACCCAGTCCCCCTGCCGGACACTGGTGGCATGTCTGGTCTGGACAGCCACGTGCCATCCAACTTCTCGGACCCGAGTTAACCCGCAGGTCTGCACCAACAGTGGCCGTCCGTACCAAAGAAAGGTATGCACGCTGGACGAGGGCCTTTGAACTCGCGCCGCTGACACTGCGCCGCGCCGTAAAAAACGGCCGCGTCCGTCCACGAGCGCACCTCAATCGCATGGCTTTTGCCTGAATGAAGGGGGCATTTTCGCACAGCGCGGGCACAGCGCCAATCATGACGCTGTTCATCCCGGGAACACCCCTGCAAACCACCCCCCCTACAGAAGCGTGCATGATCCATTCCTAACAGCATCGGGGGTGCAGAATTCAGGACCCTGTTACCCGTGGCAAGCATCAGACTAAAACAAAAACCCCTGGTGTACCAGCAGGGGCTGTAGGGTGCAGACTTCAGGACCCTGGAACCCGTGGCTACCGGGGGTGGAAAACAGCCGACTTTTCGCACAGCGCGGGCACAGCGCACGGTGCGCCCCCGAAGTAGCAGACGAAAGGTAGCGGCCCTCAGCAGCTCCGAGCCAGCGGACCGTGAATCGCTCACAATGCGCCGGAATGCCTGCAACTGCACAGGGGGCTGTTCCGAATGCAGTGAACGGGCCCACCCAGGGCGTCCTTTGAGTGGGGGGGGGGGGGGATCAATGGTCGGTTCTGATTGACTGAATGTCCCCGCGATAGACAATGACAGCCCTTAGTCCAATAGTGACAGTAACACACAATTGCTCATGCCCCCTTCTTGGTTGGGGTGCTCCACTATCGCATGTACATGCGGATTGCTCTGCGGCTGCACAGTGGGTGCTGCATTGTGTCTGCCTTGTCACTGCCGGGGAGGGGGAGGGGGGGGGAGGGGGTTCGGGACCCAAACGTTTGTGTCCCCAAAATGGCCCGACCAGATTTTCCCAATTGTAAATTTCGGTTTTTCCACACGACGGTCCCTTTGGTCTTGGGGGGGGGGGGGGACCCGCCCCTTAATTTTAATTATTCTAAAGACGCCCTGGGCCCAGCGTCAAGCTGCGGCGGTATTTCATTTCAAATCGTAAGTGGACTTCGGGGTCAGCGACAGACGAGCGGCCAGGGGGATTCATGGTCAGTCAACTACTGCTACTACTCCTGGTGGAGAGGTGGGTGAAAGGGATTGGGGAAGGGTGTAGGCGACACGTCCAGGTTGATTGATCTGGTGGTGGGGGGGGGGGGCTGTAGAGGGGTGTTCTATGAGAGCTCTCTGGGCGGCAGTGTGCGTTTGGGGGGGGGGGGGGCATGAAGGCGAGTGAAGGCGGGGTTTGCCGGGTGGGGGAGGGGGGTGCAGCGAGAGCGGAGTCCCACTGCTCCCCAACTGCCGCAGTCCGCCCCCACGGCGGCCACTCCCCGGCCGGGCTCCACATTCGGCCTCTCCCGGACCGGTGCCGCCACCCCATCCGATGCGGGGATCGTACCACGGGGCCAGAGGGTTCTGGATCACCGCGTGTCGCACATCGGCGGTGCGTTGCCCTTTGTGTATGTGGAGGGGGGGGGGGGGGCTCGGGTTTAGGGGTGCGACGGTCCCTCTCTTCCGTCCCAACGCGGAGGGCGCTGCGTCTTCCGGAGCCCCTCGTTCAGGGCTTTCACTCAGGACTTTTGGTGGCAAACAAAGAACTCACCCCGAATTCATCGCGGCTGAAGAGAAAATCCCGCGGCTGGGGCTCGCTGGCGTGTGTTGCCAAGGCACCGGGCCCAAGCTCGGGCGGGGGGGATCGGAAATTCAAGGGTTTACGTACAAAAAAAAAGTGGCCCAAAGATCTGGTTGCCTTGCCAAACTTTAATCTCCCGAAGAATATTTTTCAAGGACCCGTGGGGGGGGGGGGGGATTCCTGCGGCGGGGGAGGGAGTGACCGGCCTCCTTATTCTTCCCGCTTCGAGCACAATGGCTGCATCCCATGCCCGGCTCAGGAGACACCACTTCTTTCTGCTCCCGTCTGCCAGTGGCAAGTCTGCCCAAGAGCCATCCGGATATCAAAAAAACGGTTTGGCCGTGGTCGGGGTTTTCGTCCCTTCTTGCACGTCAGCCCCCCGTCTCGCTCCTTCCCGGCTGCTCCCCTCACGGCACGAACACGCGAGACAGCGGAATTGTTTAGTTCGGTGCAGACCAAGAGGAAAAGGCCGTCCCACCGGTCCTTTGCCGCGGACGCGCGTGCGTCCCACCAAACCACCAGTCGCTTACACTTAATTACCGAATAGCGTTATCATTTGAAAGTTACATTAATGCCCCCGGGCCTGGGGGGCGGCGCCTCAAGTGCAGAGATCAGGAAAGCTCTGCGGCAGAGACCACTCATGCGGGGGCGGAGGAGGCCTGCAGGCTGCAGCAACACTGCGCCTGCCCCATCCATCCGACCTCCCATCGGCACCGCTCCCCCGACAGGCTCTCGCGGGATGGGCCTTGTGAGGTCTCTGCACCCCCTGGTCAGGGTCCTACTGAGCCACACGCTGGACGCGGCACGTCCTTACTGGTGTACACGGGGCCCATTCCTACCGAGTACCAGTTTCCGTGCCAGACGCTAGTGGCATGTCTGCGCCAGACGTGCCGAAGAAAGGGTTTCTTCTCGTTGCACTTTTTTTTTTGGTTCAGACCAAGATGAGCTGGCGTAGCCCGCTCACTTCACAGTACTCGAGACAACCTCTCGGAATCAAGGTTCAGAGCTGTCCAGTGCTACGATGATCCCACATTGGCTGTGGTAGCGGATCTGACACGTGGTGAGGGATTAGCTGAGTCTGAAACCAGGTTATGCAGTGGGAGACTGCCACGCCCGTAGGCTTCCCAGTGTGCGTGAGGCACAATGACTGTAGGCTGAAGAAGAAGGGTTTCTTCTCGTTGCACTGTAGGTGTTGCAGAGTCCGCCCTGCTGGGGCTTGTGGCGGCTGCCACGGCGTGCGTGTGGGCACCGGCCTGAACGACAGGCGCGTCTCGCCGGGACCCGGAGCATAAGCCGACGTGTGTCGGATTCTGCGTGGTCCGCCTGCCCGGGCACTCTCCCGGAATCAGCCCCTGGCAGAGCCTCCACAAACAAGACGTATGGACAGCCGGGCACGCCTGAGGCATTGCGGCACAGTTTTGGCGATCATTGGGCGGCGACGGCAGCAGCTGGCGCGATGTGCCATGACAGTGGCGAACTCCTGTGCTGACACCCGCCTGAGTCAACCATCCGAGGGGGTGTGTACAGGGTGTGTGTGATCTGTAAAGCGACGGCTGGGGTCAATTATTATGCCATCACTCTACCGTCTGTTCACCAGCAACATCTGTCTGTGACCTGCCAACCGCCATCAGTCGGACATCGGGAACATTGTTGTACTGCGTGCATCCCGCGGTGCATATTTGGTAATAGTCACCAGCTGCCACCCTTCTAAAACCACCACGTTTTTACAGCAGGGCAGCGCAGCAACACAAAAATCTGCGAAATTCTTGTGACACCAAAACTATACCACAATGTGCTGTTCAAAGGAGTCAAATCACAACATCCAAAGTACAGCGATGCAAAGGCTCACATGATGGGCACATGTTCAAGTTCTTCCGCTCCTTCTTCAATTGAATTCTGATTGGGACAACAAGTCGTCTCAAGGTGGCCTCGTCACCCCAGATTTTGCAAGGAGACACCACTGCCTATTGAAAAATCCCTCCGAATGCACAATGGTCATTCGGTTTTTAATTTGCCGAGGAGATAAATATCTTCATCTCTGATCTGTGTGTGGCTCGGACACTGCTTATGTTTTCCTATTTTCCAAGCTCCATTTATTTGCCATTTATTTGATTTTAAACACAGCATTGTTATTGAGGGGATCATCATCTTCACCTCTTATCCGTGCAGCTGGGACAATTCTCATGATACCTATTTTCCAAGTGATGATGTGAAGCACAGCATTGGTCACACTAGAAGTGGCAACAAACACCATAATCGCTTTCTTCATCATCCAGTGGAGGCATCCTGCTATGCCAACAGATTCAGGCATGTGATGACCGCTGCCGTAATTGGGTCCCCAAACCGGAGAGGAGTGACCTGGCTACACAACCTCTGTGTGCAAACTGTGCACACCACTCCCCCTCAACAAGCATCCAAACAGCCATGCCACAACCCCTTTGCACACAAATTGTTCCATGGCATTAATGCAATTGAGTTCACCTTCCACCCAAGAATCTCGGTACCACCCAAGAAACCTCCTTCCTCGTGGAAAAGGCCCAACACTAGGAGTCAGGTAGTTGCCGAAGAAGAAAAGTCTGCACTGCGTGTGCACTGCGTGCATGGCATTCCCAGTGAGGTCGGCAAAGAATGAGCCAAATGGACGCCGCATTCGGGCCGCGTGCTGCCTTCAAGTCACGACCTCACTGGGCTCTATAGCCGGAGTGCTTGCTGTCGTTGTAAAGAGAGGGGGGCTCAAGTGGCACAATGAAAGAGAGATCATGTGGAGCCCTTTTGGAAGCGAATTGTAGGAGACCAGGGGAATACACCGACTTGCAGTCGCACACCGCAACACACCACAACCAACAGAAACGGTTGCACTCGGGCGCTTTGATATCCGAGACCGCGACAGGCACCTGCACTCCTCTGTGTCTTGAGCCGGCATTTGGTACAAAATTCAGGTGCAGGCGGCATGGGGTGGTCTGCCGATGCCATGGTGGTGTGGGTGGAAGTTGAGGTGGATCAATGGTTTCAATACACAACAAAACACAAGACGACACAACACGTCAAAGAAACATTTCCGCGGTTTGCATTGACAACCAGGGCTACAAGGAAAAAACAAAAGAACTGCTGCATTTCCGTCATGCCTGTACGAGGGAACATCCGCTGCCATCGGTCACCAGCCAACTGCCATCATTCTACTACAATTCCCGGTTGCAAACGCGGTTGGCTGGGGCTGGGGTGTGTGAGACAACCACCGTTCAGCGGTCCTCGGTATGGCCGCGTGCGCTGCGTCCGGCGTGCAGCGCGTAGAGCGCGGCTTGTCCAAGCCCCCGGGCCTCTCGGGCCCGGCCCGGCCTGTCGCCCGTGCCGATGGACACATCGGATCACTTGGACTTCCACCGGCGTAGGACTGCCGCCCCAAAGGCCTACCCCTCGCCCGGCGAACAAAAGAACGCTCACCGTCAGCGTGCCTGGGACGCCCCTCAGGGCTCCTTGACGAGGGCCGTCGCGTGCTCCAGCGTGGCCAGGTCCTTCTCCGAGAGGGCCCCCGCGTGCTGCTGCCGGATGCCCGCGACCTTCTTCTGGACCCCCTCGGCGTCCCCCTTCCGCGCCGCCGCGAGGACGCCGAGGAGGGCCTGCCCGTTCCACCCGCCCTCGTTCTTGCGCATCCCCTCGAGCTCGTACATCCACTCGTCGGCGTCGACGGCGGACCGCACCTCGACCGGCTCCCACAGCAGCAGATCGTGGAAGTACGTCCGCGGGAAGCAGCTGACCTGGAACTGCACCTTCGAGTACAGCGACGGCGTCATCAGCAGCGGGCACCGGACTGGGGCGCCGGCGTCCGCGTGCACCAGGTCCAGCGCCAGCGCGACCTCCGCGCCCCCGGTGAGCATGAAGCTGTGCCCAGCGGCGTTCAGGGTGACGAGGGTGCACACCCCGTGCCCGATCCCGATCCGGAGGTGGAGCGCGTCCTTGACCTCCGGGGGCAGGGCGTCGCGCAGCTTCAGGATGTCCAGTCCCGTGTGGACGGCGTGCATGGCCCCGTCCGCCATCTTGGAGGACACGCCCCAGTGCAGCGCGACCGTGTCGGCGGTGACGTGGTCGATGGTCGCCTTGTGCTTCTTGCCGATGGGGAGGAGCCGGGACGCGAAGTTGGTCTGCTCCGCGTGGTTGAAGTCGGTGGTCTTGGCCGCGACCCGGAACCGGATGAACATGTACGTGCAGCGCTTGATGCCGGAGTGCGTCCGGAGCCGCACCGCGTCCGGCTGCCGGTCGGTCGCGCGCGACATGTTGGAGGCGACGGAGGAGCCCCGGCGCAGCCGCCGCTCGCTGCCCTTGCTGCGGAACAGCCCGGGGCCCGCCGGCACGCTGGGCCGCCGGCCCGGGGAGTCGGCCGAGGGCCGCAGCGGGTTCCTCTCGCAGTTCTGCGGCGGCGTGGTGGGCGGCGCGGGCTCGGGGCACGGCGTCGTCACCGCGGCGAACGGCGGCGACCCGGCGGACCTGGCGCCCGCCTCCGTGTCGCTCGTGACGGACGCCAGGCGGTTGGGGTGCAGGACGGCGGTGTTGCTCTTCGGGAGCGGGGCGTCGCTGTCGCCGTCGGACGGCTCGTCCAGGTCGTCCACGCCGGAGGTGTACGCCCCCGCCATGAGCCGCGTGAGGACCTGGTCCGGGATGAAGGGCCGCACCTCCGTCAGCAGCCGGATGATGCGGATGAAGGCCTGCAGAGAATTAATTAATTTAATTAATTAAATAATTAGAATTAATTAATTAATTTTTTGGGTTTTTTATTTATTGCGAAAAGCACCTTTACAAGGCAAAGGAATGCGAGATTAACCTATTCTCACGAAATTCTATTGCCTTCGGCAGTGCACCTCGAAGAGAGGTTGACAGTCAGCCAATCAGTCCCTGAGCCAGCAAGCAGGCAGTCAGACAGATACACACAGTTTGGGTTTTTTGTGAGTAGCAGATACGGCCCCAGGCAGCAGGGAGGTACTGTGTGAGTGGTAACGCAGTCCACCGCCGTCAGCTGGTCGGCAGATCGAACCCTAGTCGGCCCACTTTGGCGCCGCCGCCGCCGCCGTGTCCGCCAAAAGTCAGCAGAAAGGGTTCGAACCCACGCCTGCACATCAGAAGTAGGCTGTGTTACCATTGAACCGCTGACCGTGTTACAAGCGCCCTGCGTCCTCACTGCTTGTAGGCTATTAAGCAAAAACTTTTGACCCCCACCCCCACCCCCCACCCCCCCCCCCCCCCTCAAAAAAGTGATATCCAGTTTTAGGGGGTAGAGGCCTCAAAATCAAAAAATCCATTGGGGGATGCTCTTATTGGGCAAAATAATGATTTTACAAGGGGTTGGACATCCAATATCATGCCTTGGGGTATGCTACGCGAATGACCCCAAAAAAGGGGGGTATATGACGCCCGCGCCTGCGCTTGATCTAACAACCTCTCTTCGAGGTGATTTCACCGGTTCCGCGGTAACAGATGCATGCAGAAGTTTCGGTGCATGTGGGGGACACCAACATTCATTTTGACAAGCCAAAGCACCTGCTGGATGAGGCTGGGGTTGGGCACGGAGTGCAGCCACTCCACCTCCTCCAGGTCGAACACCGCGATGGCCTCCGCGCACGCCTGCGCCGTGTTGATGTTGGAGTACTTCTTGCGGAGCGCCCGGAGCTCGGCGGTGGCCCACCAGAGCCACCAGCCGGCGAGCGCCAGCACCAGCGCCAGCGCCGACGCCACCGCGATGAGGACGTACAGCATCGTCTGCGAGGGCGCGGGGGGGACGAGGACCAGCTTGACGGTGCCGCGGGAGGCCCCGTGGTACGCCAGCTCGTCCAGCACCGGGTTGACGGCGAACAGGACGAGGAGCGTCTGGCCCTCCCGGAAGGCCACGTCGCACGCGACGGTCTCCGCCCGCTTCACGGCGTCGGCCCCGTCCCGGAGCCGGCCCCGCGCCGCGGCGCTGTCGGCGGTCTCGAAGGCCCGGCTGAAGCGCATGACCCGCGTGCCGTCGCTGTGGCTGGCGAAGCTGGTCGCCGCCAGGTCGCGCGCGCACCCGAGGTCCGCGTCGAGGCTGGGGATGCCCAGCTCGAATGAGAAGTAGTCGTCGACGTCCGGCGTCCCGTTGACCATCCGCCCGATCATGATGTCGGCGTGGTACATGGCCGTCTGGCCCGCCTTGCCGTCTGGGTACGGCGAGAACCCGAGGCCCACCAGCCCTCGGGCGCGCGCGAGGACGGCGAAGTGCACCTGCAGCAGCAGCAGCAGCATTAACAACAACAACAACAACAACAACAACAACAAGAACAACAACAACACCAACAACAACAACAACAACAACAACAACAAGAACAACAACAACACCAACAACAACAACAACAACAACAGCAGCAACAACAACAACAACAACAACAACAACAACAACAACAGCAACAGCAACAGCAACAGCAACAGCAACAGCAACAACAACAACAACAACAACAACAACAGCAACAGCAACACCAACACCAACACCAACACCAACAACAACAACAACAACAGCAACAACAACAACAACAGCAACAACAACAACAACAACAACAACAACAACAACAACAACAACAACAACAACAGCAACAGCAACACCAACACCAACACCAACACCAACACCAACAACAACAACAACAACAACAACAACAACAACAACAACAACAACAGCAACAACAACAACAACAACAACAACAACAACAACAACAACAACAACAACAACATTTGTCACCGGTTCGGTTCAAGACGGGCTCGGGCACCAGCCGTCCGGTGGGCTGCATACGACGACTGTACACACTCACTCACACACAACGTACACAATGCTCTGGCTGCCTGTGCTGACCTGGATTGTGCTTGATGCTTTGTATGCACGTGGTTATGCTGGTCTGTATGCTGGGCTGTGGCGTGCTGTGCGTGCCTGCTCTCTCCTGCTGGGCCGCAATTGGTCAGGTGCGGACCCGCCACTGTCGCTCCAGCCGCGCCCGCCCCACGGCCTTCAGTGCTATCTCAGTTCTTTGTGTGCTCTCCCTGCCATTGGCCTACCGGGGGGGGAATAATTTGGGGGGGGGGGGGTTGATAGGGCTTAAATTAGGGGGGGAAATATTTGGAACGGGTCCTTAGAAATGAAGGAAAATTTTGGTATAAGGTCCCTTGCTGTTGCTTCCTCGTGGATGGCTACTGTTATTTCCTTGTGGCCTCTGGATGGTTGCTGATATTTCTTGATGGCCTCTGGATGGTTGCTGATATTTCTTGATGGGCTCTGGATGGTTGCTGATATTTCTTGATGGGCTTCTCCTGCAGCCCATGCCTGGTGCACACAGTTTGACGCATCGCATAGTTAAACTTGAAGGAAATATTTGGTACGAGGTAGGGCTTCCAAATTTGTCCACATCAAATTTGTCACCCCCTAAATTATTCCCCCCCCGGTAGCTCGT
Organism: Eutreptiella sp. 'Long Island Sound 2002'; assembly: GCA_964036045.1. Classification (NCBI taxonomy): domain Eukaryota; phylum Euglenozoa; class Euglenophyceae; order Eutreptiales; family Eutreptiaceae; genus Eutreptiella; species Eutreptiella sp. 'Long Island Sound 2002'. Next base: position 128,425,542 of record OZ038383.1, read on the forward strand.
GGCCCCAAGGGCCCAAATCCCTACCTCCCTGGCCGGGGTCCGGGGTGTGGGCTCAAGGGGTCTGGGCTTCACCGCCTGGTCACACGTTGCACTGGAGACTGAGTCTGGGTCGCGGCGTATGTTCCGTGTTCCATGTTTGGGGCCGCCTGTACTTCGGGCGTGCGCGGGCCTCTCTTGGCCACACTCCCTACGCTCAGAGGTCACCAGGGGCACGGAGGGCCCGCGGTGCGAGAGGTCAAGTGTTGACCGGTTTGGTTGCTGCCACCGACCCTGGCAACGTATGCGGTCCTTAGGATTGAAAACTCCCAGTGGGCACAGGCGATTTGGAGCCAGGACTGACTCCCAAGAATTCAGGGAAAAGTTGGGACGATGTTTTGGCGGGGGGGGGGGGGCACGGGCAGGGATGCATTGGAAGGGGGCGGCGAGGTAGCCCCCCCCCCTCTGCAGGGCGCCCAGCCTATGCCCAGCCCCTGTCCCCCTTGGCATTTGTAACCGACAGTAACCGCCCGCAACCGCTTTGGCAGTTAACAGCTGGGGGGGAGGGGGTGGAGGTTGGGGGAGGTGCACCTGCTGGTTGGCGTAGTCCACCGTCCAGAGCAGCCGGAAGTTCTTGTCCAGCAGCTGCGAGCGCTCGAACTCCGCCTCGAGGGCAAGGTCCCGGACCTCCGGCACGGGGAAGAGGCCCCCGTCCAGCTGCGAGTCCGGCGTGTAGAACACGTTCGGGTACGGCGGGTCGATGTCGCTGTTGCGCTGGACGAGGTCCGCCAGCCGCGTGGTCTGGATCTCCCGCAGCTCCGCGGCCCCGAACTGCGCGTTCTCGTACCACAGCCGGTCGCCGTCGCGCAGGCGCTGGAACTGGTCGACGAGGCTCGCCACCAGCAGCTCCCCGACGGACCCGCGGGACGGGTCCTCGGCCAGCGCGCCGACGATGCCGTCGACGTCGTCCACGGAGGCGTACGCCGCCTCCAGCCCGCGGCGGGTCGCGGCGTCGGACGTGATCTCCGCGAAGGAGGCCTTCCGCGGCAGCCCGTACAGCGCGCGCGCCTCGTTGTACGTGGGCAGCCCGTGGTCCCGCCCCCGCCAGATGTCCGTGGCGAGCAGGTCCTGGCCGCGCGCGCCGGCGTACGGCTTGGCCCCAAGGTTGCGCCGCAGGTCCGCGTGGTAGCGCGGGCGCACCTCCGCGATCGGCTTCAGCATCATGCCGCGGAGCAACGCGTCGCTGCCGGCCGCGAGCCCGACGCGGGGGTTGAAGAGGACGTCGCGCGCGCGCAGGTGCCCCTCCGCGATCTCCGACCACTTGTCGTCCAGCCGCAGCACGAGCATGGTGGCCTCCGGGTGGGCGTAGCGCCCGGTGACCGTCGCGAAGAAGTTGTCCATGCCGGGGTTGACGCTGGCGTTGTAGCCGGCGTACAGCGGCAGGGGCTGGCCGAGCAGGGCGGGGAGGTACTCGCGGTACGTGATGTGCTGCAGGTGCGCCACGACCCGGCGGCGCGCCTCCTGTCATTGAAAAAAAGAGGGGAAGAGTCAAGAGCGGGGGGAGGGGGGTAGACTGTAGACGGTAGACAATAGAAAAATTGGGTCCCCCACATTAAACGGGGGACCCCACTCATATCTCGGGGTGTGAAGCAAAGCAGAATGCCCCTCCAGGCAGACACACAAAGAATGCAATACACATACAAAGAGCAATGTGAAGCAACACACTGAATGTACCTGGTAGAGCTTCTCGTCGTCCCAGTCCGGGTGCTGCCCCCGGAGGACGTCGCACCGGCGGTTGTGCTCCCGCAGCAGCAGCGTGTTGATGGCCGTGATCGTCGGCAGCAGGTTGCCCCGCTCGTCCCCGCACAGCCGCAGCTGGTTCGCGGGGTCCCCGCGCATCTTGACCCGCTGCTCGTTGAGCGGGAGCTCCCGGTCGCTGCCGATGAGGAGCTTGCCGTCTTGGCGGCTCCGCAGAACGCCCGCGCGTTGGGCGTGGCTTCCGTACACCGACGAGCCGTCCAAGAGGCTGGACGTGCCCGTCGTCTGCTCCCGCACGCCGTTGATGACCGTCCTCTTGGTGCGCTTGAAATTGATCGTGACGTCGCCCCGACAGTCAAAGTCGTAGAACTTGTCGCATCTAGGGACGGAATACGGGAGGGGGTCGGAGGCGTTCGACGGCGTCAAGGTGATGTCGAAGATGAGGAAGATGCCCCAGAACATGTGGAAGTCGCTCAGGCCGCGGTGGCCCAGCTTCCGGGGGTGCCCGTTCAGTGCGTTGGAAATGGAGCGCGGGTTGGGCAGCTCCGAGGCGATGGTGTGGCCGTCCTCTTGATAGCGAGGACGGTGCGCCCCGCGGCGCAGAAATGCTTGTCCCGGGGTTCCCCACTCTGGGTTTGCGGCGTTGTTCCCGGCTCCATCAAAAGTGCGGTACTCGATGGCCCCGACTGGTAACACGCATAGGAGTAGCAGAGGTACTGCTTGTAGCTTGAAACCGGTAGTCCACATGTGCAATGGACTGAGAGTGCACTTCAATAACGACGATGGCAAAATGAAGACTTAGAAAGGATGAAAAGATGTCGGTTGAGTCCCTGTCCGACCACAAGTGTGTGTCATTCGGCCTCCCGACTTGCGCATTTCCTTGGCAGGATCCCTAGCAAAGCACAGAAGCCTCATAGCTGCATACACCGGGCTGTGTTTATCAGAGGAGCGCGGGCGCGCACACCCCAAAAAAAATTGTGACCCACGTTGTGGTTTGGGGAAATTCAGATTTCGACTTGGCCTCCAATGGTACCTCCATGCGGCGCATGTCTTCGGGCACTTCCACATGGCCACCACTGTTGGTCTCTTGGGCGGCGGCAGCGACTCTGTCATTCTCCGTCTGCGCCTTCCATTCCAGGCTACACTCTCGGTGGTGGCTGCATGCGTTTGGGCAAGGCGGTGCTGCACCCCTGCTCCTGTGTTCAGGAGGGAGTTAGACGTTTGCCGGTGTAACCATTCCCACACATGGCCTGTTATCCCCATCGTGCACTCAGGTGCTTCGCGCAACAAATCTATTCTGCGCTCCAACACCCTCAACACCCTCAACACAAAGCACTCACACACGCACACACACCGGAGCAGGGGAGGAGACACATCCATATCTGGCTTTCCGGCCACCCCATGCAGCGTTCACCTTGTCGCTGGAGGGGGATCTTTGGACACTGCCACATGCTTCTTGGCGGGCGAGCCTCCTCGCATGTTGTCCTCACTTTGTGATACACATTCAATTTGCTCTTTGCCAACTGATGCCATTCAACGGTATGCTACCCCCCCCCCCCTTGCAAACTCCCAGGTTAGCGCGCGACGGTCTCCCGGGTGGGGGGGCGGGGGAGACGGTCGCCAAGTGACGGTCTCCCGGAGGGGGGGGGGGGGATTGCAAGGGTATTTCAAGGCAAACTGGGGTACCCTCCACTGATGCAAGCAAAGAGAACATAAGGAAAAGTGGTACCTAAATCCGCATTTGGAGAGAGAATATCACAGAACACACACAGGTGCTTGATTTGAAGTAATGGGAAAGCAATGCAAGGCCATGCGTAAAGCAGACGGGCAACACAAACCAGCACAATACATGTTAACCAGCAAAACATGGAAGTGACGGTCTCCCGGGGGGGGGGGGGGGGGGAGATTGCAAGGGGTGGGAGTTTGCAAGGGGGGGGGGGTATGTATTCTTGATCTTCTAAGATTCAAAGGCAGACTTCCGGAGTGTGCAGATACGTTTCAATGGAAGACGCAATGGTTGTACAATTTGCAGTAGTATGTATAGAACACACAAATGGACCAGGAACCAACCTCAAGGGCGAATGATTTGGCATATGTCTGTCCGTGAGATGGATTTGTGCTGAGTTTTTCAGATGTGGCACCTTTGGGCCTTGTCTGTTTTGTGACCGTATGCATGCGCCTTGTTTGTCACGTGGAGGACTGATGTCACGCAGTGATGTACATAGGTTTCAATAATGCGGGATAATCGACATTAGATGTTTGTTATGGGGAGCAACCGTAAAGTAAATGCCAATGGCGTTTTAGATTTCACCAGGTACATCACACAAATAAAATACAGAAATCTCAGTAAAGCAAAACGCCATTGGGATTTACTTTACCGTTGCGCCCCATAACACAATACAACAGACATCTAGGCGAAATTTTCTTGATGAAATCTCAGTGAAGTGAAACGCCATTGGAATTTACTTTTATTTGCGCCCCATAACATATCATCTTGGCCGATTTTACTTTGTGAAATCTCAGTACAGTAAAACACCATTGGGGTTTACTTTGCTGAGATTTCATGAAGTAAATCCTACATTGATTGTGTCTGTTTGTGCGTTGCCCTTTTGACAAACACTCCGCCTGACAACAAGGATAGTGTGAAGAAAGGAAATTGCTTCTGCTCTTGCATGGTTGCACTCCCTACACTTTGGGTGCCCTTCAACCGTTCAAACCGGCTCTCACACAGATTGGACGACATGACACGCCAGCCTCCACAACAAACATCAAGATTTGTCTGGATAGATTCCCTGCACAATGGACGGCAAGAAACACCACCCTCTACTCCCCAATGGACCCTAACCATCAAAGCCCTTGTCTGTCTACATGATGTGCAGACACTTTTTTTTGGGGGGGGGGGGTTCAGACCAAGATGAGCTGCCGTAGCCCGCTCACTTCACAGTATGACATAGGCCCACTCACTTCATCCACACACTTAGCCCAAGCAGTCGCATTTAGTCTCCCTCGGCTCTTCCTGTGTGACATTTCGTCGGGTTATTGTTTCTTTACGGGGCCCTGGACAGTCACCTGTTCTTCCCTTTGCATATTGCGCCGGGTCGCTCCTTTTTGTCAGCTGCTGCGGCCGGTGCTCCTGCTGGCGTCGTTTCCGCGTCCGCAGAGCCCAGTGGTTGGTGTGCTGGGGCTGTGCTGGATGTGGCAAGATGTGCCGTTTGCGCGTTAGCGGCGCCCAGTAGTTGGCTGTTGTTGTGCTGGTTGTTGCGGGGGTCGTTTGATTGTTTTTGCTGTCCACACACCTCTGTCCACAGGCCGTCAACAACCTGCCTCGCTGCGTTTCCGTGTGCATGAGGCCCAGGTGCCCTGCTCCTCCACGCGTTGTCCCGGCCGTCCATCACATAGAGGGTGCTGAAACGCACCGCGCACTGCACCGCGTGCGTCAGAGGATGCAACGCTTTAGTGCAATGTACACCCTTTCGGAAGGTAGGCAGGGACGCGGAGAAAATACATTGAAATGGGAAACTTCTGTGCATGCATCATCACCACTCCCCCCCAGATAATGCAACCAAAGTGTGTTTTATCCATGCACACCGGTAGCATCCCCCGACCATTGCATACAGTGCACACTGGCCACGTTTCAACAACTTTTAGTGTGAGCATACATTGTGCGTGCCGGGCTGACGTTGCACCGCGTTGTCAGCACCCTCATACGCTCCCCCACTCCGTGGGTCGCGCGTGCGCAGGGCGCGTTCCTTGTTGGTTGCGGGTAGCATGCGCTTCATGGGGAGAATCCTTGCACTGCACGCTACTTTTAGACTATGTTCCCCCGAAGAGCCCCCAGGCACACCCCTTGGAAACACCCTTAGAATTAGGTGACCCAAACTGCCGTAGCTCAGGAAAGTTGCAAACTACCTTCCCGTCACATAACACACATCATGCACATGGAAAAGCCATGAACAGTGCATTGGTGTCCTTGAAACTTTCTGTTGTACACGGTCCAATCTAGTGAATCCTCATCGCAAATGTTGAACTCCACCAAGTATGCATCCTTCTTATATTGGTACCGCCCTTTTGGGTCCTAAAGTGGCGACACACCTTGGGTTAACGATAATTGGCCCAGTTTCCTCAATAGTACCGGAAGGTTGGAGGCCCACAATTGGGCCGACTGGCTACATCACCCTTGCCTTCTCGGGGTCCCCATGGTGGGGAGAAATCAATGTAGAAAAAGAGTGGATGTGGTGGAAATGAGCAAAAAATGTGTGCAAAAAGGTAGAAATGGGTGAAACGGGGTGAAAATCCAAAAATGCCATCTCCCCAATACATCAGAACCTATTACCAAACAACAATGATGCCCAAAGTACCACAAAGTATGGGTTTCTACTACGGCCAGACGCCCAAATAGTTGCACCACGCGCGCACTACGCTTAAGGCATCCCCATGGTTGACGCAGGTGGCATGCACGCCTGCATGGTGTCCCGGGTGCTGTATTCTGCACTGTGACCACGCTGTTGTCCTTGGTTCTGCCCACCCCGGTTTTGTCGGAGGTTCCTTCCCTTGCCTAGCCCACCAGTCCTTTCCACAGTGCGCCTCAAGGGCCAGTGGTGGCCAACTGGGTGCTGGATCCCCTGGGCACAGACCGAAACAGCGGCGCTGTGCTACAGGGGCCAGGGTTGGCTCGCTGGGTGCCTGATCCCCTACGCGCACTGGTGGCTCCACAGAACGCATCAGGGCCCCAGTGCTGGCCCACTGGGTGCAGGGTCCCCTGAGCGTGGACAAACATAGGCAGCGCGCTGCAGGGGCCCAGGGTGGGCTCCCCGTGTGCCTGATCCCCTACGCGCACTGGTGGCTCCACAGGGCCCCAAGGGGCCCAGTGGTGGCCCACTGGGTGCTGGGTCCCCTGGGAAATACTTTGCGCTGCAGGGGCCCCTGGGTTCGCCCCCATGCAACCACTCACCATTTCATTTAAATCCTCAGGGGCCCTGCTGGCCCACTGGGAGCCCCCCCCCAAAAAAAAACAGTGCGGACGTATCTTTTCCACACCCCTATTCATCGCCTGCCCACCAATGACTTCCATGATCACTTCCATCCATCATCTACCTCAATAACACACAGCGCACAACACCTCTCCCTGATCCATGGCTCATCTACCTGTCATAACACCCCCACTCCCCAGCACAACCATCGCCTCAATCCCTTCATTTACCCACTTTCCCCAACCAGCCACAATCAGCCCTCAACCTTCCCGCATCCAGTCCCACGTATGGTGGCTGTGAGCTGTCAGGTGTGTGTTGGTTGAGGCAAAGTCAGCACAACGGCAGCACATGCAGATCACAAGAAGGAGAGAAAAGCTTGTCAAGAGCCGAACACAGCCCTAGGCGCCTTTCGCAAAAGGGCTGTGGGAAGACAGTGCAGAGTGACCTGTTTGCGGTGAAAAGAGGGCAACATCGAGAGTCATTTGCAGCATATACACAGAAACACAGAGACAAAGGCGACGAATACAAGGCACCCCTCCCCTCACCTCCCACCATGCGGTGGGAGGGTGGAAATGGCCTGTAGAATGACCCAATCGGTGCTCCAATCACCGCACCATTCAGTATGGGCTCCCGTGTGCTGCACAAGGAAAGATGCATATTTATATCCGTCCCAATGAGCACACCGGCGTAGCCATGTGCAGACAGGGCTGTAACAGACTCCTTTGTATTAGGCAAGTGAGGAATCAAAAAAGCGTCCGCCCTCCCCATAGTTGTCCCATGTGAGCCACAGCTCACATGCCGCCTGTAGCGGTGGGAGGTATATTTGGACTCTGGTTTCCTGTCACCTGTGCTTGCAGCGGAATGTTGCTGCCTTGCCCCGGGGGCAAAAATGACCACCTCACTTCCATCCATCATCATACCTCAACAGCATAACATACGACAACTCCCCTTAATCCATTCCATTCCAATTACCTACCACAACATCTCATTCCGCTCTTCCCCAGCCACCACATCACCACCTTTCCACGCACTCGCACAACACACACACTATCACAGCACTGCACTTCACAGCACCCCACCGCTGCACCTCACGCTGCACTCCACTGCACAGGCTGCTATTCGTGTCATCGACTGTACTGAATTTTGGTTCATCCCCTTTTTTCTCTGCAGTTTGCCGATGCAAGAGCAACAGAAGCAAGCAAGGGCAGAATTTTCTGATGGGCTTTGTATTTTAGCTGAGTAAATTTTTCCAGGTCAGTTTTCAGGTTCAGACTGTTTCAGACTGGCCACACAACCTGAATTTTGGACGGACAGCTGCGGGTATTCACAAACTTACTTTAGGGTGGAAAACCACTGCAAGGAAATGCACCAGAGGACTAAAGTGGATCTGAGCGCCTGCAGATGCTATGGCAGTGGGTCGAGGCAAGTCCTTCCTCTCCTTAGGAATCCCAGCACATCTTGGGGCAGGGAGTGTGTAGGGGAGTCGTGTTCTGCAACTATGGCTGGTCTATTTGTTCCGGAGGCTCAGTCCAAGAACGCACCGTATTTTTTAAGGACAAAATTGTTCGTTGTAGGGTAGAATGGCTCCAATGGGTTCCAAGACTTTCAAAGAAGTCTCGCCGGAAACAGACCTCGCTTCGCAAGGTTGACTTGTGCCGCGGTCTCTTTGAATGTGCTGGGTAACTTGTGCCTAGGGATGTGTGACCGCCATTTCACAATGTTGCTGCGCGCACCGAACGGTGTGTCCAACGAACACTACAGTCAGGATAGACCAACGGTCTCTTGGTCAATTGTAACAATTGCAACCAATTGTAACCAATTATAACAATTGCAACCAATTGTAACGTCCAATCCTTCTCCTCACCATCCTCGGTCTCGGAGTCAGATGTCCCCTCATCAGAGGACTCACCACGGGGAGAATTGGGGGGGGGAAGCTTCAATTGCACCACAATCAATAAGGTATGGAGCATGGCGGTGAGTTGCAGTGAGTTAATATCAGTAATTATGGGATGGGGGCGGAGAACATGAAATGTAAAGCACAATGCGATGGAGGCCTCCAATTAGCACTTTTCAGAGTAGAAGCCCTTGTTGTGGTCCCGCTTCATTCATTTGAACATGCTGCCTGAAACTGCGGTTCTGAAACCCGGTACCTAACTAAGTACCAAGTACCAATTGATTAGGTCCTCAAAAAATACGGTCTGAACGGAGGTGTTTGTTGGACACAGTGTTCGTTGGACACAGGGGGGTATACGACCCTTGGATAGAGGAAAAGCAGAGAGTGCAGCCACGGTACGTTTCCCTCAAACAAGTGAAACATTGTCACGAGAGGTGAACACCAGGCGCTACCCCCCCCCCCTTGCGCATGCACGGCCTTGTCTAAGCACGGGGTGGGCGTTGAACCGCCGTTTTGAGGAAATTTTGGGACCGCTGTTTTTTGTGGTCCAGAATGGAGGATTGGGTGTCTATAGAGCGTTTGTACAGGGAAAGAGGGGCTCCTTCATGTCTGTGATGGTGCATGCTGTTCATAACAACATTGTACTACACATTGGAGCCCCATGCTGCTTGTTCTGATGTGATTTTCAGTCATGGCTAACAATGTTATTCCCGGTCTGGCTGTCACATATGTCACGCGCATGCACGGCCTTGTCTAAGCACGGGGTGGGTGTTGAACCGCCGTTTTGGCCTGACTCCTGGGACCGCAGCCGTGCTTGCGCAAGGGGGGGGGGGGTACGAGGCTGATGTGACCACGCATGCTATTTTGGGTTATCCTGCAATGAAGAGACTCCAATTGTAGATATCCACATGTGATGACTGTCTGGCAAAGGAGGGAAGGAGTGGAAGGTTTTTGAAGCTTGGGGATCTTGATCGAGAAGTGAAGTGAGTCCTCAGTGCATCAGGTCTTGTGAGAGAGACGAATTTGGACCCCCCTTCACTTCGGGAAGGGGTCCAATATGCACCTCCTTCTCCATTGAAGGCAGGAGATTCGAGAATCCAAAGTAGACCACCTGGCCAACGACCCCGAGTGATTAGGGGTTTCACCTTGTGTAGGAGGGTGAATCGAAGAGCAATAGAGAAGACCTACAAATGTCCCCAGTAGTAGTGGTTCTTGGGCTTAAAGATTCACCCGAAGATAATGAAAGGTGTGACGAGATTGGGGAAGGGATCAGGAAGAAATATATGGAGGTGCAATTTACCATGATAATCCTATTCAAGGACGGTGCGGTGAGGCACACATTGTTTCGAAAAACGCTACAAATGTTGTACACCACAACGGTATGCACTTCGTCAGGCAATACCAGGCAGCGAAAAAGTTGAACAAAGATTGGGTGAAGAAAAGCAACATAGAGCATACAGGACCCACCAGTCGGGTATCAGCTGTGTTTCTTGATCTGAAGAAAAAATCAAGAAAGAGACAATACAGACAAGGGCAGGGTGTGGTTGTATGACCCCTAAGGGACAACAAGGAAAATGAAAAAGAGAACTTTTTTGGCGAAAAGATCACACAGGGGCTGCGAATGTACATGTGGAGCCCCCGGGGCTGCAAATGTACGAGTGGACCCCCCGGGGCTGCAAATGTACACGTGGACCCCCCGGGGCTGCAAATGTAAATGTGGAGCAGCCAGGGCTGCAAATGTACATGTGGACCCGGCCGCTACCCACCTACATTCTGCCAGGAGTTAAGGGTCGTTCCACCCTGAGGGGGGTTTGCCTGTGTGTGGACAGAGGGAAGGGGGCTGCATTTCGCTTGGCGCTGGGGGCAGGCGTATGCCCAACACTGTCAGAACGCCAGCCTGAGACTGATACCCAGGCCTACAGAGCTCCGCACTCGGCACCACCCTGGGCGGATGGGGGTACTCTGTGTGTGTGCGCACAGGCGGGCGGGCAGACGGGCGGGTGTGCGGGTGTGCGTGGGTTTTCGACAGAACGAAAGACGTCTGGGGCTGCCCTGCGGCTCCTGAGGAGTTTTCTCCGACCGCTTTTCTTGTGCTTTTGCCTGTGTTTTTGCGGTTCGCAACGCGTGTGTGCAACGCAAGTGTTTACGTTCCGCTTCTTTGCACTGTTCTAGGCGTTCGAAGACGATGATCCAGACTATTTTGCGGGTTTCAAGGGCCACAAGAAGGCCGCCCAGGCATGCCCTCCTCTCACCCTGCTGCACGCCCTGGGCAGCTCGATGGTAGCGCAGTGCTCCAAGGGTGTGCCGCATGGTAAACTCTTCCTCTGCCCGCTCTGCCCCAGCATAGCCCTCAGTCCTCCTCACGTAGGTGCACAGGGCCGTGGCCCTTGGCAGTGCCCGTGGGCGGGTTGAGAGGGCAATACTTACCGCAGCGGGGTTTGCAGGGTTGAGGGTCTGTCTTTGAGTCTGCATGGTCTGTGGTTGTGCATGGCACGCACTTGGCCAGAGCTTGGAGTGCACTCTCTTCCTCTCGCCCGAGGGGAGACATCACTCTCGAAGCCTTGCAGGCGTGGCAGTTTCCCGCTGCACAATCCGGTATCCGAGTCAGCCCATCCTCTCATGTGTCAGCCCCACAATCATTTGTGGGATCATCGTAGAACTCGACAGCTCTGAACCTCGACCCCGAGAACTTATCTTGAGCAAAACAGACATTCCACCCTTCTGAGACACATCGACTGGTTACATCTTCAAAGTACAGGTGCAACTCTTCCCGGGGATTCGTGTGATTGCGGAGCCACAAAAATTCTGCAGAAAAAATGCGGAAATACGCGGAAATGTGCGGAAATATGCGCCCCAACAATGCGATTTGGTTAAACGCAGGGGGTGGGGGTATTATGCACGCACGGGCCTTGGATTATGCAATGCACAATTATGCACGATGCACTTCGACGAAGACACAAGGGGATTGCAACCAAGAGGGATCCTGGGACTGCTAACCTTCTGTCACTTGGCAGCAGGAGGGACACCAGGTGCCTCATTTTCAGACGATGGAAGAATTTCATCGTCTTGCAAAGCATCTCCAGCAGTGGAAACATGTGCAGGTGCATTTTGGTGGACAAAATTGTCCACGATAAACACAACAATGAACTGCATTGGACAAGAGTCAAGCAGAACATTATGCACGATTATGCAAATCAGCCAAGTTGTGCATTGTGCACAATTATGCACAATTATGCACGTGCATAAGTTTCCCTCCCCTGTTCAAGATAATTCGAGGGGCTGGTTGGATCCTGGGGTTGCGATCCTTGCAAGGCACATGCAATACATAGCACTCTGGGGCTTTGATGGGCGGGAAGAAAATTGCTTTGCGGGGGGGGGGATGGCACGGAACCCCATTTGCCCAACTCCCCCCCTCCCCCTCCTTGGTCGCCGTGCCGGGAGGGGGGTTTGGGCTGGGGCTGCCCTACCTGCCTTGCCGGGGGGGGGGGGTCCGACCCCAACATACATGGCTCAAAATGATCCCCGCGTCGCGCTGATCATTTTGACTACACATATGTGGGGGAAAATTTTTTCGTGAAAAAAAATTTTCCGGGCCAAAATTTGTGTTTCGGCGCCTTTGGTGGCAACATCCGTCCTTACACAAAACAAAGGGCCCGGCACGAAAGCCCATTTCTGGAACCCCCCCCCCCCCTCCTTCGCCGGGCGCCCATGCCATCCCCCCCCCCGCAAAGCAATTTTCGGGCCGCCATGGTTCAACTGATGATCAACAATTCACCGGCGGCTCCCTCGTTCGGACTGTGTTGCAGCCCTGCAGCCGGGCCCAGCACGGCGGCATCCCGCGGGCTGCTAGCGCAGCTTTGGAGGCTTAGGTGGCTGCTGACGTGGTGCAAGCGCTCGGGCGCGCTGCCCCCTTCCTTGGCCACGTGCCGGACGTACGCCCGCTTCAGCGCCGACACCAAATCCTGCGCCCGCATCCCCTTCCCGAGGCTCAGGTGCGCGCCGCTCGCCGCGTATTCCGCGGCGTCCTCCACCGCATCGTTGGCAGAGAAGATGCAGAGCAGGCCCGCAAAGCCGGCGTCGCGGAGGCGGCAGACGAGGTCTGTCCCGTGGACGGTCTCGCGCCCAAACTCAAGATTCTGGTCGCAAATCGCGATGTCGCCGTCGCGCAGGACTGCGCCGAGGAACTCGTCCACGTCGGCCGCGTCGGCACCGAATGTCTGCGCGATCGCGAACCCACCGAGAGTGGACTGCAGCCAGCGCCGCATCAACGGCGAGTCCTCGATGCTGTAGATCCGCACGTTCGCAGGGAAAAGGGCGATGGTCGGAGACTCCGGTGCTGTTGGCCGGCGGCGGAGCACGGCTTGCGCCCCCGGATAGACCTCCGTCTCAAGGGACGCGCAGAACGTGACCAGTTCGCCCTCCACGTCGAAGCGGATCCGCATCCCGAGCGCCGTGGCGGCTGCGAAGCAGTGCCTCAGCCCGAGCCCGTCGGACTGGAGGGAGCCGCTGGGCCGCTGGTACCGCTGGTTCATGACCAGCGGCACAATGTCTTTGGGGATTGCGGTGCCGGGGCGCGCGCGGTTGGACACGACGAACCGGACGGTGCGACGGTGGCAAGCCTCGGCGTCCGGGGCCGGGCTGGGGGGTCCGTCCACGGTGATGCGGCAGGTGATGCCGCGGTCGTTGGGGTGGCTGTGTTTCTGGGCATTGTCGAGCGCGTTCTCCATCATGACGTCGCAGAGCACCGGGTCCGTGTAGATCATGACGTCATCGAAATGGGCCTTCACCGATCGCCCGGCGCATGACCCCTGCCCGAACTCCCGCAGGTTCAAGGCATGGGAAGAGACACTAAAGGCGCCTTCCGCCAGTTGCAGGACGGCCTGTGAGCGGATGAGCGTGACACAAGGGCCCTTTGCTGTGGACCCTGAATGGAAATCCGAGATCCGGCCGTTTGCGGGCGGGGGGGTGCCATCATGGCGAAATACTAAGCCGACCAGTGACTGCTGCCAAGCAGCGTATCCTGGGACCGATGGTCCAATAAGGGGCGCTTCCGACTGAGGTCTAGATTGACTGCCCCATGTCACGACTCACCTTCTTTCGGGAGGTAAGGCAAATCGGGCGTGAGGGAGGCAGGAAGGGGCGGAAGTGGTGGAGAGGGGGTGCAAGCCGCCGCATCCCCCACCCCCCTCCTGTGGCACCTGTCCCTGCTCCCTCACACCATCTCTCAACCCTTTTTTCCTCTTCCTGCCAACCTTCACTCCCTCTTTCCCTCACACCATCTCTCAACCCTTTTTTCCTCTTCCTGCCAACCTCCACTCCCTCTTTCCCTCACACCATCTCTCAACCCTTTTTTCCTCTTCCTGCCAACCTTCACTCCCTCTTTCCCTCACACCATCTCTCAACCCTTTTTTCCTCTTCCTGCCAACCTTCACTCCCTCTTTCCCTCACACCATCTCTCAACCCTTTTTTCCTCCTCCCGCCACCCCTCACTCCCTCCTTCCCTAGAATTTTCTCCTCTGCCTGCCTCCCCTCACTCCCTGCCTCCCTCGCACTGCCTCCCGCCGGCCTGTCAACACCCACCTGGTAGTTCTTGCACCACCTGAAGCCGCGCCTCGCAACTGCCCGGATGCTTTCGAGCATTTCTGCCGTGTGCTGCGCAACAGGGGTCTGCTGCAGCAGCGACAAGCCCAAATCCACGTCCACCAGAGCATTCTTCACAATGTGATTGACGACGGACCCATGCTTCTGCTGCTGCTGCTGCATCTTCAGCTTTGCGTTGTGGTATTGCGCCTGGAATCGCCTCCGGTGCTGCAACGTCACCTGGATGCTCATCTGGATGGCCTGGATGGTCGGGATCCCGCATAGTCCTGTTTAGAAAAGAGAATGTTGAGGTTGACAGGTTCGACACCTCACAAACAGCAGGGCACACAGCGGCCAGTGATTCGCTCAAGCAAAGGGGGGGAAGAAGGGGGGGATGAAATGGCACTTCTTGGGACCCAAATTGAACACATCAGAGCCGGAGGTTAAGAGAGTGTTGCTTGCTCTTTGGGTCGTCCGACGTGGCTTGCATATTGTTGCCGTGTTGGAACCGCCTGGCCGTATTGCGGGGGGTTGATGGAGCGTCATCTGGGTGTCCAAGCGTCTGTCACCGGCGTTTCCTGCTCCTCCCTCTCTGGCCGAGGTCAGGTTGATCATCACACGCGCATTCTCCTCCTAATGCTCCTCTTTTCCCTGGCCCTTCACTCACCTCTTCTCTTCCCCTCTTCCGTTTGTTTTCTGGGTTTACCACCACGACTGCCAGCCCGTTGACTCACTGCTTCTGCACATCCGCGGTCCAGAATGGTACTTCGAACGCATGTGCTGTTGCATTGTTCAATGAAGGATGCAGGGCGGGTGTGCCATGTGCCACGTCAATTTTTTGAGTATGGTGGGGGGGTTGGGGGTGCCCGGGTGGGAACAAAATGGGGCGTTAACGAAATTGGGAGGGGAGGTGACGCAGGGCTGTCCTCAACATCTTTTTGAGAAAACCCACCAGGTTCTGTTGCACTGCCCGCAACAGAAACGCCGTGGGTTACCCATCAGCCACCGAGCCATGAGCCCCAAGTACCGCAGGCATGCGCGCACATTCGGTTGTGCTGGAGGCGTGTGCCCACACACTTGGCAGCACTAACCGTCGGGACAGTCAGAGTTTCCATCGTGGGGGAGGGGGCAGACGCAGAGCCCCCAAAAATTTGTTGGGGAGCTGCTGCGCACGGTGCTCCATGGGCGGGCCCTCCAACAGTCACAATGCCCTCCGGCGCCGAAACTCCTTTGGGTCAAAAGGTGTGTGCCAAACACAAGGCAAATGAGGACTCATCTGAATCTCCTCGTCGCGCTGATTGCAAAAAATCCATGTTCAGTTTTTTTGAGTTTTGGGACCCGGTGATGTCGGGGCCCGTCTCGGTCGGGGGTTTGGGTTCCGGCCCGTTGAGCTGAAGGGCTGTGTCCCTGATAGCCAAAGGGGGACGGCCATGGCTGATGACAATGTGGTCTTCACAAATTTGGATGTGAAGCAAAACTGGGGTGGGGTTAGGGGCATCCAACCCTTGCACCTGTGGGCACACTGCGGGCAAGGTCCCGTTGGGAAGCACACCTGCGACGTAAAGGGATGATAGCGAGAAGTGCGGCGACGCCCAGATCCAGGCGATCACGTTGATGGGTTTGAGCAACATGGCCAAGGTGCCCCAGCGGGTGAAACCCGCAACGATGTTTGGGTATCCAAACCAGGCCACCTTCGCCACCATACCCAGGAGCAAGGCATCTTCGAGAAGCGGGGAATGGTCTCGGTTGAAGTTCATGATCAGGTGAGCGGCCCACAAAGCATTCGCTTCGGACAAAAGGTGCCCCATGCCAAGGGCGAAAGAAAGATACGGCCCCAATTTTTGGGACCACCAAGAGAGGTACACGAAGCCAAGGCCCAGCAGCAAGCAAATCGCGAGGACTGAGTAGAAGGGGCCTTCCACAGGGCCTCCCGCAAACCTGAAATAAACGATGAAAATGAGAATCGCCCCGAGCTACTGCAGCACCGAGGTGGTGGAATTGGTGAGGTTTTTGTACCGAGGTGGTGGAATTGGTGAGGTTTTTGTAACTCTCTTCACCGAGTTGAAACCCGTCTTCAATGAGTTGGTCAAATTGGTAATGTTTTTGGGAATTGCGAACATTTTGAAACCTCTCTTTTCTAAGGTCGTGGCAATTGTAACAGTTCGACACCTCTCGAGGGAGGACGCGGCAAGGGCTTCGTGGACTTGCTTTGGTATTCCTGCTCCATGTCTTTGGATTCCAGGGCTAGTCAATCCTTCAACACAGACAAGGGGCTGCCTTTCACTCAGTGGCCCATGCACACTGCCAGCAGTGTGCTGCGTGCAGCCCGCCCAATCAGACACACAAAGTTGTTCCGTAGGTCGGGGGCCAACGCCCTCGTGTGCAGGCGTTGAGGGCACTGAGCGCACAGCAAACTGCGTGCCCGGGGCACTGAGCGCACCCTGCACGATAAGCACGGTGCGCTGTGCGGCATGCTGCTCTTCGGTGTGGTATCGACATGCAGGCCACTGTGGGCCTCAAGTTCGTGTTTCGAGATTTCTTTTTGACGCGTGGTACTGGCCGCACCGTTGGCTCAGTGTCGCCTGCACATAGTGAGCATCGTGCTCAGTCCCCCCCTGGCACACAGTGTTCCTGCACACAGTGCAGAGTGCGCCAAGTGCCCCCTTGCACAAAGAAGGTGCCCAGTGCCAAGGGTGAAAGAAAGATATGGCCCCAATTTTCGGGGCCACCAAGAGAGGTCCACGAAGCCAATTTTGCAGGCAAGAAGAGCGAAGACACAGAAAAGCGGCTGCTAACCAATGCATTAAAGGCTGTGTATACAAAAGGGTATGCATATTCTGCGACCAGTCCATACATAACTGTGCCATACATGCGCATGCCAGACCGCACAGCATGCAATAAGGCCTTTGCTTAGTGGAGGGAGGGGTTCAGCGCGGGTTCCTAGTGAGGAGCCTTGTGGATGGCGCTGGGTCGTACTCAGTTGCCCATAGGGCGGGGCTCCTTCCTACTGAGCTGACTGGCATGTGGGGCTGGATCCTACTCAGATCCCCTCACCAGGGCAGGGGGTCACCCTCCCCCCCGCCCCCGCTAAGCAAGGCCTGACTCAGATTCCTGCACTTCAGGGCATGTCCCAGTTGTCTACCACTGCCCTCGCCGTTCGCCTACTGTTTCGCTCCTGAACCATATCATAACACACTAGATCTACGTAACAAACATCACAGAAAAAAAGGCCTTGCAGCAAGGAAATTACAAGGACTGAAGGGGCCTCTCTCGCAAACCTGAAATGCATGACAAAAATGGGAACTACCCCAATCAATTGCAGGAGGCCCAAATAGAGGCAGGACGTGGCAAGAGCTTCATGGACTTGTTTTTGGTACTCGTGCTCCATGTCTTCGGGTTCGAAGGGGGTCCCTTTGAGCACTGCCAGGGCAGTGAACTCACGTTCCATGTCGAATGGCAGGATAAGCACGACACAAGAAACGCCCTGGATGGAATACGGGGCGCAGCGGCAATTTGGGGGTTGGGATTGTCAGCACGGCATGGACGAAGGTGGGCGGTCGCTCAATTGTAGGGCGCAATGAGACATTCAACCTCTAAAGCAGCGACACTGCAAGCAATGCCCAATGAATGCCATAGAGCAAGCAGATAGCGCGAAAGCAAGAACACTGCTCACATGTACATCAGGCGAAAAAAATGGACACTCAAAAAGTGAACGGATCCCGCTCTAGCGAACAAAGTTTAAAGTTCAAGGCTCTGACGAACAAAACAGAACTGCGGACCTGCCAACCAACACGAATCGAACGGACAGTCTCTTAATGCGCGCCGGGGACAGGCACAAGCCCGCCCACCCCCCTCCAAACTTTGGGGCATGCCGGCGCCGGCATGGGGGGGACGCCATGGGGCAGAAACAGCACATGACAACTATCTCACTCTCTCCTGGTAAAATTAATTTTCCCGAGTTGTTAGCTGCGGCTGCCCACCTCTCGCAGTTGTTGGAACCCACCCTCTTCACCCCCCAACCCAATAGGTGGGCACCTAACCCACCTATTGGAGGATTCTCTACTCTATACAAGAAACGCTACATGATAGCATCTCTTGGGGAAGAAATGCTGGGGTAGGGTGTTTGATGCATTGAGACCAACAAAATAGTGGCAAGGGGCGGAGAAAGGTGTTGAGATGGTTCTTATTACATCCACCCAAGCACTTTAAATAACAAAATGACACTGCACTGCCCGTCATTCGCTCAACCACTTCACGTGGCGCACACAATTCACACACACACACACAGTGCAGCAATGTAAGCAAGAAAAAGCCGATTCTCAACAGAGCATGAATCTTTGACAGTAAGAGGAAAATGTTGCTCTCATGTATGTCCGGGAGATGAATGACGTCACAAACCGTTCACAAGGTTAGACAGGTCACTGCAACGTTGACTAGCAATTAGCATTGTGACGTGCACATGAAACGCTTTGACGTGGCGACTTCACAATTCGTGAGGAACAAGATATGTAATCGCTCTGCACAATGGCGAAGAACAGTTTCATGTGGTCGGCGATACAAATCATAGTCAATCGTCTTACCTACAGCAAAATCATTCTCGTGAACCACAGAACCAGACAAAGCAAGGGAGGAACCATTCCTATGACCGTCAAGCAGGATTTCTCGTAACCTTTTCATGAAGCGCTTACATCTAGAATTGCAGTCCGTACAACCGTTCAATCCAGGCATTGGAAGGTTCAGGATATATTCACACACACACACACACACAAAATCCCCTGCATTACCGCTGGCGACAACGTCGTTTGGGTAGGGGATGGTCTGCCATATACTCAAGCAACTGCAATCTGGAGTCTGGCATGGAGGTGTGTGCAAGTGAATCAGAAACAGATGTAACATCCAGAAACCGGCAGCGCTTGGCTGCCCGTTGACGTCCTTTGCCTCCTATAGGTGGATTGGGGAGTTGTGGTACCTTGTGTTCAGTGATGAGCGGGGAGATTGCATAATGGGCAACAAGTTTCATCAGGAATGTCAGTCCCTTACAAAGCTTTTTTGACCAAGTGCGCAGGAGAAACATATAGAATATTGCCAAATTTCTACTGGGTACTGCAAAGCATAGTTTGGTGGCAACACGACAGAGGGGAAGGAAGACTGGCCATCGCTGGGTGACAAGGGAAAGTGGCAGGTGAAACCAAAAATGGACGAAGATGTATTTTGCAGTAGTACAGAGTTGGTAGATGGTGGAGTATGGTATGTACGAGAAAATAGTAGAGTACCATAGTACACGGGGAAGGTATGTGACTGGTGCTGTTTTCTCAACAAGTAACTCCATGTGTTTCAGGGATAGCACCGGTGGTAGTATGCTGGTGGTCAGAGAAAAGGTGGGAACGGACTTCAGAGAGGTGGTTGTCAACAAACTTGCAGATTGCAACAAACAGTATTTTGGAGGACAGGGCACAACCCAGGGCAATTCATCGAGAAATTGATTCCATGTCAATGGCAAATCGGAATAAGAGGAATATGCTCGACGTACCACTGGCATCCACCAAGACAGTGGATATGTTTTTTGCAGGAATTCCCACACAATATGGGCACAATTGGAAATAAATAGCACAGGGTGGGTGTGTAGAATGGAAGCTAAGTTGACCAAATTCACTGCCATGCCATGTACAATACGTGCTGCATGTAGAGAATGCACATCAGGGTACCGAGACACTGGGATACGCGGGGTAAGGCAGGACAGGAGTACCTTGTTTTTCATACCCCAATGAATTTCAGGACCTACACAGGAAATCTGGAGTTGCAATGTGTTGAAACTAGTGCCTAGTTGCTCAACAGTCAAGGGAACACGATAGATTTCCGTGAGAAGCCGTTTGACCCGCTGGACTGTCGCCAGAAGGTTGTGTTTAGGGCAAAGTCCTACAACATTATCAACATAGCGACACAGTTTTGTATGTTCAGGTAAACGGGCATCCCAATTGATGGTGCTTTCAGCATGCATGAGGATGACATTTGCATTCTGCGAGGCCATCTGAGCACCAATGGCCACTCCAGTGTATTGTTCAAATATGTCAGAACCAATTTGGAATAAGTCATTCAAGTAGGCATCCAAGGTAATGCGATCAACCAATTCTCGACTGGAGAACACAGAATAATATTTGGGGGACTTTTTTCCAATGCAATCTAACTGTGAATCGGAACCATGGGCCACTGAAATGTATATATCCTTTTCTGTACGGCGGTAACAATACATTTTGGTACAGCGGTCGAAAAGGTTAGTGTAAGCTGGCCTGAGCATGGACCTGTCCAAGCTGGGGAACATTCGTTTCAGGTCCAGCTCAAAACCGGCAACGTCGACATTCAATGCTGAAAAGTACTGTTGTGCCGGGCGCAGAAATTGGGTAACCAGCTGTTGCTGTGTAAGGATTTGTAAAGAAAAGAAAGAACTTTGAAAAAGACGGCATGCAACCGAAGCCGCACGACTAACAATGCGGGAATGGCGTTTCCAGGGATGGGCACCATTACTAAAAATTTCCCTGGTGGCAACATCAGCAATGGGCTGGGTCGGTTGGTACGGAAGACTTTTGCCTTTTATTGAAAGAATGACAGAGGGGGGATACACCTGTTTCGTATGTCGATGCCCATATGGGTATATCGGTGGCGCATACAGTATGTTATCCGTAAGGTGCATCTGCTGTTGGGCATCGTGTAGTAGTATGTTTTTTACTGTACATAACGTTTGTGGTGTGATGGGATGGGATGGAACAGGCAACAGGGGTGTTTTGATGGAAATACCTTTGAGTGTGGGCACCTGAAGGGACAATGTGTTCCGCAGGCGGAGGGGAGACAAATGATTGAGAATCTCAGGATACACTCGGACACACAAGTTATAATACAAAAGCAGGACATTGCGTGCCCGGGTGGGAGAACGACAGGTAAATAAATGACGGTAATTGACTGCCTGTGTGAACACATATAAGATCAATCGGTAAAAGGTAACAATTGTGGCCACAGCATACAGTAAGGGGTATTTATCAACACGTACGGGCAGGAGTTCTGGGAATGTGTGTTGAAAAGACTTGAGTGTTGCTGTGCGAATACAAGACTGAGCGACTGAAGAGGATTGGAGAGTAGATGTCAGGAGTGTATGCACTTTAGCAGCAAACTGTGTAAAGGGAAAGGGGGCAGCCTTTGGTAATTGTGATTTCAGGGACTCCAGGTGCTCTGCAAGACGTCGATGAGCAGTCACAGACGCCGGAATAATTGTATGGTTGAGGGGTGCGTGCAACAATTGGGTAAGGGGTGTGGGGTGTTGGGGCGTCACAATTTCCGGTCCTGTTGCAATGAAATTATCTTCGTGAGAATGAGCAGTCACATAATTCTGATAATCAGCAATGGACAATTGCAAACGATCCTGGGTGAAGGTCTGTGACAATTTGTGTGGGTGGCAGAGGGGTACAATCAGGATTTTGTGGAGGTATTGTTTGAGAATTCGGGGCAAAGTAGTAGCATGAATGAAATCAGCAAACCACTTCTTGATGTGCACCACATCCAGGGCAGTAATGCAGGGGATACGTAAGAGCAGAAAATATGGCATGTCGATGTGGAAATGTCTATTGATCAATGGGAAGAACCGTGTTTGCATGACGTGGAATTTCCAAGCTGGGACCACACCTTTTGCTTGCACCAAAATCTTTAGAGCATCTGCACCAGAGATAGTAAGACGTCGCAATGAGAGTTGATGGTCCCAGAATTGAACATTCATCAAAGCACATTGAGTGATGGTTTTGAGCATTTTGTGACGTATGAGCCATCGAATGAAACCCTTGGATCGTCGTTTTTGGGTGTTGAGTGTGGGTGGATTGTTGGCAATAGTTTGCTGTTCAATACGATCAGCTCCTGAGTGTGACAGCATTTTGACAGGGATGGGTAGGAAATTAAAAAATCCTAGAGTGTGCAATGTACGAAAATAAAGCGGTCCTTTATAAGGGGAGGTATGTTGAAGTTTGGCCCATGCCATGGCCTGTTGCAATTCCTCTCGCCAACGAGCAAACACCGTACGGGGTCGAGAAATGACACCCGTTTGTCCATAATATATGGCAGTGAGGAGCGGGGAGAAGGATGCATATAACCATTGTCCGGGTTGTTCCATACCTTTGAGCGCAGCCCAATCAACGAGACACAGAAGCTTTCGAATATGAGCCATAGGCGCATAAGGCAGGATAGGGATACATCGAGTAACAGACCTCTGAATGGCAGTCCATGCATTGGGCCGATTAAGGTTTTCAAATGCATCTTGACGGATCAGTCGTTCAGTGTTCCATACATGCCAGAAAAACTGTTTGCCATCACATGGGGGGACATATGCTGGCACACCGGAAGCAACATGGACATATGGTACAGGGGGATGGGCTGGCATATATGTAGCAGGCACTTTGGGCATACAAATATGGGTAGGCAAAGTAACAAATTTATGTCCAATGTGTTTAAGTGGTGAAGCTGTGATGGCTGTGAATGTAGAGGTGTTAATGGGCCACAAAATGGATGCCAACGGGTTTTGGAAAAGCCATAGGGCTTCAGATGTGGACGTAGAATATGTGAGTTGGCTGGCATATCGTTCCAGACACCAGTTGGGAATATGTACACTGAGATCAGGTGTCAGCAAAAGAACAAACCGTGCAGGTGCTGATGGATACAGTAAACACTGCAACATTGCAGGGAAAATATTGTATGTGGTATTATGCAGGTATGGACGGTAGCATATACAGTTAACATATCGTTTGGCCTGGAGGAAGGACCATGGGGAAACGTACCAGTCCATGGTATCCGTATCAGCCGCAGGAATATGCATGTATGGCAAAACAGAATGATGGTTCAAGGGAGCATGCAGTTCCATATCCACTCCCAGCGCGATATGGAGACTTCGTGTGAGCATATGAAGGGTTGCCTTGTATTGTCGATGTGTATATGGTGCTGTAGGTTTTTGTACATGTGGGATATAATACAGTAGATTCCAGAGGTAATTAGTAAGTTTCAAAAGCCATGGTAAAAAGCAACGAATAGTAGAAGGTAAAATATTAATCCAACAGGCGAGTCCCCTACAACGACAGAATTGGAGCCACATGGTACGTAAGTAGGGGTAACGATATGTAGAATGAGCAAAAGCACGAACAAATTGGGATGGTGGATAGGGAGAGTCCATACAAAAGGGGGCAATGACATCAGACGGATCACAGGAGGGGCGGGACAATTTTTGTGACTGCTTGACATCATTGAGCATGCTATGTAAACAGTCCTGCATTTTATTAAGTCCCAAAAATTCTTCAAGAACATCCAGATGACTGAGACCATGTCGTATGTCAACAAGTTGATTCACTTGATTCGGTAGAGCATCAGAATCCATAAACCAATACTGACATGTCCAGAAACAGGATGGTATCACCCACTGCTGGGAAAAGATGGAAAGGGATGGGAAACAAGGCGGTCGACTTGAGAAGACCGGTCTCTGTGTTCGTGGGCATGAACAAGTCCAATACAGAAAATTGGAAGACCGGTCACACAAGGGCGTAAGCGCCGGGGAAAGGGCAATACGGGGTCGTAGGGGCTCAGCTACACATTTTTTGCGACATCAGCGGTAGCTGCAAGATTGTTGTGCACCCCTCGGACAGTAACATTGGGAACAGGAGTTCCATCATCGTCGACGGCAACTGCCTCAAATTTGTCGTTGTCAATGAGTTCAGTGATACGACCAGGACAAGCAACCCACGGTTCAACGTTAGAGCGACGGAAGGTGAACCAAACAGCTTGGCCTTTGACCGGCTGCTCCGGGGACCGGCAATCATCAGAAAAAACGTACAGCGTAAGGGATTTTCCAGCAAGCGCCGCATCAATCTTGTTGCCAAGAGAATCAACTTTCCGATGAATTTCGTGTTTGAACTGGTTCATACCATCTTCCAAAGCATCCATGCGTCGATGAAGTGGGTCGGGGTCCGGTAAGTCCAGCGCCATAGACTGGGGTACATCGGCAGATTGAGATTGAGAAAACAAATCGGGTTGTGAATAGGGAAGAGAAGAGTTGGTACTTTGAGATTGAGAAAGAGGGGGCTGTCCACTTTGCAGCGATCGTGCCACCGCCAAATTCAGCGTGGGACGGCCCAGCACAATGGGAGTAAGGGACTGAGCAGGAGGAGTAGCGCTCTGGAAAAGTTCCATTTTCAAATCAATGTCGCCGTCTTTGCTGGACTTCAGGCGATTGATAGCATCATCTCGATGTTCATTGGTGGCAAAACCAAGAAGAACGTTGGTATTTTTTGCATAGATGCATTCCAAATTGGAAATTGCCTTGGACAGAATTTCTTTGTCCATATCATCCGCCTGCCTGGTAAGATGAATGACGATGCCCCATTTAATGTTTTTCTTAAGAAGAACATCAGCATGCTGCGGCAGGGCATCCGCCAAAATTTCACGCACCGTATTGGCCATAGCATCCGGATCGGAAACGCGAGGCATAGTGCCGGTGGCAGAATCCAAAAGGCAATCGGACTGTTTATGCCCCACAAGCTTTTTGTGAAATTCACACCAATACTGTGGTTTGCCAGTACCAGGCCACGTACCAACAGCTTCGTCGCCATTTTTGTAATTGTCAGGGCGCTTTTGAAGTGCACTGTTTTCGGGACAATTTTTAGAGAAGTGACCCGTTTTGTGGCACTTGAAACACGTAAGGGTTGTCATGATGACGTTGTCAAGGACCGGTTGTGATAGTACAAGCGGCAGCAAGAGATGAGCTGAGAGGTCGAACACCGCGCGTACAAGCAGCTATCCTCAGCGCACACAGTGCAGCAATGTAAGCAAGAAAAAGCCGATTCTCAACAGAGCATGAATCTTTGACAGTAAGAGGAAAATGTTGCTCTCATGTATGTCCGGGAGATGAATGACGTCACAAACCGTTCACAAGGTTAGACAGGTCACTGCAACGTTGACTAGCAATTAGCATTGTGACGTGCACATGAAACGCTTTGACGTGGCGACTTCACAATTCGTGAGGAACAAGATATGTAATCGCTCTGCACAATGGCGAAGAACAGTTTCATGTGGTCGGCGATACAAATCATAGTCAATCGTCTTACCTACAGCAAAATCATTCTCGTGAACCACAGAACCAGACAAAGCAAGGGAGGAACCATTCCTATGACCGTCAAGCAGGATTTCTCGTAACCTTTTCATGAAGCGCTTACATCTAGAATTGCAGTCCGTACAACCGTTCAATCCAGGCATTGGAAGGTTCAGGATATATTCACACACACACACACACACACACAGTGCAGCAATGTAAGCAAGAAAAAGCCGATTCTCAACAGAGCATGAATCTTTGACAGTAAGAGGAAAATGTTGCTCTCATGTATGTCCGGGAGATGAATGACGTCACAAACCGTTCACAAGGTTAGACAGGTCACTGCAACGTTGACTAGCAATTAGCATTGTGACGTGCACATGAAACGCTTTGACGTGGCGACTTCACAATTCGTGAGGAACAAGATATGTAATCGCTCTGCACAATGGCGAAGAACAGTTTCATGTGGTCGGCGATACAAATCATAGTCAATCGTCTTACCTACAGCAAAATCATTCTCGTGAACCACAGAACCAGACAAAGCAAGGGAGGAACCATTCCTATGACCGTCAAGCAGGATTTCTCGTAACCTTTTCATGAAGCGCTTACATCTAGAATTGCAGTCTGTACAACCGTTCAATCCAGGCATTGGAAGGTTCAGGATATATTCACACACACACACACACACAAAATCCCCTGCATTACCGCTGGCGACAACGTCGTTTGGGTAGGGGATGGTCTGCCATATACTCAAGCAACTGCAATCTGGAGTCTGGCATGGAGGTGTGTGCAAGTGAATCGGAAACAGATGTAACATCCAGAAACCGGCAGCGCTTGGCTGCCCGTTGACGTCCTTTGCCTCCTATAGGTGGATTGGGGAGTTGTGGTACCTTGTGTTCAGTGATGAGCGGGGAGATTGCATAATGGGCAACAAGTTTCATCAGGAATGTCAGTCCCTTACAAAGCTTTTTTGACCAAGTGCGCAGGAGAAACATATAGAATATTGCCAAATTTCTACTGGGTACTGCAAAGCATAGTTTGGTGGCAACACGACAGAGGGGAAGGAAGACTGGCCATCGCTGGGTGACAAGGGAAAGTGGCAGGTGAAACCAAAAATGGACGAAGATGTATTTTGCAGTAGTACAGAGTTGGTAGATGGTGGAGTATGGTATGTACGAGAAAATAGTAGAGTACCATAGTACACGGGGAAGGTATGTGACTGGTGCTGTTTTCTCAACAAGTAACTCCATGTGTTTCAGGGATAGCACCGGTGGTAGTATGCTGGTGGTCAGAGAAAAGGTGGGAACGGACTTCAGAGAGGTGGTTGTCAACAAACTTGCAGATTGCAACAAACAGTATTTTGGAGGACAGGGCACAACCCAGGGCAATTCATCGAGAAATTGATTCCATGTCAATGGCAAATCGGAATAAGAGGAATATGCTCGACGTACCACTGGCATCCACCAAGACAGTGGATATGTTTTTTGCAGGAATTCCCACACAATATGGGCACAATTGGAAATAAATAGCACAGGGTGGGTGTGTAGAATGGAAGCTAAGTTGACCAAATTCACTGCCATGCCATGTACAATACGTGCTGCATGTAGAGAATGCACATCAGGGTACCGAGACACTGGGATACGCGGGGTAAGGCAGGACAGGAGTACCTTGTTTTTCATACCCCAATGAATTTCAGGACCTACACAGGAAATCTGGAGTTGCAATTGTCAACAGGCAAGGGGGAGCGAATGCACGAAGAACACGCTTATCAAACGGCCATGAGCTGTGGAAAGGTCCGAGTAGTACAGGGCACCGCAGTGTTGTCTTACCCTCACCTGGCCACGCCCTCGCTTTCGCTGTCCTTCTCCCTAACCTCAGTTATATCATGTCACACTATGGGGCTCATCAGCGTGGCCCCGTGGCCACTGCACACATGCACATGTTGCACACGCCGATCTGTATGCAGCCATCGACATTGAGCGCGCGTAGACGTCTACGCACGCTCGGTGTCGTTGGCACCCCCCACCCCCCACGCTACTACATGGCCGCCTGTGCTCTCCCTTCTCGCACCCATTGCATCAGGAGTCCCCAGGGCAGGGCTGTGGCCAGCCTGTACCGTGTGAGGAAACGTCGTAGGCGGCCTTTCCACCAACCCCCGGGGTATCGTCGGTATCCCACCCCCCATAACAAGGATCTCACATTCGCAACCAACGCCGAATGGCTGAGGGAATACCACAGGCATTTTCCCAAAAGCGCCGGGAAGTGGGACCGCCACACCATGGCAGCATGCGGGCTGCAGGAGTCTGTCCACCGGCTCCACTCCATGTCCATGGGCGGCGCTTGCAGGGACAGCGTGCACCCTTTGCGCAATAACAAAACTTCCCCGGAGGGCAGGATTCCCAGACGCCCTTCCCCCCACGTTACCATGTTAGTGTGGGGTTCCCACTTCAGATTGATGCCGTACAGCGTTCCCAGCAGGACTGAGATTGCCTTATCCACCATTGGCTCATGTTCGGACGCGATATTCATATAACTGAGATAGATATTATCACGGTATCTGCCAAACAGCACCATGGGCTCACTCGACAGCCCGTCCACATGTTCTGCGGAGCACAGACCACGCTGTACCTCTGCTGACACCCCCCGCAGGACATCGTAACAGCCGAAAAAATCACGCACCCGCCCCTTGTTGGCACGGTGTGTGTTGCGCATAATGGTGTCAACCCGACCCCCTGGGGAGCCGTCCCACGCCGTCGTGTGTACAAGCATCACAGAAACGCCCGGCAGCTGCATAGAACCCCACAGTCGGTCAACAGGGTTCCACCACCCAGTGAATCCCTCGGAGTTGATGCTGTCAAGCGTAACAGTGCGAATGTTGGGGCTCATGAGCAGACCGTCCCCACAAGGGAGGCAAGTATCTGTGGCCCCTGACAGGCTAAAATCAGCGGTGTTTGACAGCGTCAGCGAACAGGCATTCGCCTGCGCCAGTGCAGGCAGGCACCCTTGCATGTCACGCACCCACGCGGCACACACACTCGCACGCTTATCTCCAAAGGCATAATGGGCTTCGCGCCACAGTGCCCATATCTCAGCAAGTTGAGCAGACAGGAACCCTCCGATAGGCACACCTTTGTGCCCTTGTGCCATCAGGAGGGGTCCCAGTGTAAAAACCACATTGTCATGCAAATCAAACTCTACATACCGCAGGATTTCTGCTCCGGTCACATTGTGAAAGCCATGGCTGGCTCCCGTGCCCAACCTGTCCAGAGCCTTTAATCCTTGCTTGTTGATGGCAAACGGCACATTGTGTTGAAACTAGTGCCTAGTTGCTCAACAGTCAAGGGAACACGATAGATTTCCGTGAGAAGCCGTTTGACCCGCTGGACTGTCGCCAGAAGGTTGTGTTTAGGGCAAAGTCCTACAACATTATCAACATAGCGACACAGTTTTGTATGTTCAGGTAAACGGGCATCCCAATTGATGGTGCTTTCAGCATGCATGAGGATGACATTTGCATTCTGCGAGGCCATCTGAGCACCAATGGCCACTCCAGTGTATTGTTCAAATATGTCAGAACCAATTTGGAATAAGTCATTCAAGTAGGCATCCAAGGTAATGCGATCAACCAATTCTCGACTGGAGAACACAGAATAATATTTGGGGGACTTTTTTCCAATGCAATCTAACTGTGAATCGGAACCATGGGCCACAGAAATGTATATATCCTTTTCTGTACGGCGGTAACAATACATTTTGGTACAGCGGTCGAAAAGGTTAGTGTAAGCTGGCCTGAGCATGGACCTGTCCAAGCTGGGGAACATTCGTTTCAGGTCCAGCTCAAAACCGGCAACGTCGACATTCAATGCTGAAAAGTACTGTTGTGCCGGGCGCAGAAATTGGGTAACCAGCTGTTGCTGTGTAAGGATTTGTAAAGAAAAGAAAGAACTTTGAAAAAGACGGCATGCAACCGAAGCCGCACGACTAACAATGCGGGAATGGCGTTTCCAGGGATGGGCACCATTACTAAAAATTTCCCTGGTGGCAACATCAGCAATGGGCTGGGTCGGTTGGTACGGAAGACTTTTGCCTTTTATTGAAAGAATGACAGAGGGGGGATACACCTGTTTCGTATGTCGATGCCCATATGGGTATATCGGTGGCGCATACAGTATGTTATCCGTAAGGTGCATCTGCTGTTGGGCATCGTGTAGTAGTATGTTTTTTACTGTACATAACGTTTGTGGTGTGATGGGATGGGATGGAACAGGCAACAGGGGTGTTTTGATGGAAATACCTTTGAGTGTGGGCACCTGAAGGGACAATGTGTTCCGCAGGCGGAGGGGAGACAAATGATTGAGAATCTCAGGATACACTCGGACACACAAGTTATAATACAAAAGCAGGACATTGCGTGCCCGGGTGGGAGAACGACAGGTAAATAAATGACGGTAATTGACTGCCTGTGTGAACACATATAAGATCAATCGGTAAAAGGTAACAATTGTGGCCACAGCATACAGTAAGGGGTATTTATCAACACGTACGGGCAGGAGTTCTGGGAATGTGTGTTGAAAAGACTTGAGTGTTGCTGTGCGAATACAAGACTGAGCGACTGAAGAGGATTGGAGAGTAGATGTCAGGAGTGTATGCACTTTAGCAGCAAACTGTGTAAAGGGAAAGGGGGCAGCCTTTGGTAATTGTGATTTCAGGGACTCCAGGTGCTCTGCAAGACGTCGATGAGCAGTCACAGACGCCGGAATAATTGTATGGTTGAGGGGTGCGTGCAACAATTGGGTAAGGGGTGTGGGGTGTTGGGGCGTCACAATTTCCGGTCCTGTTGCAATGAAATTATCTTCGTGAGAATGAGCAGTCACATAATTCTGATAATCAGTAATGGACAATTGCAAACGATCCTGGGTGAAGGTCTGTGACAATTTGTGTGGGTGGCAGAGGGGTACAATCAGGATTTTGTGGAGGTATTGTTTGAGAATTCGGGGCAAAGTAGTAGCATGAATGAAATCAGCAAACCACTTCTTGATGTGCACCACATCCAGGGCAGTAATGCAGGGGATACGTAAGAGCAGAAAATATGGCATGTCGATGTGGAAATGTCTATTGATCAATGGGAAGAACCGTGTTTGCATGACGTGGAATTTCCAAGCTGGGACTACACCTTTTGCTTGCACCAAAATCTTTAGAGCATCTGCACCAGAGATAGTAAGACGTCGCAATGAGAGTTGATGGTCCCAGAATTGAACATTCATCAAAGCACATTGGGTGATGGTTTTGAGCATTTTGTGACGTACGAGCCATCGAATGAAACCCTTGGATCGTCGTTTTTGGGTGTTGAGTGTGGGTGGATTGTTGGCAATAGTTTGCTGTTCAATACGATCAGCTCCTGAGTGTGACAGCATTTTGACAGGGATGGGTAGGAAATTAAAAAATCCTAGAGTGTGCAATGTACGAAAATAAAGCGGTCCTTTATAAGGGGAGGTATGTTGAAGTTTGGCCCATGCCATGGCCTGTTGCAATTCCTCTCGCCAACGAGCAAATACCGTACGGGGTCGAGAAATGACACCCGTTTGTCCATAATATATGGCAGTGAGGAGCGGGGAGAAGGATGCATATAACCATTGTCCGGGTTGTTCCATACCTTTGAGCGCAGCCCAATCAACGAGACACAGAAGCTTTCGAATATGAGCCATAGGCGCATAAGGCAGGATAGGGATACATCGAGTAACAGACCTCTGAATGGCAGTCCATGCATTGGGCCGATTAAGGTTTTCAAATGCATCTTGACGGATCAGTCGTTCAGTGTTCCATACATGCCAGAAAAACTGTTTGCCATCACATGGGGGGACATATGCTGGCACACCGGAAGCAACATGGACATATGGTACAGGGGGATGGGCTGGCATATATGTAGCAGGCACTTTGGGCATACAAATATGGGTAGGCAAAGTAACAAATTTATGTCCAATGTGTTTAAGTGGTGAAGCTGTGATGGCTGTGAATGTAGAGGTGTTAATGGGCCACAAAATGGATGCCAACGGGTTTTGGAAAAGCCATAGGGCTTCAGATGTGGACGTAGAATATGTGAGTTGGCTGGCATATCGTTCCAGACACCAGTTGGGAATATGTACACTGAGATCAGGTGTCAGCAAAAGAACAAACCGTGCAGGTGCTGATGGATACAGTAAACACTGCAACATTGCAGGGAAAATATTGTATGTGGTATTATGCAGGTATGGACGGTAGCATATACAGTTAACATATCGTTTGGCCTGGAGGAAGGACCATGGGGAAATGTACCAGTCCATGGTATCCGTATCAGCCGCAGGAATATGCATGTATGGCAAAACAGAATGATGGTTCAAGGGAGCATGCAGTTCCATATCCACTCCCAGTGCGATATGGAGACTTCGTGTGAGCATATGAAGGGTTGCCTTGTATTGTCGATGTGTATATGGTGCTGTAGGTTTTTGTACATGTGGGATATAATACAGTAGATTCCAGAGGTAATTAGTAAGTTTCAAAAGCCATGGTAAAAAGCAACGAATAGTAGAAGGTAAAATATCAATCCAACAGGCGAGTCCCCTACAACGACAGAATTGGAGCCACATGGTACGTAAGTAGGGGTAACGATATGTAGAATGAGCAAAAGCACGAACAAATTGGGATGGTGGATAGGGAGAGTCCATACAAAAGGGGGCAATGACATCAGACGGATCACAGGAGGGGCGGGACAATTTTTGTGACTGCTTGACATCATTGAGCATGCTATGTAAACAGTCCTGCATTTTATTAAGTCCCAAAAATTCTTCAAGAACATCCAGATGACTGAGACCATGTCGTATGTCAGCAAGTTGATTCACTTGATTCGGTAGAGCATCAGAATCCATAAACCAGTACTGACATGTCCAGAAACAGGATGGTATCACCCACTGCTGGGAAAAGATGGAAAGGGATGGGAAACAAGGTGGTCGACTTGAGAAGACCGGTCTCTGTGTTCGTGGGCATGAACAAGTCCAATACAGAAAATTGGAAGACCGGTCACACAAGGGCGTAAGCGCCGGGGAAAGGGCAATACGGGGTCGTAGGGGCTCAGCTACACATTTTTTGCGACATCAGCGGTAGCTGCAAGATTGTTGTGCACCCCTCGGACAGTAACATTGGGAACAGGAGTTCCATCATCGTCGACGGCAACTGCCTCAAATTTGTCGTTGTCAATGAGTTCAGTGATACGACCAGGACAAGCAACCCACGGTTCAACGTTAGAGCGACGGAAGGTGAACCAAACAGCTTGGCCTTTGACCGGCTGCTCCGGGGACCGGCAATCATCAGAAAAAACGTACAGCGTAAGGGATTTTCCAGCAAGCGCCGCATCAATCTTGTTGCCAAGAGAATCAACTTTCCGATGAATTTCGTGTTTGAACTGGTTCATACCATCTTCCAAAGCATCCATGCGTCGATGAAGTGGGTCGGGGTCCGGTAAGTCCAGCGCCATAGACTGGGGTACATCGGCAGATTGAGATTGAGAAAACAAATCGGGTTGTGAATAGGGAAGAGAAGAGTTGGTACTTTGAGATTGAGAAAGAGGGGGCTGTCCACTTTGCAGCGATCGCGCCACCGCCAAATTCAGCGTGGGACGGCCCAGCACAATGGGAGTAAGGGACTGAGCAGGAGGAGTAGCGCTCTGGAAAAGTTCCATTTTCAAATCAATGTCGCCGTCTTTGCTGGACTTCAGGCGATTGATAGCATCATCTCGATGTTCATTGGTGGCAAAACCAAGAAGAACATTGGTATTTTTTGCATAGATGCATTCCAAATTGGAAATTGCCTTGGACAGAATTTCTTTGTCCATATCATCCGCCTGCCTGGTAAGATGAATGACGATGCCCCATTTAATGTTTTTCTTAAGAAGAACATCAGCATGCTGCGGCAGGGCATCCGCCAAAATTTCACGCACCGTATTGGCCATAGCATCCGGATCGGAAACGCGAGGCATAGTGCCGGTGGCAGAATCCAAAAGGCAATCGGACTGTTTATGCCCCACAAGCTTTTTGTGAAATTCACACCAATACTGTGGTTTGCCAGTACCAGGCCACGTACCAACAGCTTCGTCGCCATTTTTGTAATTGTCAGGGCGCTTTTGAAGTGCACTGTTTTCGGGACAATTTTTAGAGAAGTGACCCGTTTTGTGGCACTTGAAACACGTAAGGGTTGTCATGATGACGTTGTCAAGGACCGGTTGTGATAGTACAAGCGGCAGCAAGAGATGAGCTGAGAGGTCGAACACCGCGCGTACAAGCAGCTATCCTCAGCGCACACAGTGCAGCAATGTAAGCAAGAAAAAGCCGATTCTCAACAGAGCATGAATCTTTGACAGTAAGAGGAAAATGTTGCTCTCATGTATGTCCGGGAGATGAATGACGTCACAAACCGTTCACAAGGTTAGACAGGTCACTGCAACGTTGACTAGCAATTAGCATTGTGACGTGCACATGAAACGCTTTGACGTGGCGACTTCACAATTCGTGAGGAACAAGATATGTAATCGCTCTGCACAATGGCGAAGAACAGTTTCATGTGGTCGGCGATACAAATCATAGTCAATCGTCTTACCTACAGCAAAATCATTCTCGTGAACCACAGAACCAGACAAAGCAAGGGAGGAACCATTCCTATGACCGTCAAGCAGGATTTCTCGTAACCTTTTCATGAAGCGCTTACATCTAGAATTGCAGTCCGTACAACCGTTCAATCCAGGCATTGGAAGGTTCAGGATATATTCACACACACACACACACACACGATTGCAAGACAAATGGGGCACAACTCAGGTTCCGAGTGTCAAAATCCTCGTCAGTTGGATCGTCAAACAAGACAGAGCATGTCCGACGCCAATAGGCGCCTTTCTGCAGCACGGGTGATGGGTAGAGATGGGTAAGCATCGTGGGGGATGCACCGGGACCTCCATGAAGCGAAGGGCGGCCTCTGACATGTATGCCTTCTTCGTTTGTACATGGTACTGATTTTGTGGGGATGGTAAGGTTGCATGAAAGAGAGGTTGTAAGATATGAGCATATGAGCCCATGGCTAGCCTTTGTTGCCATGGGTTTGTCTACAGCTAAAATGCGTTTGTGATTAGTGCTGCTTGTGCCGTGCCGCCTTCCCCCTCTTAACAACATGTAAGGTCGACTTGAGCGGTGAGTACTTTCATGTGCCCATATTAGAAAACTGCCAACCATTTTTGGTCCATCAATTTGGTGACCGAGGAGTTGTGCAATGCTAAGCGTGCTCTTGTGAGTTGGTGTGCCAACGTTCACAGGGCTCATGAGAGCCATCAGGTCCATTTGCGTGAATCCGGCATTTGTGTATTGTTCTATGTTAATGACATCCTCATTGTTACGAGTAAACGGCATGAATGAGAGCTTGCTTTACAATTTATGTTGCGTGTTTTGATGGAGACCAGGGTGCTTGCCACTTTCCATGAGGGCACAATATACATCCATCCCTCCCTACCAATGAAGCAATTAGAGCTTGTTGTCGCAATCCTTGTTGATTTGCTCCTTTGGGTTGCGCAATTTGACAGGTCCACTAGTCTCCTTGGTCCATTGCCCCCATCTTTGATGCCCAAGTGCAAATGTGTAAAGTGTTAAATGGCAGTGGATGCGTCTGATTTTGAGTTGGGTGAATTGGACGTCGTTTCAAACCCATGCCTTTTTGCATTTACGTTCATCATTTCACATCAATGAAAAAAGGAAATTCTTGTCGGTGTGTGTGTGTGTGTGTGTGTGTGTGTGTGTGTGTGTGTGTGTGTGTGTGTGTGTGTGTGTGTGTGTGTGTGTGTGTGTGTATGTGTGTAGTTGTGTGTGTGTGTGTGTGTGAGGTGAGTTTTGACATTCCGTTGTCTCCTGTGCAGGCTTCTGGTCCAGCGGTGCCATCATATACCCACCCCGACCACCCGCACAACTCTGGTGCTACAGAAACAAGTAAGTAGCAGGGAGGCACGGCCGCCATCAACACACATCCTATCGCCCGGCCTCCACCCAAAGCATTAGCTACTGCCACGACACGAAGCACCATCAGGGCCTTCATTCCCTTGGGATCCCTCTCTGCAAGACCCTCTGTCCTGGACGGAAACTCAGGGTCCTCAAGCATCTGTTTGTGAAATACTTCGACAGTGACAACATTGCACTCGCGACGCAAATTGGCCAATAGAGAGAGAAGCCAATCACCCAGCTCATTCCAAACTGTTGTTTTTTTTGTGTGACTGCTGGGGACACGCTGCATGATCACCACACGACCCTTGTGCCGCCTGGATGTTTGAATTTTGGTATTCCCAAAGTCAAGGTTGAATTTTTTATACCGTGCCTTCCACATCTTCACGAGATTGGCAACATTACTGGCGTTCGAGAGGAATGGGAACTCACTGCAAAGTTTGGCGATTCGTTTCTCCCCATTTCCATAACTTTTCAGTTCATCATAGCGCCTGCAGACCTTAACACGTTCCCTGATTTCAGCATCTGGCATCCTCTTTTCATCCAATGAAGACCCCTTTTTCTCCTGTTCTGATCCCTGAGAATTCTGGGTACTCTGAGAACTGTGGGAAATAGGGGATGCACATGTGGTACTCTGAGACTGGGAACTCTGAGAACTCTGGGACAGAGGGGATGCAGCGGAACTATCTGTGGCCTGGGAGGCAGCAGAGGCTTGGACAGTGAAGAAGGTGTGAAGGCTGGATTGCACTCCTGCTTTGACAGGTGTTTTCACTGGTGTAACAGGTGTTGACGGAGTGACAGGTGTTGACTGTGCATCAACCACAAGATTGCCAGACAGAGAAACAGGTGCTGACGCATGGACAGGTGTTGACAGACTGGCAGGTGTTGACAGATTGGTAGGTGTTGATGGTGCATCAACCACAGCCATTTGTTCATAATCATCCAGAAACCTATACAGCAAACTGTACCCAGTTTCCTCAATCTGAAGTCTCTGGAGGAGGCTTGGAGTCTGTCTAACCTCTTGAAGTTTCAGTTCACTACAGATCAGGTTCACCAATGTTGTCTCACCATACAAGCCCTGCATCAAAGCCACATTTGGAAGGAACAGCCCTGTTTCCCTATCCACTTTAAAGTGCCACTTAGGAAAGTCTTCAGTGCTGGCTCCTGGGCTTCCACTGCTGGTTGCTGATCGCTTCGTGTTGATTCTTCTTTGCACCAATCGTTTTGGTGGCATGATGTTCAACAATTCGTAACTGGAAGAGTGTCACAAAATGGCCATCAAAACTTCATCACGGCTCATAACTCAACGAATGTTGCCACAAACAAGAAGTACCACCCCGAAAGCACAAGAAAACATACGTCGCACAACACAAGGGTCTCTTGCCGCCGCTGGGAGAAGCTGATGCTGACGGCGGTGAGGATTCGTCCCTGTAACAAGTCCAAATTGTGATAAACTCAGCGTCATACCTCTGACTCTAACTCGACGAATGGCACCAAGAAAAAGCGTCGAAGGAGTGGAAAACAAGACCTCAACAACCTCGTCGAACGCTTTGTCTCACTTCTGGTTCGTCGAATTCACAGCATCTTGATTTCAAATGGCCATCAAAGCTTCATCACTGCTCATAACTCAACGAATGTTGCCACAAACAAGAGGTACCACCCCGAAAGCACAAGAAAACATACGTCGCACAACACAAGTGTTTCTCGCCGCCTCTGGGAGAAGCTGATGCTGACGGCGGTGAGGATTCGTCTCTGTAACAAGTCCAAAATGTGGTGATCTCACCGTCATACATCTGACTCTAACTCGACGAATGGCACCAAGAAAAAGCGTCCAAGGAGTGGAAAACAAGACCTCAACAACCTCGTCGAACGCTTTGTCTCACTTCTGGTTCGTCGAATTCACTGCATCTTGATTTCTGACGACAAACATCCAAGAATTCAAGCCACATTCAGAAAAACTGTTCGAATATCAAAATGAAATACAAACCTGAGCAAACAATCTTTTCTCAATGTTCCTTTAAAGCTTTCGAGGGTTCCAAAAGGTGTGGGAGCGGCGAATGCGGCGAAGCGGTGCGGGAGCGGCGAAAATTTTAAAAAAAAGTGCATAACGGCCCTACTTACCGTGCAAATGCCAGGAATCGATCCAGTGTCTGCCAAGTCGTACCCGAGCGCGCTGGCCGCTCGAGTACTCCCTCTCGGGGCAGCGCGCACACATCATCAGCTCAGACCCCAATTTGGGTACATTACTGCACTTTTGTACCCACTTTCAGCAACCGAAAAAAACCCCAAAAAGGGTACATTGCTAGACTTTTGGCAGGGTACATTAATTGACATATTACTGTAATTGACCGACAAGGGTAAAACAGCGATCCGGACCAGGAAAAAAATACAGAATAAAAGCTATTGAGTTACTGAATAGAAACATGTAAAAAACGCATGCATACCTGCCTTCTTTGAAAGGAAAATTTCTCCGTTGACCACCGTCTGGCGCGCAGGCGGCTTTGGACAAGCTGACATTCACACTGCATCACATTGGGTCGATGTCGCGCGCGCGCTGCCGGCCGCTGCGTTGGTGAAATCCGTGTAAAACTGCCGAAGGTCTGTCTACTGTCCGTGAAATTCGTAAAACTGCCACAGGTCTGGAAACTTCGGCACCTTGTTCAGGCACCACCACATCCAGCGTGGGAGGCGTACACTGCGTGCAATCTCCGGGCAACACAGCAGCCTGCACCCGCCTTCCCGTGGCAGCCGGCCGCAGGACGCCGCCTGCGGTGTGGCGACGCAGCCGATACACCGATCGCCCACCGCGCCGCTGGGGTGCGCAGTTGAGGGAATGGCACAGAAAAAGTGTCACCGCTCTGAATGGGTGATTAAAACGAACCCCCTTCGCTACGCACATGGCGAGTCTCCGGCGGGTAGCGCGACCCATTCACCCGTTGCGGGGCGAGGGGAACCGCTTGCCAAATGCAATTGACACCTTGAGTGCAGAGATCCAAAATTTCGAATGGGCTAATTTCCAAATCAAAAATTGTTTATGCTGGTTTTTTTTCAGTTACACTGCGGAGTTCCACGCTGCATGCTGTGAAATGCAGCTCCAACAGCGCGCATCTGGGAGCATAGAGAATAGGGGCATCCAAACAAGGCTCTGTTTTAGGCACTTCATCACGCAATCTTATCTCTTAATTCTGTTTGGCAAGAATGGTGCACACAGTGAGCAAAACTGCACACAAATCCAAAGAAACACTTCAAACACACATGTTCACGCCTGTCCACCTCCACATCGCGGCGACAACAACATGCATTTCATGCACTGCATTCTGAGTTACCTTACGGATGTCACATTCACAGATCTATATTTTGGTTACCACAAGAAACCCTGCCTGCTGCCTGCTGGTAATATGGGCAACCTCCAAAAAAAAGATAATAAAGTAGCAGAGCCAGTCTCCACATGCAGCTTGGCTTCCTCCAAAATGCCACAATATGAGAAACCCCCTTTGCTAGCAATGCCGTCTTACTTGGCATGCTGGGCGTGGCTCATAGGTTAAATCTAGCTGCGGGAATTCTATCGCGAGTCAAGCAATGTGCTGGCGAGAAGCAATGACACCGTTCTATGATGCACAATACTTCCTACCTGGAGAAGCGTTAATACTGGTCAGGTTGGAATCGGTGACGCATGTTCAATTTGCTTGTTGGTTTGTATCGGGTTAGCACCTCGTATGTCGTCCTGTCGTTACTCGACACTTGTAGTTGGTGAGAGTGCGAGCCAAGCGCTCTGTCACAACCACCCTGCTTCAGAAAAGCCCCTCCCACCCAATGCGTGGCACACACAACAGAACGGAAGGGTTAGAGAGGGCGTCGAAGATTCGGAAAGAAAGCATGCATGCACAGCAGAGATTGCGGAAGATGGGTTCAAAAGTTGAATGAAACTGTCATAAAGTCAAGAGCAAAGCGAAAGAAAAGGGCGAAAACAAATCAATTGCAGGCAATATCAGGGTCTCGTTTTGCATATTTACCCCCTACTTCTGCCTTCATCCGTGCGTGTGCGTGCGTGTGTGTTGTGCATATGTTGTGCACGCATCCCATGCACCATTGTGCTTGTGTAAATGGCGTGATTTTGAATGCAAATCCCGCATTCCAAACTGATTGTGCGGGCGCACATATCTCTGCAAATTCAGCACCTTGGAAGCATGTTGTCCCGCCACCCGTCCCGTCACTCCTTGCGGGAACGGTTGCCGTCGGGACTTCGACGGCTTAGTGGCTACAACTCACAACACATTTCGTGTTGCAAAATCTTGAGCAAGGAACAACATCAAGGTTTGTTATACTCCCAGCAACGCCAATCAAGCAGGTAGAGCGCCAACAGCAGGCAAAGTGCCAATAAAGTAGAACGCTTTGGTGACATTGCCAGCCCCGTCGGCCATCGAATACTCCTCATACTCGTCAGGAGTGAAATCGACAAACAACTGCTTGATCCAGTCAGGGTCATGGTGCCGACAAAGTCCCCCATCTCCCATCACAAAAACCCCATAGTCATAGTCAAAATCTTCGTTTTGGTATGCCTCCTAATGAGTCAATGGAGGGTTTTACGGGTTACAACACGCAACACGATCGGGCACACAGCAACCCCAATCCCCAATTCCCACAAATTGAGCACGAAGATACGTCGGCATGGGTGCCTTTCGCAAAAATTGACAATCAGTAAAGAATGGACAGGAGGATGGTCTCGACCCGACGTGCGCGGACGCACACGTTGCACGCGCACAACACACGCACACATGGCATTGTCATAGGTCAAGATCCCAGCAAGAAACTTCAGCTATGCTCCGATGCTCCGATGTCCCAAGGAGGCATTTGATTGTAAGCGCCGGCAACATATACCTTGTGCTCATTGTACTTTGCAAGGCTGTTCTCATCCTCCTCGTTGACCAAGAAGTCGTTCACGTACACCTTGCCTAGAAGCATGGAAGAGGACTCCTCAGGGATCCCATGCATTGCATGCTGTTTCTTTTTGACGGAAGCCACAATGGCAATGGCGCTACAAGGTTGCCCATGCATGCCGCATTCCCGTTTCGCGGGTCCCTTCGCCGGGGCAAAGGGTTTGCGCTCCGCGTCGAAGATTAGATCCTTAATGAAACACAACACAACACAACCGCTTGGTAAGCCGAGCCGTTGGCGCAACCACCGCCTCTTCCAGTATCATTGAGTAACTCATTGCTTGCGAATTCCTTTGCCATGGGTGTGGTACCACAAGTGCCAAGTTTTCCAACCATGCCTCCTATGTCCTCACAAGACTTGCAGCAGTTGATGTTCCAGTTGGGTAACTTTCCCAAGCTCACAGTGAGTATGAGAAGAGGATGCAATGTGCTTCGTGTTGTGCCATTGTTAAGGGAAGCTTCGGGAAGGATTGGTTATTTGTGCATGGTACTGAGAAAAAAATGAAGATTTTAGATTTTTTCTCAAGAAAAAGGGAAAAAAAGGAAAAAAACACCCCTGAATAGGTGCATTTTAACCCTTTTTTAGCTCTCATAAAACTTAGTAAAAATCACCCGAGGTGGGAGCGGAGGAAGACTAGTTGAGCTGTAACTGGAGCTGGAGTTGAAGCTATTGCTGGAGGTTGCCACGGAGGTGGAGCTAGAAACCGGATTGAAAAAAGAAGGTGGAGGATTGTTTGTTGTTCTTTGTTTTTTGGGAGGATTTGTTGTATTGTCCTTTCCTTTGCGGGCTTTGGGTTTGCCATTGGGAGGAGGGTGTGATGGCGAGTTGGCTTGGAAATGTGCCTTTGGTGGTGGCTTTGGTGCGGGGTTCTCCACTGCGGTGGCGGGGCTGTCCGGTGCATTTTCTTGTCGATGTTCTGGTTGTTCTGTTCGGGATGCTATCCAACTCCACCTCCGCCATTGACCTCTTATTCATTAAGTGGGAGCGCAAACGAGACGAACCGCCGCCATGCAAAAAAAATAAGCAACGCTGCATGGTCGCCTGCGCACGTGCACTATATAAGCAACGCCTGGCCAGGAGGCAGGTCCGAATCAAAATAAGCAATGTTGCTTATCTACTGAGGAAGGGGGGAGAATGAGCGACAATCTGAGAACTTTTGGGGGGGGGGGCTCCGACGATTCCCATTCTCAAGTCCGTCATCGGGACTGCCGGAAACCCAAAAACGACCCTCTGTGGCTGGAACCTTGTTCTTTTCTGCTGCGTGTTTGCTTGCTTGTAAGACGACGAATCAATAGATCAGCATAATTGTGATTTAATGGGACCGTCGACAGTGTTGCATTGCCTTGCATTTCCGAACTGTTTTGGCTGGTTTTGGAAAAAGTCATTTTTTCGTACTTTTTTTGCGTAGCGCCAATATGGCGCCAATTTTCACACTATGAAGACCAAGTTGGACACTGTAGCCACTGCTGCAATCCGTAAATCTAGTTGGATGACTTGTTGTAAGGTTCCAAAGTGTGACGTCATTGCGTTACAGGAAATGTATGACACAGCTCGTAAAATTGAGAACAACTTGGTAATGTATTGGTGTTTGAGTAGGAATGACAAGAAGGTTACAGATTTTCGAAAGGAGATGCAGTGTGTTCAGGATGTTGGTCTTTATGTAGTGCTTGTGTCTTTTGCTACAGGGGTGTTGGAGGCAGGGAGGGAGGGAGGGGGGGGGGGGAGGGGGGGGGTCCAACCATTCCTATTCTCAACCGAAAATTCTCATTGTCGCATATTCTCTCCCCTCAGATTTTTTCCCATTACAAGATGCGAAATTTTAATACTATACTTCTGAAGTATTAAATCGACCAGATTAATGATCAGAATTCCGGCGTCTGTCTTTTTGATGCATGTGACCCCAGTTTGGACACACTGTCCCTTTCATTGTCCGGCACCTCTGGAATGCCTCAAGGGGAGGGAATCACTGCCACAATCTCAACAACAA
Source organism: Eutreptiella sp. 'Long Island Sound 2002' (assembly GCA_964036045.1). NCBI lineage: Eukaryota > Euglenozoa > Euglenophyceae > Eutreptiales > Eutreptiaceae > Eutreptiella > Eutreptiella sp. 'Long Island Sound 2002'. The sequence goes on from OZ038383.1 coordinate 128,467,753, forward strand.
AGCTACAAACTGAAACTCTCAGACCGATAAGACAAACGCACCGCAGAGCACCCAGAACATTGTACCACATGCCTACCTACTTTATTTGCCGGATCCTCTGGTTGAGTGCTTCACTCGGTCAGGGAGGCGCGTCAAGCGACCCAAGAGGGACTAGCACGTTCACGATGCTTTCGTCATCCTTCAGATCAGTGTTGCTTTGGTCTACTGCGTGTCTTTTGTGCCTGCTTTCGTGGGAGGGAGTCCACATGGGGCGCCGAAGGCGCCAAAGCAAAAATTGAGGAAAACATCCAATTACATTATCCGAGACTCCCGTCCATTAAAAAATAACATTTTACATTATCCATTTTTCGGCCACATTATTTTTTTCGAACATTTACATTTTACATTTTTGTTTTTTGTCTACATTATTGCTGTGCCCTGTGACTTAGTTCTCTATACTGTAAATCACTTTGTAACCCCAATAATGGTGTTGACAATGTTCCACTGTTGAGTGCTTGTGGGATTGGGAATCATACATCCTTGACCCAGAGGTGGTTGTCTAGGGCTTGCAAGGCTGCCATGTTACCGGTCTAGAGCGATGACCCGTGACTTGGGTGCCTCCACCCACCCAACTGGGATGAGGGACGATGGACGGTGGATTGTTTGGCCATTTTTCGTAAGTGTACACTTTTGGAGTGGCTCCAAAATTTTTGGTTTGTCCCCAATGCATTACTACCCACCCTGAACTGAAATTGCACATATCAAAACACGTACGGGACTTGTGAACCACGTCATACATCCTGGACATGTACATTGTGCAGAAGGCATCCCTTCGGAATGAAATTTTTTATGGCGACGATCAGGGAGCGTACGAACGGTGGTAGATGAGGCGCCGCACGTCGTACATATTGCGTAGTAGAGGAACCGCCTTTTTGTTGAGGAGGTCTCCTCTCTGCGTGTTCGTTCGCTCCCACAATACTTGCTTGTGTCCATTGCTTTGTGTGCCTTGCTTGGTTTTGTTCAAGAGTAGGTAGAGAGAGAGTCGGTTGGGCCAGAGGTTGCTCTTGGCAAATCTCTGTTGCCACAAAGATTCTCGGTTGGTTCCCGCTTGTGTTTTCACCAGCAAAATCAAAGCATGCGGTGAGTACCACTCCATGTATTTCGCTCCTCGCGTTAATGCGTCAACAAAAGAAAGTGCGAACGAACGGAATGAAAATAACAATGCGCAAGGAAAGCAAGGAAAGGGACAAGCATGTCATGTGGTGCTGAAATGTTAGCGGCGTCTTGGGCATTGTGGTGCAACGGGCGCGTCGCGTCCATTTCATCCACAAATCCGTTAAGAAATGGGTGTCTCAAAAATGACGACTTCTTTGTTAATCGCCCGGTAATTTATGTTAACCGCTATGTTAACCGCCCGCAATCATTGGCACTACAAGCATTGGCACCCAGGTAACTTGTCCAAAACTCTCCAACAACAAGTAAAATGCCCTTAAATGTACATGTCGCACGAACAGCCGGAAAGCGAAGCGTCAAGCCGCAGCCGTTGATCCTTAACCTGAAGTATCTTGGTTGCATGGCATGGTACGAGCGTGCCCTGGTGATAAAACGAGAGCAAGGATGCCCGATACCATTTCTAGAGTGATGGTCCTTTCAATACCCGGCACTAGGTGTTTGAGGGTTTGCGCGACCTCAGAAACCGCCACATGTTGCCCGACTAGCTAGTGCACAGCGTGTGCACAGGCATACGACGATGCCAAGGGTTTCCGGTGCTCTAAATTGTAGCGAGTTGCCCACATATGGATTCCTTTCGGGCTTATGTGTATACCTGCGAGTAGAGTATTTCGGATGGTTTTCATCGCAGCCTCCCCAATTATGATGAACCTTCGGTGCTGCATATCTCACACACTTTCTGAGTGTCTATTTTTTTTCGGTCATGGGCGCTTGAAAACGCTGTTTTGCTTTGTGCCTTCGTCAGTTGTCGCAAGATCCGCCATAGATGATGCAAGTTGTCATGTGACACCCATGCCACATGCGTTGCCAAATGGAATCATTTCAATTTCGTGGGCCTTGTGCAGAACCTCTCGAGTGCGGGTCACTATCCCTTGAGGTGACGCATCCCGTGACGGGACGCAACGATTGGCGTACTTGCATTTCACTCCTCATTGATTTGCGCCCTTTGACGGGTCCATTTTGCAAACTACCGACACAGACATCACGGGTACGATGCGCCCCCATTACTATGGGCGGGTTCCGGTCAGTGGGGGGGAGGGGGTGGGGGTGGGGGGGGGGGGGGGGGCTCTAGCCGCCCAGCCACCCAGCCACCCAGCCACCCAGCCACCCAGCCACCCAGCCACCTTGTCACCTAGCCACCCAACCGTCTAGCCACCATATTGTGTTGGGCCTTGCACTTTTGCATTTTGCCTCTTTGCCTTTGCTCTCAAGATTACATGATGATGATGTGTCTCTGCAGCAGGTATTGGTACAATTTCCATGCACCTACGTTTTTCATGTTTGTGTAATTAGGTAATTAGGTAATTAGGTAATTAGGTAATTAGTTGCATTATGCATCGGGATGCGGTTATGGGATGTTTCGTCCAGTTGCACAATCACCAACACAACTGCCGTTGCAGTGTGTTGTAGCGTCCCCGTGTCCAACTAAGGTCGGCGAGCATGCATGGAGCTGCCCCAGTGCATGTGTTTTTTAGATAGGAAAAAAAACCACAAATCCCAATCATAGTCGAGCATGTAGGCAACGAGTCAGACGATAATTTGGATTCGGGAGAATGGATGTGGAGTGGGAGCATTGATAGCGGCTTGGGTGAACCAACTGCACATGTGACAGGCAGCAACTCGACCTCTAGCTCTAGCTCAAGCTGTAGCTCTAGCCCAACCGCATGCATTGCACCACCACCACCACCACCACCACAGCCGGTTGCCCCAATGCAACCTCCGGTTGCCCCAATGCAACCACCTACAGGTTCCAGCTCAACCAGGCCTCTCCCCATCCCATCCCGCGCCTCAACCGCATCCGTTGCAAAGCCACATGCGGTTGCACCCATGCAACCACCCGTGTTCCCCGTTGTCACGCCTAACCCATTAAAAACGGTCGAGGGATTGGACCTTACATGGTCATCCGATCCATTTCAAACGGACACGGATAAGGCTGTCAAGTTACAAGAGGAGTACATCAAGCAATTTAGGAAGCACCCATCCCTCGGATACACCGGCACCCCTGCAAAGGCCAAGCTTCCAGCCGCCAAAGTGGCAGCGCAAAGTTTTGCCACCCCCATTTTTGGAAAGGGGAAGAAGGATAAAATGCGGTATGGCCTCAAAAAGCGTGTGCGTGGGGGTAGCACACCCCAAGGGGAGGAGTATGATGATGACATGGGGGGGTTGATATGTAAAAAGCATAAGAAAGAGCAAAAGCGAGTGCCAACCAATTTCATTTTTGATCAAATGCTCACGTACCGCGACCCGGAGGACAACCGGCTCCGTATGGCCATTTCTATTTTTCAAAAGCGAACAAAGGAGACAAGGTTTAACATCACAGTTCGCTGTCTCCGGTTGCGGGAGGAAAAAGAGGATGGGTCTGCGGTGCTTGAGTGGGATGGAGGTAATATCCTTGTTCCTTATTGTTCGGTTGAAAAGGAAATTATCCCCCATTCCATGGATGGGAGAGGGTACTATGTTGTTGATGTTGAGACGTATCAGGAGGTCACTGCTGATGACGAGGGCTCCGTGTATGGAGATGAAGAGGAGGAGGGCACTGTGGTAGAGGCATAGCCATAGTCCCATATTTGCACCCTCTTTTGTCACGATATATATTTTTCACCCCAATTTCTCTATTTCACTTTCGCATGGTAGCCCGTTGTTTGGGGCTCCTCTTCACAACAATGCGATATGAGACATTGATGATTGTCTTTGCATTATGTCTTTGTATGTAGATTATGTCCGTGTATGGAGATGAAGAGGAGGAGGGCACTGTGGTAGAGGCATAGCCATAGTCCCATATTTGCACCCTCTTTTGTCACGATATATATTTTTCACCCCAATTTCTCTATTTCACTTTTGCATGGTAGCCCGTTGTTTGGGGCTCCTCTTCACAACAATGCGATATGAGACATTGATGATTGTCTTTGCATTATGTCTTTGCCACATTGTGTGTCTTCAGCTGCACTTGATATTGAGCATGGGAGGGAGGGTGGTCATTTCGCACTTCAAAAGAGGCCACACAACCTAGTAGCCCCAAATGCAGTAGCACATATAGCCACAAGTCAAAAGGGGTTGGCTTGCACCCCTAGGGACCCCAAGTGTGGCCGTTTTTTCTTCGTTTTCCTTGATTTTGGCCAAATTTCCCCCCAAGCCATTTTGGCCAGCCGTGGCCAGCCACGGGGGGGGGAGGGGGGGTCCAACCCGCCCAGCCGCGGCTAGCCGCGGCTAGGAACACCCCCTATGCATGTGGCAAAAGCTTTTCCTTGACGCCACGTGACCCCCACTCATTCTGTAGCACGGGCACGGTGCGCAACGTTAGAACACCAAACTAGACCGAAGTGAGTAGATATCATGGGTATGTTTGGTGCACGGTCACATGTTCCTCAAGTTGAGGACCGATTCTAAGGGGGGGGGTGGGGGGGGGGGTCATCACCTCACTGCGGTGGCTTCCAGCCACGGCTGGCCAAATATTTGTCACAAGGTGTCATGAGGAAAAACATTGAGTTTTGCGGCTTCTAGCCACGGCCGGACCAAATATTTGTCACAAGGTGTCATGAAGAAGTGTGGAAAAACATTTCGTATTGTCTATGGGACACAATGTGATTGATCGAACTTTTTTGCATGGCAATTGGTATGCTTTTGCTTGCTTGTTCCAGCACAATCGAAACAAATTTTTCAAGAGGTTTCATCGCTATGTGCCTTTGAGTTGCATCATGCATGTTGCAACATGGGACATCACACTGTACACATTTTTGAACAAATCGAACATTTTTTTTTACCCAAGATCTTGCATGAGTAGTTCATTTCCGTTTTGTTGCATATTTAGTGGGTTCGCTGTCAAACAATTTTTTTGCAACAAGTCCACGGTACCCATTAGTATCCATTGCCATATTGCATGTTTGCTTTAAATTGCATGTCACGTTGTAGGACAAAAATTTTTTCAAACACCCCGATTTTTGGGGCTGGCAAGAGCGACAAAGAGCGCTACAAAAATAATAAGAGAAAACGAAGCGCTACGGCGCAAGATGCTGATTTTGATGAAGACCTTGCCTATTTGGCACCGGTGAAAAGGAAAAAAGAGCTGGTGCAGCGAGTGCCGGAGAAGTTTGTGGTGGGCACTTTTTTGTGCCACCTTGAGGGTCGTGAAACGCGCTTTGCGGAGGCCACCCGCGCAATTGCGGGTAAAATGAGTTTGACGGTGAGAAACCTGCGGCCGCGAGCGCCTGAATTTCAGCCTGCAAATTTTATTTGCATGGAGTGGGATGGGGGGCTTGTGACCATTCAGTATTCTCGTGTTTTTGCTGAGGGGGTGTCGCATGAGATCAGGGAAGATGGGTACTACTACGTGCCCATGGACATCCGCAACGAGTTGATGCAGTACGCGGAGCAATTCGATGACCCTAGCGATTCGGATGGGGAGGGGGTTACCCACGAGGACCAGGAGCCAGAGTGTGACCCTGAGCCTCCTGCCTCCAGCTCCAGCTCCAGCTCCCGGAAACCCGCTCCCAAAGGGCCCCGGGGGGTAACCAGCAAGACCAGGGTTAGTCCACCTAACCACGGGCCAGCCAGAGCCACTGTGGTTTAACTTGGTTGTAGCACTGTAGCTCCAGAACAAGACCAGGGTGTGTCGAGCCACTGTGGTGTAAACTGGTTGGAACAGTGTATCCAATGGTCCCTCCTCAACCTTCAACCCTAAGCATCAGTTTGAAAAGAGGTCCCCCCCCCCATTACGCAACGGGCGCCCTGCCCATAGCAGGGGCCTGCCAAAAGCAAGCACCCGGCACCGAACGGTATAAACAATCTCAACCAAGTACTGCAGCCAAAAGCTGGATGTTGATCCCGCTGTCTTTGGGTCCGGTTTCCATGCAAATAAGGTGAAGAGTATTGCGTTGTGCTCACCCATTGCCTGTGCATGCATCTGTTGTATGTCCCCTGCATGAAGTGGTGATGAATTGGGTTGTGCTTGCCCTTTGGGTGTGCCCACGGGTTGCAGAAATGGTGCCTTCTTGTGGGTTCCTGAAAATTTCTACTAGCCGCGGCTAGCCGCGGCTAGAGGGGGGGGGGGGGGGCGGGGGGGGGGGTCACCGGTCACATCAGAACCTCCAGCCGCGGCCAGCCGCGGTTAGAATCGCTCCTGACTCTATTGGAGCAAACCGAATGGTGCACCTTTTGCAGTCCTCGCTCTTTGCGATTCGCTAGATTTGTCGATGATGTGCCGTGGTTGAGGGGCTTTGAGGCTCTCTACATCCACCGAGTGGTTGCGCAAGAGCCACCAATGCCCCCTTGACCATACACAACTTCACCCTAGGGCCACATGGCCTTGAAGGGTGAAGCCCGTGATTCAGAATGGAGGAGAGACATAGAGGAGGGTAAAGTACTCAAAGAATTGCTACTCAAAGGTGTGTTTACAGGGGCTAGGGAGGACAAATGTGTATCACCCATTCAATTGCAACAAATGTGCGCTAGCAAAGGGCCGCAAGATCCGCAAGGGGCAAGAATGGCATCGTAGTGGCGGCCTTATCGAGTGGAGGGAAGTTACGAGGGAGGGGGTTTGGGGACGTGTGAACACGTAGCTTCAAACTTTGCGTGTAAAACGTGACCAATCAAAACGTGCACTGCACACATTCGACCGAGGCGGCCGAAGCTCAAACAATGCTGCCAAACCAAACCAAACCAAAGCCACAGCGTCACTTTAGTGTTGAGTCTTTGTCTCCTTCCTTTCCTTGCGTTGCTCGAGAGAATATCTGGGTGAAACCTCACGTCAAGATTTTGGAGTGGCGCAAGTAAATAGGGCACATTCCTGGACCATAGTCTCAAGTATGCACGGGGCGCAGAGGCACACTCCAACGACGGAGCGCGTGGTTTTGGGGAAATTTATGATTCTTCAACTCACACGCAATTGATTGGCTCTTCTTCAAGGTAAGGGCGAGAGCAAAGGGAGATGTCTATAGTGTTGTGCGAAGGATGAGGAGGTATGGAAGAGAAGGGAAAGGCTATCTCTACAACTTGCGTTGGCTGAGGAGGCCCCCGGCGTTACCAACCACACCGACGGCTTTGTGCATCTGCATCCAGGTGAACTGCTCAAAAGCGAGAAAGAGGACGACCTTAAAGCGCAGTATTGCAAACCCACTCTAGTGGACATGGGTTCCACGTTCTTGGAAGACCAAGCTAAGGCTGACATCCTTAGGGCTGACGGCCAGAAATTTCAAGCACGGATGGACACCCCAGCAATTCAGGGCCTCAATTGCCAGATCAACCGCAGCCTTGATAAAGTTTGCCCTCTTCCATGCACTTGTAGCCGCTGCCAACTCCTGTCGAGAGCACGAGCTCGAAACCCCCTTGTTTCTCCATCCTTGTGTTGGAGCATGCCGCTAGGGTCACCGAATCGTGTCACACCGCAGATATCCAAGGAAAACGCAAACGGGCGCTCGAGGAATCTTTTCCGGTGGTACATCGGTGGGCAGGTGGCATCGTGGGTCGATGGGGCCCGCACACAACGGCATATGGACAAGGGTGGTCCAAAGAAGCGAATGTATGGGCAACGGGACACAAAACAAGGAAAGCATCAAAGCGTCCGCAGCTGCGTGGCAAAACTGCACCACCAGTGTCATGTGTGGCTGGTCTAGGTTCAGGCTAATGAAAGTGTTCCCCTGTGTGCCAAGGTTGATACTAGCAGTGGTGCTGCAAGTGGTACGACAAAGAAGAGAAGCGATCATGACAGACACAAGAGTGGGCAAATGATGATAAAGGTAAACAACAAGATGAATCACGAATGATACGTAGTGAGCAGAAGTACGCACATGAGCAGTAAAACGTGGGCAAGAAACGTACATGCAGGCAGTACGAATGCACAAAGAGAAGATAGCAACAGGGGGCTCCTCCGCTACGGTTTCCACATTCGACTGCATTCCTGGATTTCTAGTGCCAAGAACGGGTGATTTTTTTGGGGGGGGGGCATACGAGCAGCCCACACACAGACATGCGCATTTGGGGTCCAAATCATGTCCAAATTCTTCTGGCTCTAAATCTGCTTTTCGTTTTCTAAACTGTGCTCTACTTGGTGGCACCTCTCCAATAAGTTTGAGGCCAAGATGTTTTTTTCAGAATTTTCGGGAAAACGCACGCTCTTTGTTGCTGCCGTTTGCCAGTTGCAGCGCTACTGCGCTCCGGGATCCCGTGCCAGTAATGAGGAAGGGCTGCACTACATTCTGCGCCAATGACAAACAGAACACACTGCTGCTGGCCGTTTTGCCCCCGACCCCCCCTTGCAAGGCATGCACTTGACGGACAACCCCCCCTCGATCGTTCCGTCATTCCCGCACCTGTCAACAACCAATGGCGTGCACGTTTTGTTCCCCCCAGGCCCTTGTCCGCCGAGCGCGTTTCCAACCGCCAAAAGTCATCGCCTTCCGATCGCTTTTGAGACCCCTCCCTGCCCTTCGGGGAATCAGGTTGCCACGGGCCGGCGGGTCTTCAAAGGAGATGTGGATTGAATACGTCGAGGAGCGCAAGCCGCAAATTCGGCAAAATCCTAAATTTCAACGGAATCATTACAACACGAAAGCCCCACGTCCCTTAATCTAGTGTGGCTTTCCTGTGGTGCCCCCATGCCATTTCACGAGATTGCGGTTGGGAAGGGATCCTCTTCAACAAGCGCAACGGGTCCTTGGAATACGAAGTAGATTGGACCTCCCTCGCGCCCCGAACCGGCAAGTTGCAACCGGCCACGCCCACAAGAATCTGGCCACCATTTTGTTTTCGGGCCCCGATAAGCCCCCGGTCTCATTCTCCTTTGGGCTTGCAGTACCGCTTCAGCTTGGTCCCTGGCGACCACCCCCCCCCTTCTCAGCAGACGTCTCAGGCGTCGCACAGCGCGACTGGAAACACTGCGCCACTAGTGTCCCGTGTCGGTGGTGTGTTTCTCCCTGGCCCACATGAGGGCGAAACACTTTCCCGTGCGCCTCAGCACCGCAACAAAACCGGCAGAGTGAACCAGTAGAGTGTGGCGAGGACGTTGTCCTCACATTCTGAACGCCACTTTCTAGCATCGGCCTCTGATTGAAGAGACGCCACCAATCAGAGCACAATCGCAGCACTATTTGGAGTATATAGGAGTGCGTCAGTGATAGTCATTCAGTGAGGGGGCGCTACGCGCGGGAATCACACGCCTGAAGAGGAAGCTCTGTTTCGTGCTGTCCATCAGAGCTCGAGGCTGACTTGGTCCCCCGACTTTGAGGGCCAACCACGTTCTCTGAGGAGTGGCCTCTGTCATGCGAGCCTCATCCAATGGCACCCTTTCATCCCCTTTTCGCACGGCATTGAGAAATGGGCAACAAAAAGTGTTCCTGCAACAAAACGTATCTGCGGATCAGTGTGCAACGAACACACCGCGAAGCTGCGACCCAATAGTGAAGATGACGGCATCTGTCATGATGCATCGGTGTTATTCTGAACCGTCAACGCGAAGTTCGTGAGCGTTGCATGAAACGAAGGCTTATCGACAACGAAGCTGCCGGTCCAATCGCCCCCCTCCCTTCTTCCAGTTCGGCGCACAAGCTTTTGTCTGGTTTTTGATCGATGCTTGACCCAAGCCCTGCCCCATGTTGTCCGTGGCTCCAGGTCTACGGGGTGATCGATAGGTTGGACGGTATGAAGGACGTATCCAAGGAGTTGCGCCGGAAGTTCCAGCAGGATCGCGATGAGCATCATCGCCAGGCTCAAAATGAAGGGGAAGGGGACATCGTCCAAGTGCTCCAACACGACCTGATACAAGTGAACTACGCGACCATCATGGTATCCCTTCTCGATGCAGCCGTGGGTTAGGGCAAGAGGGGCGGGATGAGGGGGTGCAGGGCCGAACTTACCCTCCCGCCCAGTCCTCACCAACACATCACCCCTGCCCCGCCACATCAGGGCTATTCTACAGCACCTGCGAGGGCTGGGAACCCGCTCCTTCCTCCTTGGTACCACTGCCTGCGGATGTCTGGTTGGTCAGATTTTCTGGCGCTGGACCTCTTGAGGTGCGAGGGGTGTTTCATAAAAGGCCATTTGGCACCATTTGGGTAGATCGCCAGGGGCTACCCAGTCTGACTCATCATTCCCAGACCACCTTTTCCCACGTTTTGAGCCAAGCCGGTTCCACCCAGTTCGATTCCCAGTCAAAACGGCAACGTTTTTGCGCGACGCGACGCGCGCGCGCGGTGCCTACACCCGGTCTGGGCACTGGTACAACCGGTGGAGGACGCTGCTGGCCGACGGCCGCCGTGGCCGGAAGTCCTCCGTCATTTTCAGGATCAGGTGGAGAAGAAGGGCGGCAGCGATCCTGGTCCAGTCTGGGCACCTGCGCCCGGTATGCTGCTCAGTGGCACTCGGAACGTGGACCAACAGTCTTTTGTCAAATCCCCTGAGCACCCCGCACCAGGGCCTGGGCGGGAGGAGCAAGCTGCCGGGGTTGGGGAGGGGGGCGAAGTGCCGGAAGGGGGGCGTGAGCCGGTACCTGAGAGCTGGATGGCAGGCAGCGGATGGAGCACGCGTCCGCGGGAGGGCACACCTGCGGCAGAGGCCCGGAGCCGCGGTCCTGTTTGTTGGGACGCGGTTCTCAGCGGTAACCAGACAAGGCGTGTCCCCGGCGTTCCACTGCCTTCTGCTGGTCACAGGCCGTCCTCAATGCCCCGATGGAACGTGCGGAATCCTCCGATGCCTCAGATTCCAGCAGCCATTCCCCCAGGAAGAACTCATTCGATTGGTTGGAGGAAGGCGATCAAGATGCACTGGATACGTATCCTCTCCACGAACGGCGCAATGCCCTTTGGGGCGATCCAGAGCTGCATTTTGGCGAGCTGCTCCGGAAGTTGGCAGAGGAGCAGGTGACATCGCTTTGCCATTGTTGTGCCTGGGTCCGCCCAGAGGGTGTACCAGCATGTCGCGTGCGCGATCCGCGCAGTTGTACTGCAGCGTTGGTATTGCTGATTTGGAAGCGGAAATGTGCGAACTCTGGGATCGAGGCGCGCGGGATTGAAAGTTGGAGGCAAGAAAGATTAGGCTCGTCAAGGTTGACGATGAGAATCTCTTTTGGATAGAGTTCTGGGGCAGTTCCGCAGCAATGCGTTTCAAAAATTGTGCGCAGTGAAGCCGGCAGCGGTTCGGACGCCACGGGGAGGGGGAGGGGCGGGTGATGGTGAGCAGTAGGGCGAATATTTCACTCTGATCCACAGAACCGCGATACCCCTTCCCCCCACTCCCGATGGACAAACGACCTTCATCAACCCAAGCAGGGCACACGACAGACGCAGCACTTGACATCGGTTGGCATTGCATCACCATCACCGGGCCAACATTTTGGTGGTGCAGGGCGGCGTTGGCGCGATGGGGGCGCAGCGGGTTGGTGCACGCTGCTGGCGCACAGGGGTGGTAGTGCGCTGTCGGGCCATTGTGGGGGGCAGGAGCCGGACTGGATGTGAGGCACGCACTGCCTGTAGATTGCAGACACTGGTCAATTTTTTTTTCACCAAATATATGGCAAATGATGACTTTTCTGAGCCCCCTCGACGCGCTGATTCCAAAAATCCCATTTTCATTTTTGGCCGATTTTTGGGCCTGGGTCACCTCCGGGACCCGGGGGTCAATCTCGGTAGGATTTTGGGGGTCCCGTCAACTGAGCCTCTTTCGGGGGGGGGGGGTCAAGCCAGGGGGCTCTATTGACCCCCGCCCCCCTCAATTGAAAGCCCGACCGCCCCTGTCAGCTACAAATAAACGCACTGTGCGACTTGTAGACACCGTCTGCATACCGTAGTGGTGTGAGGTGCAAAGCGCCTCACCATAGGATGCCACGTAGAACCAGCAAATGCTGGACACTGCTTGTGATTTCTCGACGTTTTCGGCTCCGTTGTAGACGCCGTCTGCTCCACCAACAGTACGGTGCCCACCCCGCATACAGTTGAGCACTTCACATTTCACAACTCAACCAAAAAATCTCGTCGCGCAATTCAATGCCCAGACGATTGCTTCCGCCATAGCGCAATGACAAAGCTCCTGCCGCGACATCCGAGTCTAATTTTTTCCCCTTATGGTCAGTGAGTAGTCTTCTCTCGTGCTTCTGTTTGCTTGCCAACTGCACACCCTCTGCTATAAGGCAATTGTGCAACCGCAGTGCCCTTGCTATGCTCGCCTGTGTGTTGATTGTTTTACATGACAATCGCCGTGCGTGTTTGTGTCAACTTGCATACCGGCATGGTGTTATGGTATGTGAGCGCTCACCCACTCAAGCGTTGCATGCCTCTCCATGCTTTGTTCGTTTCCCCGGAACACTCGCTCGTTGGAACGACAACGAGAGAGATCCCATCCTGAACATGCAGTGTCAACAAGCAGCATTGCTGTTTGTGTGTAGGGGCTCCCTTCCTCTTTGAGGTGCTTTGCCGAAGGCAATGGAAGTTTTCTTGTGCTTTTGTCGCCAAGTTTTGGTCTGGGGGCTGAGCACTGTCCCGCCAAGCAACTACTCCTATTTCTAGGGGAAGGGTAGCGGCATGGACACCGTGGCATGTCACTGCAGCTCCCCGTGGACAGTGGCCACCTACCACTACTGGTCAAGCACCATGTTCCCGGACCACCACCTCCCCCTCCTAGTTGTCGTTGGAGCCAAGTTTGGGTCTGGGTCGTGGGCCCAGCAAATTTTTGCCACTGCGGGGCCCATGGGCCCAGCCTTCTTTTTGAACCAACGCATTTTTTGAGTTTGCAAATGAGTCTTTTTCTGAGTTGTTCAAGGTCTGGGATCTTTACCTGCACAAAGTCGCACACTGTGCATGGGGCTGAGGCTGAGTGGCCACATGCCAGGGAACAGTTGGGCAGAGTCATTGCTTGACTGATGGATCAATCTCATCAACATCACCATCAAGATCATCGTCCTCACCTTCCTCAGGATCCCAAGGTCCAGTTTGCACTGGAGCTGATTCACCAAATTTACGGAAAATTTGTGTTGCTCTGTTGGCCCTTGCACCCTCCACAAGGAGACACCACCACTCTAAAGCATTGTGCACACAGCTGCACAATGCAACACATAGATCTTGAACTGCGGCCAGTGAATTGTAAAAATGCAGATGGACATGTATTGCATGAAGTTGCCCCCTCCCCTTACAACCCCATCTTGGGGGGTAGATGGGGGTTCTGGGGGGTTGGGCGGTTCACGGGGGCAACGCTCACACCCTCTGTGGTTTGTAGACACTGATTGCTGCAAGAAGCCCGCATTAGACGGGAAGAGACAATATTAAGGAAGGAGGCCAAAGGCCCCCTTCACAAAATTGGTCCAGCAACAACGTTTTTTTGGGGGGGGGCTTCGCACATACTATTCAAATGCACAATCCGTAGCTTTGCAAATCATTGGGCATGCTCCGCAGACAGTCTCTCTGTTCACGCTGTGGGCACAGAACAAGCGCAGTCGCACACACGCAGCTGGTCAATATGGACAGGCGGTCACACCCCCTCATGTGCCCACTGTGACGGGGGCACAGGCAGCAACATTGGACAGTGCAAGTAAGGGCAACACACTGGGAATGCCAATTGGGAGGTCAGGACAATGCACATCAGTGCTCCAAACTGACTCTGCGCTTTCGTCCTGTTGAAAACAATGCTTGTCTGCCAAAATCCAGTCGTGTGTCAGGAAGCAAAGTGTAGTGTTTTAACTTTACGGCAATTTATGGATTATAAATTGCGGGCCATCAATTTTGCCGTAAGTGACGGAAATTATGTGATTTATGGCCGTGATCAAGCTTTTGGGCTGTTTCCTTCCGCTTGAGCCATTTCCCATGACTCCTGTTTGGTTTCCGTGTATGCCCGGTCAAGGTATGAAGCAGTTCTACGTTGCTTCTTTGGTGGTGGAGTCCACAACCCTTGCATTGCTTTGGGTGCATCAACATGTCTGCGGGTGTGGCAGGTTCGGCATGATTTGCATCGGGATGGGTGTTTGTCCCTCCAATGTTGAAGCATCTTGTTTTGGTTTGCAGCCTTGCCATACTCACAATACTTGCATTGGACCGTTTTGGGTGTTTTCCCATCTTCTTTGAACTCAACAATGGTGTTTTTGTCTTCATGTGCGTGAACAGACCTATGGAGAAGTATGGTCGGGGCGTAATGTACGGTCCGTAATTTATGATGGCTGTAACTTACGTCGTAACTTGCGTTTGTACCTGACGTTGGAATCCTGCCAAAGTGCCACCTCCAAGGAGCAGTACCCCCCCCCCCCCCTTGCGCTAACACGGGCTTGTCCAAACACGGAGACCCTGTGTTTCCGCACTTTTGGTCCTTTTTTTTGAACCGTCGTTTTTGCGGTTCTGATCCAACAGAGAACGTGGTTTATAGCTTTGTGCAGGATGCAGGAAGGGTCAATATGGGTGACAAAGTGTTGCTACAGCTATGATTCCATGTGCTCTTGTACTCTGGGGTGTATGCCGGTGTGTTGGACACTCTTTCATAGTCATGAACGATTGGTTGGGCTATGCCTGCAACTTGTGTTCCGCAGTACGTGCCGCGCGCTAACACGGGCTTGTCCAAACACGGGGACCCGTGTTTCCGCACTTTTGGTCCTGGAACCAGAACCTGGCCCGTGTTTGCGCAAGGGGGGGGGGTTACAATATGTCCAACAGGATGCCACATCCCAAAATCCCTGCCCAGGTTGATGCACATTTGAGCTTGGTTTGAATTGCAGCTCCATGGGTTTTGGATAGCAGCAAGAATGGTCCATGGGGTGGGGGTGGGGGAGAAATCTGCCATATTGGGGTTAGGAGAGGGGGGGGCGGCGGCATCCCTGTTACAGGGGGATCCAATGCGCTGAGGCGGAATCCTCATCGCCAAGTTGGGGCTGGCTTTGGCGGGTTCCAATTGTACTTTGCCACGACCTCAGGTCATATTGAAGATTCAGACATGGTTCCTCTGCCCCACAGAACCCGCAGGTTCCTGGGTCCCCCGGCGGTGTTTTCCTTGACCACCAACCGCTATTAATTGCTGTCCTTTGTTCATCAATCACCATCAACTGCTGTCTCTTGATTTTCAACCATCACCAAAGGCTGTCTGATCATCCATCAGCAGATACCAACTCACCTTTGTGGACCCCCCCCCCCCCTTGCAGAACCCCAAATGTTCGCTCCGTTCCAGTGTCTCTGACCCAAACTTGGCGCCGCTCGTGTTCCATGACCACTTCGTACGCGAGGTGGGGCCCGGTCCCGCACCCCTTGACCCATTCGCAGGGGGACTCCGCGCGGAAGGCCGGCAAAACGCCGGAGCAGAAGGACAAGCCGAAGCCCCCGCGCACCGGCACCCGCTACCAGCCCTCTCCCTACGAGCCCCTGGGGGAGGGCCAGAGCAAGCCCCAGCGCAAGACCAAGTACAAACCCACGGGTGCCGGCAATGTCAAGGACTTGCAGGTGCGTCCGTACTTCGTCGTGTTGCGATGTCTCGACTGCGGTGTCGGGCTGAACGGTGTTCCATGCGGCGACGGTCGTGTCAACACGACCCTCCGGGTGGGTTCCACTTCGGGTGCCTTTGCTGCTGTTTGGACCGACGGCGCGGGGGGGGGGTTGGCACAAGGCCTCGGTATCCGATTGTTTGCCTTTGGCGGCGCCTATTGGCCCCTCGCCACTGCTCATTCTGACCCTCTGTGGGCCCCAACGTGTTTTGGTTGTGTCTACGGAGCCCCCGGATGACTTGTCCTGTTTGACTACTCCGGGGGTCGGCCGTCCCAGAGACGGGCTGTTGCCCGTGCCGTTGACCAGGTGCATCCAGATGCACAGGCGGCGCGCGGGGGGGGGGGGGCAGCAAAAACAGTCAAACGACCCCCGCAACAACCAGCACAACCCCCAATACGCCAACTATTGGGCGCCGTTGACGCGGAAACGGCACATCCCGCCACATTCAGCACAGCCCCGGCACACCAACGACTGGGCTCCGCGAACGCGGCAACGACACCAGCAGGAGCACCGGCCGCAGCGGCCGACAGAACGCAGCGACCCGACGCAACATGCGAAGGGAAGAACGGGTGACTGTCCAGGGCCCCGTAAAGAAACAACAACCCGACGGAATGTCACACAAGGGGCACATTCCAAGCACCGCAGAAGAAACGGTCGCATGCGCACGTTTATTCACATACATTTCGCCGCGTGCAGAGTGTGCTACAAGAAGACGGTGCTGAGGGCGATGGGCACGACCTCCGCCGCAGTCAGAGTGGAAAGAAGCAGAAGGGGCACCGCTCCAAGCATATCACAAGCAGGTGCCTGGTTGTCTGCTGGGCACTGTTGCATGCTTTGAATCTGGCTCTTGAATCACGTGCTCTCTGGGGTTGGCGGGTTTTCAACTGGGGAGGGGGGGTCAATAGAGCCCCCCCAAACTGGGGGGGGGGGGTTGGGAAAAGGGGTCAATTGACAGGATCATTCATCAGTGATTGTGAAGTCTGGCGCCGAAGGCGCCGACAATTATGTTGACCATTCAATGACTTTTCTGAACCCCCTCGACGCGCCGATTCCAAAAATCCCATTTTCATTTTTTGCCGAATTTCGGGTCTGGCCACCTCCGGGGCCCGGGGGTCAGTCTCGGTAGGATTTTGGGGGGCCCGTCAACTGAGCCTTTTTTATGGGTGGGGGGTCGAGCCAGGGGGCTCTATCGACCCGCCCCCCCCTCCAAAAGCTGAAAGCCCGCCCACCCCTGCCGGGCCTGTCTGGCATGCCCATCGGTCCAATGGCTTGCTCGCTTGCGATTTATTGAGCTTGTGTCCATGATTCATTCTTCAGTGCCCCCGCTGGGCGCTGCGTCCAGTGCCCTGTCACCAGCCCTCACACCTGCACCGCGACCATTCCCTGCAAATGTATGCCGCCCGCGGCGTCGGGCACCCCGACTGCACTGCAGCGGCCGGCTGCCTGCGGATTTCCGCTTCCTCGGGCCGCACTTGCCACTGCGGTGGTGCTGTGGCGGTTCAGACGCCTGGGGGCATGCTCAACACCGCCGAAAAGCAACCCCCTGCCCCCGTTTTGGGGATGCGGACTCCCCAAATCAGCCTGAATCCATCGAGGAGGGTGCCGGAAATCACAATGACCATGCAGAAGCCCCCCCAAAATAAAATCGACCATTAGGAAATCACTGCAGCCATCCAGAAGCCATTAGGAAATCACTGCAGCCATCCAGAAGCCATTAGGAAATCACTGCAGCCATCTAGAAGCCATTAGGAAATCACTGCAGCCATCCAGAAGCCATTAGGAAATCACTGCAGCCATCCAGAAGCCATTAGGAAATCACTGCAGCCATCTAGAAGCCATTAGGAAATCACTGCAGCCATCCAGAAGCCATTAGGAAATCACTGCAGCCATCTAGAAGCCATTAGGAAATCACTGCAGCCATCTAGAAGCCATTAGGAAATCACTGCAGCCATCCAGAAGCCATTAGGAAATCACTGCAGCCATCCAGAAGCCATTAGGAAATCACTGCAGCCATCTAGAAGCCATTAGGAAATCACTGCAGCCATCTAGAAGCCATTAGGAAATCACTGCAGCCATCTAGAAGCCATTAGGAAATCACTGCAGCCATCCAGAAGCCACCAAGAAACACCAGCAACCATCTAACAGGGTGCAGGATCTGACAACAACCCTGCAGAAGCGCAGAGGAAACAGCAGGGACCTTCCAAAAGCCTTCAGGAATCAAGACCATCAAAATCCTCATATGGTTCCTACGGAAAATTGTGGCGTCGGTGGCAGCAAGGGGTCGCGGGTGCTTTCAGCGGTGGACGTTCAACGCAACTCGGCAGGCCGCCGAGTTCCAGGCCCAGCAGCCACCCCCGTCCGTCTTCCAGCCCCTGCAATCCAGACGACCCCCCGTGATGTGCAACAGTCCAATGGGGACGGCCGCACACCAGCTCGCCTTCGTGCCTGTGCAAAGGTTGTGAAAGGAGCCAGCAGCATCAAAAGCAATGCGCGAAGTGTGGTGCAGTTGTGTGGCATGCAGAGTGCCGCGTCTGCGGTGCAGAGCCGTGCGGTGTCGGCTGGGACACTGCTGTGCCATCCCCACTCGCCTTGGGCTCGCGGCCCACTGCAACTCCGGGGGAGGGAGGCCCTTTGAGCCTCTCTCCTAGACCCCCTCCCCCCTGCAATTAGGCCCCAAGGGCCGGGCCCACCACAAGCACCGCAGGACGTCTGAAATCGCTGAAACACGTGATTTCACACGTAAATTCGGCAAATCCGGTTCACCCCCCATTTTTTGGGCACTGCCCCGCACTGCCCCCCCCCTCCCCTAATTCACACCGGCTCGAAGGGCCCCCCTCCCGCGGAGTTGCAACGGACCGCGGGCCTTGTTCCCCAGCGAGCCACCCCATGTCTTCCAGTGGCCTCCCCAACAGTAGTAGTCGTCCCTTGGCACAGAGCAAGCCATGCCCAGCGCAAGCATCCCCGGCAGAGTCCGCCATGGCTGCAGTGCTGGTGACGGTTGCCAACACCCCTGCCAGCGAGGCATGCGCGCGTGGTCGCGCGCGCCTTGCCCTGGGGGGGTTACCCGATGCCAGCCATTCCTGCGGGCTGAGCAAGCAACGCACGCCGAGGAAGTGACTCATCGGCTGTCTCTTCCAGTCGTGTTCTGTGAGGGTTCCCCAGAGATGAGGTCCCGAGACGGGCTGAGTGTTGAGAGCATCACCCACCTCATGGTGGTCCTTCGAGTAGAGTCTGCGAGGCTGGGGTCCTGCAAGATTGGCACTGCATCGCTCCTTTTGTCCTTTTTTTGGTCCGGAATACGGAGTGGATTGCAGAGTAGCAACGATGCGACAGGAAATGATGGGGGGTGTCCCGTGTTCACCTCTGCCCCAGCCCTGCTCCTGGGCCTGTCTGGACCCCTGCCCCTTCGCATATGGCTTATCCTCCTCCACACGTCCCCATATACGTGACACTCCTGCAACCTCATGCCAATACTGATGCCCCTCTCATGCAGCGCCAACCACCCGGACGGCGATCCTTGGTCTGCCGCCCCTGTTGTTTCACCCACGGCGCTTGAGAAGAAGAAGAAGAAGGGTGCACTGCTGGAGGGTATGTCTGATCAACTGGAAAGGGGGATGCCCCGGTCGGCATGGGGCTTTGGGGTAGCGCACTGCACACATACTGGGCGCGTGCCACTGCAACGTCCAAAAATATCGGGGTCAGATCTGTACTGCGCTGGATGACCCCACTGCGTACACGCGTATACCCGTGTACACGTACAGCCCTCGTCACCCTACCCTAGGACACGTACAACCACCGGGGTCTTTAGGGAACTAGATTTTTTTTTGTTCAGGACCGCCCCAAGGGACCACCAACCGCCAATCACCAACCGCCACCAACCGCCACCAACCGCCACCAACCGCCAACCGCCGCCGGCCGCCAGCGGCGTCCAATCGCCAACCGCCATCAACCACCAACCACCAACCGCCAACCGCCGCCAACCACCACCAACCGCCACCAACCGCCAGTCGCCAACCGCCAACTGCCAAACACCACCAACCGCCAACCGCCAATCACCACCAACCATGGTTGAGCATATGAGCTACACGCGGTCTTCTTGGGAAACTGCCGTTCAGGAACACCTTTTTTTTCCCCCTCCGAAGGACCCCCTGCGTACAATGTGGTGCTAACAAGTGACAAGGGGCCGTCGACTGTGGCAAGCGGCGGGGCAAAGGTGGTCAAAATGCGCTCGGGAAGCACCGGCAGCGCCGTTGTTGCCTTCCGCGCCTCGTCCGGGGAAATACGTTGTTCGACACATGTTTGACTCATTGCTGCTCCCGGCAGCGGCATTTTCGGGGGACGTTTGGCGTTTTTCTTGGGTTGGCGGTGTCGACGGAGGGCGCGGAGGTGTAAGCCATCTCGAGCCGGCCCTCACATTGGGACCCCCCCCCCCCCTCTTTATATTGGCCCCCGGTAACCCCCACTGCTGGTGGGGGGCGGGGGGGGGACCCCCCCCCATTTTCTGAGGGTCAGACGGAGAGGACCATCGGGGGACCCTCGGAGAAGGGGGGTCCCAGCCAAGCCCACCTCCTCCCCCCCTTCAGACCCCCCCACCCCCCCCCACCCCCCCCCCCATCCCCTCCTTTTACTGCATCCCTGAGCGTGCCTCTCATATGGCTCTGTTTGGATGGAGCTGTCCTCAGGCACGCCGCCGCTGGCTGCACGAAGCACAGCATTGCTGCGGCATGTCACATACCTCACAGGGCTCTGCCTCACATTAGCATCAGCGTCTGCGGCGTCAGACCTCCTGCCGGTGGTGCGTCGCGTGCGCACCAGAGGTCACAGGCAAGCTCAGACAGTGCGCGTAAGCCTGACATCCGTGGGCGCTTCACGGGGAGGTCAGTTCAGTTCAACCCCAGCGGAGTGGCCAGGGGGGTCCGGAGTGTGTGCGTGTGGGAAGGGGGGGGGTTGTCCGGGTTTGGGGGGCAGTTTTGGACAGACATGCCACTAGCGCCCGGCAGGGACTCTGCGACTCGCTAGGAAGCAGCCCTGCAGTGTGTGCCACCCGGTATTTCCTACCTTACGCACACGCAGAACTCAGTAGGAACCTGCTGCATCCAGTGCATCGCTCAGTAGGGCCCAGCTCCGCCTGGCTGTGCCGGGCTTGGCAGACGCTAGTGGCAAGTCTGGTTTTGAACTCATTCGCAGCGTTTCGAATATACTCAAGCCGCGGGGCACAATCCCCTGTACCCTTCACTAGAAATGAGGGGAAGGCGGAATAGGGGGAAATATGGGGGGGGGGGTCTGCGCACTGGTCCACATAGTCCCCAAAAGATTGTTCGGGCGCCGCTGGTGTCCAAGTCGGTTGTTCTCCGTTGCTCCCCCATCGGCGTGGGTTGGGGGGGTCCTGAGGGGAAGAGAGGTTGGGTAACCCAAACCCCCCTCTCCCAGACCTGCCACCAGCGTCTGCCAACTCAGACATAATCAGATGGGGCAGGGTCCTACTGAGCCACAACGCCGGACGCAGTACGTTCCTACTGAGTTCTGGTGGTGCGGGGGGCGGGTATTACTGAGTGGCCTTTGGTACGGGGCGGCCAGTTTCCCTGCTGGACGTGAATGGCATGTCTGGGTTCCGGCGCGACACCCAAGACCCCCCCAGTGGTGGGCCCTTCCAGGGTCTGCTTCTGCCGGTTTCAAGCCGGGCCCGATCCCTTTTCGTGCAGGTGGTACGGCGCTTTGTGGGTTGCCCCCTCCCCCCTCACGGGCAACAGCCCCGTCTCTGGGACGGCCGACCCCCGGAGTAGTCAAACAGGACAAGGCATCCGGGGGCTCCGTTGGCACGACCAAAACACGTTCGGACCCACAGAGGGTCAGAATGAGCACTGGCGAGAGGCCAATAGGCGCCGCCAAAGGCAAACAAACCAACACCATGGCCTTGTGCCAAACCCCCCCCTCTGTCTCTCTCCGAGGGCTATAACCAGAATATCTCTGTAGGCAGGGGGGCCCTGGAAGCCCAGACCCGCCCACCCCTGCGCTTGGAGATAAGAGGCCGAAAGGGAAAACGTTGTGCACACTGAAGCACCCCCGTACGGCCAGGGATGCATTAGAAGGGGAACGGGCCTCACAGGCGGCCCCAGAGGCGGTTAGACAGGCGGTTGGAGGAGGTTGCCAAAGCGGTTGGGGACGGTTACTGTCGGTTACAAATGCCGTTGAGGCTGGCACTTGCCGTCAGGGAGACAGCAGATGGGCATAGGCTGGGCGCCCTGGAGGGGGGGGAGGGGCGCTTCCCCTCCCTTCTAATGCATCCCTTGGGGGGGGGAGGGCGGGGGCAGTCGGCCATCTGACTCTCCACAATCTTCCCATTCATTGCGGCCCGGCACCTCCGCGCGTGCGACCGCCACCGGGTCTCCCCGCAGCCATCGAGCAAGTCCTGCGGGAGGAGGTCGGCGAATCCGGGGCGGTGGAGATCACCGACTGGAACGCCCCGGAAGGCCCCGCCAAGATGGTCCTGAAGAAGCTCAAGGTGGAGAAGAAGCCGAAGGAGAAGAAGGGCCGCGCCGACCGGGAGCCGCGCGCCACGAAGGCCGAGCCGGCCGACCCCGGCGACGGGGGGGCCGGCGACAAGGACGGCTCCTCGTCGGACGAGGGGGGCCCCGGCGACCCGAAGGAGCGCGGCGGCGGGCGGAAGAAGGCCGCGGCGCGCGACAAGCGCCCGAAGCGCAGCGGGTCGCAGATGGTCGCGCGCACCGGGTCGCAGATGGAGCCCGGCCCCGGCGCGAAGTCGGTGGCGGCGGGCGATGCGGAGGACGGGTCTGCGGCGCAGTCGCCCGGGGGGCCCGGCCAGCGGCGGGGCAGCGTCGCGCCGAAGGGTGAGCAAGGCCGGGCGCCGCTGGGCCGGTTGTCGGTTTCGGGTGAGGGCGGGCTCGCGGAGGGGGCCCTTCACGTGGGCGGAGACCCGCAGCTGTTGCGGCCGGGCTCGCGGTACGGTCCCAACGGCGGTGGCCGGCGGTCGCGCCGGCAGTCGCGGCTTTCGCAGCCGGGCGCCGGCAGCCGGCGGGGCTCGGGCGTCGAGCCGCCGTCGCCCGCCGTCGACCGCCGTGGGTCTGACGACGGCCGGCGGTCGAAACGGGAGAAGCAGGAGAAGGTTTGTTGCGCTGCTCACAGGGATGCACCCCGCACGATGCCTTCACACCAGACATGCCCCTGGTGTCCCGCAGATCGGCCCTGTCCCATGCGCCACTCGGTAATATCGGCCGCCGTCGCACCCACAACTCGGTAGGAACAAGTCGTGTCCCCATGTCTCATTGCGGAACGACGGTCCGCGGGTGTTGGTGTGAATGCGCTGTGTGTGGTGTGTGAGGGTAGGGTGGGTTGCATGGGCTGTGTGGTGAGTTTGATTTGCATGGGGGGTGTGGTCACGGGGGGGGTCGCCAGGCACGGGTCCTTTACGCCGACCGCCCCCCCCCCCCCCCCCCGCCGTGAAAGTGGCACCGAAGCGGGAAGGAGTCGGCGTATGGCCCATTGTCCCGACCCCCCCCGGGGGTGTGGTGTGGCGTGGTTGGTGTGGTTGGCGTGGGGGGGTGTGGTGTGGCGTGGTTGGTGTGGTTGGCATGGGGGGGTGTGGTGTGGCGTAGGCGGCCCCAGAGGCGGTTCGGCAGGCGGTTGGGGTGGGTCGCCAAAGCGGTTGGGGGCGGTTACTGTCGGTTACGAATGCCATTGAGGCCGGCACTTGGCGTCAGGGGGACAGTGGCTGGGCGTAGGCTGGGCACCCCGGAGCCGGGAGGTACCTCCACCCCTTCCAATACATCCCCGCCCTTGGGTCACAGACCCGCACACACACACACACGTGCCAGCCACACGGATGCGGTCCCCCCGGATGAGTGCGTAAGGGGCATTGTTACGCCTGCCGGCCCCCCGCGCGGTGTTCATCACCGGAACAGGCTCCACGAACCGACCGCCAAGGCAAGGCAACCGGGGACCAGCCCGGTCCGTGGCCTGGCGTTCTTCTCGCGGCCTAGGCCGAGCGGTTGGCGCGGGCTGGGCCGCCGCCGCCGCCTCGGGGGGGTGTGGTGTGGCGTGGTTGGTGTGGTTGGCATGGGGGGGTGTGGTGTGGCGTGGTTGGTGTGGTTGGCGTGGGGGGGTGTGGTGTGGCGTGGTTGGTGTGGTTGGCATGGGGGGTGTGGTGTGGCGTGGTTGGATATGATATCAAACGTAGCAGACGCCCGTCCCCGTTCTTCTGGGTTGGTGTTGTATGTGTGTTGCCTTGGGTTCGCCCCGTTCCCGCCACCTCCGCGACGGAGCATCGGACTCTGTGAATCGGCTCCTGGGCAGGCCAAGCAGGAGGAGGCAGAGAAGCAGCGGCGAAGGCGCCGGGGCAAGGGGCGCGGTGCCGATGGGGACGACGAAGGAAGCAGCAGCGACGACGACGATGACGGTGTGCGGCCGTGCGGTGCAGTGTCGTGTTTGTTGCGGGGGGGAACACGCCGGGTGTACAGCCCAGTGCCCTGTTTGCCTGCAGGGGTTGTGTTGGGAGCTTCCTACGTTGCGCGCGCGCGTGTGTGCGCGCGCGCGTGTGCATTCGTCAAATTGCCTGACACCTGCCGACATCTGCCAAAACCTTCTGTGACACCGGCCGACACCTGCCGCGGCAGGTGTTCGCGCCAAGCATGTTCGCCAGCCGCTGCATTGGGACACGGCACCGCCCCTGTGCAGCATTGCCCCCATCTTTTTGTGTGGATCCTCATGCAACGTCTCGCTCGGTGCTTTGCCAAGAGACCAGTCGTACGACGCGCAACGTATCAATGGTTGATGGAATCCAGAATGTTTTTCTAATCTATTTTTTTTCCAAGAACGTCGAGTGGCCGCCGTTCGTTAGCCCCCAACTGACGTCGGTTGGCTCACAACCGCCGTCGGTTGGCTCACAACCGCCGTCGGTTAGCCCCCAACGGCCGTCGGTTGGCTCACAACTGCCGTCGGTTGGCTCACAACCGCCGTCGGGTAGCCCCCGACTGCCGTCGGTTGGCTCACAACCGCCGTCGGTTGGCTCACAACTGCCATCAGTTGGCTCACAACCGTTGTTATTTGGCCACCATGATTGTGCTGTTCCTTGAGGTGGGTCCCGCATGGCCCCCGGGCTTTTCCTTGTTCGAACGGAGAAAGTGACCCGACCTGCACATCGCACTGCAGTCTTCTCCAGCACTCTGGGCTCGGAGTTCGATGAGGAAGTGGCCGCGTCCTTGAGGGAGCTGGCCGCCAAAAACCCCGAGCTGTACCGCCAAATCCGGAAGGCGGCCAAGGCGGATCCCACGTTGAACATCAAGGACCTCGTCGCACAGAGCGTCAACGATCCGGAGGTTTGCCCCCCCCCCCCCCCAAACCCTTACCCCTTACCCCGTAGACAGGGATGCATTAGAAGGGAAGGCGCCTCCTTGGAGTGCACGGTGCGCACGCGTAGCGCCGTAGACATGGGGCGCGCAGGTGCGAAAAGTGCCGTAAACACCATGGAGGTTTCCATTAAGTGTAGGGATTGCCAAAGGGGGGATAGTAGGCGGTTTGGCACATTTCTAACATAAGCGTTTACGGCGCCAGCGCCGTAAACGTGTACGGCGCTGGCGCCGTACATAGTCAGGACTATTGGAGGGGAAGCAGTCAGGAAGCAGGGATATCCCAACCCCTAGAGACGACACCCCTCCTTGGAGCCCTGTCTGACGGAGAAGGGCAGAGATGGACAAATTGGGAGGAACCCGCATAGTCCTCTTGTTGCATCATGCTGATAAGGGGGTGAACTCAAACGCTTTCCACACAAGCCGTACGGAACACACCAGTGAACACCACCAATGGGTAGGGGGGGATCATTCTACAGTGGGTACACATACAGTGGGTACGGCGCCAGCGCTGTAAATGTTTACGGCGCTGGCACCGTAAAATGAGAGGGGGTAATTTCTGATGATTATCGCGACAATGGGGTTTTTGTGGCAGTGCCCTTCACCAAAACCAGCCAGAAAATTTCCGGGTGCACCTAAACACGGTGACAAAGGCCAAAACTGCAAACTGCACAAACTGCCATATGCAGGGGTCGTGAAAATATGGGGGTGATCCAAAAAGATTTCGACACCGGTCTAATAGGAACCAACAGTTGAAACTGTCAGGTTGTCTTTTTGGGGGAGGTCCCCCCCTGGACCCCCTCCCCCCCTCCCCCCCTCCCCCGCTCAAGCAAGTCCCTGCCCCCCCCCCCTTCGGACCCGGATTTCATCGTGGGAAAAAAAGAAATTTTACCAAAGCAAATGTTGATCTGGCTGTTTTTGGTTCGTACCGCCAGCACGAAAAGGGATGGGGCCCGGCTTGCAGACCTTGGAAGGGCCCACCACCGGGGGGAGGGGGGGGCTTGCGTGTCGCGCCGGAACCCGAACCAGACTTGCCACTAGCGTCTGCCGGCTCAGACATGATCAGATGGAGCAGGGTCCTACTGGGGCCACACGCTGGACGCGGCACGTTCCTACTGAGTTCTGGTGGCGCGGGGGGGGGGGGGGCAAACTTTTGGACTTTTGGGTTCCAGGACCCCCCTCCCCCTCCCCCTCAGGAGAACTCTGCTTTGGGTCCGCATGTCCAATCCAAGGGCCGTCCTTGTGCCCGGTGCACGCGCCAGCCTGCCCGTACGCCCCTGCGGGTACCCCGCACGGCCTCGTCTCCACACGACCCGTGCAGGCGGCCGCCGAGGTGCTGGAGGCTGCGAAGCAGAAGCGCCGGACCGACAGGAAGGAGAGGCGACGGGCCGAGCAGGAGAAGGACCCGAAGAGGGCGACGGAGACGAGGCCCGCCGCCGAGGCGCGCGGCGCACGCGACGGGGAGGGCGGGGGCGGCGATGCCCCGGCGGGGGCGGAGCCGCACATCAGCCTCGAGGACGTGGAGGCCAAGTTCCCGGACGCGACGCCGGAGTTGAGGAAGAAGGTGCCGCCCCGTGGACGTGTGGAGGGCGGCGGTGTAGCGGGAGGAGGGGCGACCAGAGACGGGGCAGGGGGTTGGGGGGGGGGGGGGGGCGGACGAGGGGGGCCCTGCGGAGCGCATCGGGGTCGCCTTCGAGGGCCAGGGGAAGCGCCCGCGGTGTGGGCGCACGGGAGGTAGGGCGGTCTGAAAATTGCTTGGGGGGGGGGGGGGGGGGGGCACTGACGCCCGCCGGAGGAGGGGGGGGGGGGTGGAGAAACGGGCTGCCGTGCCGGGCCCTTTGTGTTGTGTAAGAACGGATGTTCGGCACCGGAAGAGAAATTGTGGCCTGAAAAACTTTTTCCACCAAAAAATTTCTCCCCACAAATGTGTAGTCAAAATGATCGGCGCGACCTGGGGATCATTTTGAGCCGTAGATGTAGATGTTGGGGTCGACCCGCCTCCCCCCCCCGGCACGGCAGGTAGGGCACCCCCCGCGCCGAACCCCCGCCCCTCCCGACACAGCGGCCAAAAAGGGAGGGGGGCAGCCCAGATGGGCTGTTTGCGCAACAGGAGCGGGAGCCCATCAGGGGCAGACCAGCCGTGAGGGGGAAAGGACATATGGTGGACGGCCCGGACAGCGCGTGGAGGAACAGGGCACCTGGGCCGCACAGAAACACAGCGAGGCAGGCTACGGACGGCCTGTGGACAGAGGTGTGTGGACAGCAAAAACAGTCAAACAACCCCGGCAACAACCAGCACATCCTCAATACGCCAACTACTGGGCGCCGCTGACGCGCAAACGGCACACCATGCCACATTCAGCACAGCCCCAACACACCAACTACTGGGCTCCGCGAACGCGGAAACGACACCAGCAAGAGCACCAGCCGCAGCGGCCGACAGAAAGCAGCGACCCGACGCAACATGCGAAGGGAAGAACGGGTGACCGTCCAGGGCCCCGTAAAGGAACAACAACCCGATGGAATGTCACACAGGGGGATGGGCTTCCGTGCCAACCCCCCCCCCCCCCCCGCAGAGCAGATTGCTTCCCGCCTAGCGAGTGGTGAGTGTGATCCATAAACCCAAAAAACACGTGAAGTGCAACCGGTGTCCAGTGCCAATTTCATTGTGTGGCCTGCTTGTCGATCGAGACTGTCTGAGCGAGGGTTTTGGTTACGGTTGGGGGGACGGTTAGCGCAATCGGTGGGGGGGGGGGGGGGAAGTGTTGGGGGTTGGGGCATGCAGAGCGCATGGGTTGGGGGGTCCAGCCGCAGCGCGTGCGACCAAAGGGAATGCCCACGAACCGCGGCACAATGGCAGAGCAGAACACGACCGGTGTGGGACCTGTTTTGGGGGGCATCCGTCGGCGTGCGTTGGCGCGTCCCTGCCCGTCCGTGAAGCGGACGTGTGTCGCAGCCCCCATCCAGCGTGGCCCTGCCCGAACGGCCCCACGGCCCCGGCGTCGTCCGCAGGGAAGTGTTGGAGTGGCCGTGCGCCGCGGGAGGACGGAGGGTACCCCTCCCCAGACCAAAGGGACCATTGCGGGAAAAACCGAAACTTACCGTTGGGAAAATCTGGTCGGGCCATTCTGGCACACAAACTTTAGGGTCCATTTATGGCAGGGAGGTCCGTAGGGAACTAGATTTTTTTTTTTGTTAAGGACCGCCCTTAGGGACCGCCCTAAGGGACCACCAACCGCCAACGACCAACTGCCACCAACCGCCAACCGCCAATCGCCAATCGCCAACCGCCCCCAACCGCCAGCGGCGACCAATCGCGAACCGCCAACCGTCGCCAACCACCACCAACCGCCACCAACCGCCAGTCGCCAACCGCCACCAATCGCCACCAACCATGTTTGAAAATATGAGATACACGCGGTCTTTTTGCAAAACTGCTGTTCAGGAACGCTTTTTGTTCCCCCACTTAAGGACCCCCTATGGTACTCAATTTTTAGGGTCCCATCCCCCCCCCCCCGTCTACTACTTTCCCGGTCGTCCCCGCCGCTCCGTCGTGCACAGCTGCAGGCCATCGCGGCGGACAACCCGCACCTTGACCTCGACGACCTGGCGGAGCTGCTGGCGGGCGGGGACCCCGAAATCTTGGAGGCGCTGGAGGCCAAGAAGAGCAACCCGGACCTGCGGGTCCCCCTGTCCCCGAAGGTCATGGCCAAGATGGCCCTGTCCCATCCGAAGCTCGCGGAGTTCTTCGCCAACCAAAACCCGGAGTATGCCCCGCACCGACGCGCCGGGGGGAGGGGGGGGCGCTTTGAGGGGGGGCGGGGCGCTCGATGCGGGGCCCAACGACGTCTGCCAAAGCGGGTGCCGGTCCGCAAAACCATCGGGCGGGGGGCCTTCCGTGTTGCCCCCTCCCCTCCCCCCCCCCTCTGTCAACGGCACGGGCAACAGCCCCGTCTCTGGGACGGCCGACCCCCGGAGTAGTCAAACAGGACAAGTCATCCGGGGGCTCCATAGACACAACCAAAACACGTTCGGGCCCACAGAGGGTCAGAATGAGCAGTGGCGAGAGGCCAATAGGCGCCGCCAAAGGCAAACAATCGGATACCGAGGCCTTGTGCCAACCCCCCCCCCCCCCGGCCTTTCAGGACCCCCCACTCCCCACCCGCACAGACACGGTCGGTTGGTCCAGCAGTGGGACAGGCAGAGAGCACTCGAGAGATCGTTGGGTCGATTCCCGGGACGTACCCTCCACCCCAAGACCCCACGTTTCTGTTTCATAGATGTGTTGGGCTGGTCACGCATTCTCATGACATGGGCTCTTGCTCTGTGTTGTCATCAACTTCTGACCTCGGGATACGAATCAGCGGCTGACCCATGGATACGAATCAGCACAACCCAAATGCACGCTTCGTCTTGAGGCAAGAACAGTGGAGCACCGAGGGCGTGCCCCATGTTGTCTGAGAGGGTGACACAGATTCAGGCAGTTGTAGGGGAGAACGGGGGACCGATGCCGATAAATAGGGGGGATATGCAGGGTTCCCATTTTGCCCGTTTTGCAGTCGGTGAGTGGTGGTGCGTAGGTTTTAATAGCAGCGTGGGAAGGGGATCATTTCCCCAACTTCGCTTTTGACCACCCAACCGTTTTCCTCCCGTTTTGCACCCATTTTGCACCGTTTTGCACCGTTTTGCACCGTTTTGCCCGTTATGCAAGGCCCCCGTGGTGAGTGGGTGACTGTGGTGGCGGTGAGCTTACAGGCCTGGATATGCGGCCCTGTGCAGTTGCTTGCTCCATTGACTTTACGGGGGCGTACCGTGCGCTGTGCGAAAAGTTGGCTGTTCTCCACCACCGGGAGTTCGGTAAGTTCAGAAGATTGAAAGGACGTCATTGAATGGCTGCTGCAGTGGATGGGGCTATAGGGGGCAGAATTTAGGTCCCTGGGACCCATGGCAAGCATCAGATGTTTGAAATTTTTGAGTTTTGAATTGATTGTGCATGATTCTGCAGGTGGGTGGTTTTCAGGGTTGTTACCTGGATAATCACCGTAATAATTGGCGCTGTGCGTGCGCTGTGCCCGCGCTGTGCGAAAACGCCCCCTACAAAGCTGCGAGGCGCCTGTGGGGCACCATGCTCTTGTGCTTTCTTTGCTGTGGTGTGTATTGCATGGAGCCTTGGCCTGCGATGGTTGATACCCACGGGGGTGCTGGGAAGGCCTCATCTTCGTGCCAGGGTGTCAGGCGTAGAGGGCGTCGTTGTAGCGGTGCGGTGGGTTGGTACTACTGGCCGTTGCCGCCCCCGCCCGTCCCTCCCCAGCACTCTGTTCATCCCCATGCCAGTGACCCCGGAGCGCAGGGAGCGAAGGACCTCATCGAGCTGACCGCCCTGAACCCCGAGATCGCCCAGGTGCTGGCGGATGCTGCCGACACGATGCCGACGCGCGACGTGAACGTGCTGACCCGCTATGCCCTGGACAACCCCGAGAAGGACGTGCAAGTGATTCTCCGGAAGGTGTGGGGCCGTCCATGAGCCACGGGGGGCGGTCATGTGTGGGGCTGGAGCCCTGCCCCCCCACCCCCTCCCCGCTTTCCAGATCCCCCAACGTATGCAAAATGAGGTCGTGTAGCTCAGCCGTCATGCACCTGACGCCTGAACTGAAGGCCCCTGGTTCGAAACTTGGAAGCAGCAAACCATGGCTGTCCGATGGGGACCTCGCGAGCCTCACACCGCCGCGGAGGACAGAGGCTGGTGGCCGGAGGTCGTCTGTGCACCCTCACCTCTGCCACCCCCCCCCCCCCGCATCTGCGCCAACGGGGGGGAGCAGGACTTTCAGTATGGCACACGGCACCGCCATTCACTTGGGGTGCGGCGGTCAGAACAACTCGGGTCCGGGGCCACTCGAGTTCCCATTCAATTCCGAGCGTTTCTGGACACGCACGAGTGGGAGGACGGGGGGGGGGGGAGGGCAACGCGTTGCCCAGTGGCCGGCGACAAAACAAGTGAGGGCGTTCCAGCGACCGGCCCCCCTGCCATCCCCCGGGGCCACGCCCGACGGGGTCCGTCCGATCTGGACCCCTCTGCTCACGCGGCGGTACAGGGGAGGGACAACCCCGGCAACAACCAGCACAACCCTCAATACGCCAATTATTGGGCGCCGCTAACACGCAAACGGCACATCCCGCCACATTCAGCACAGCCCCGGCACACCAATGACTGGGCTCCACGAACGCGGAAACGACACCAGCAAGAGCACCGGCCGCAGCTGCCGACAGAACGCAGCGACCCGACGCAACATGCGAAGGGAAGAACGGGTGACCGTCCAGGGCCCCGTAAAGAAACAACAACCAGACGGAATGTCACACAGGGGGGGGGGGGATAATTTCGTGCAGGGATTACTCCGCCGGGGGAAATTTGCCACCTTCTTTTATTGTAGAAAGGACGAAGTTCGACTTTTCTAGGCCTAGAAAAGTCGAGCCCCCGTAGAAAGTGCGAATACACAAACTTTTGGGTCCCCTCCCCCCCCTCCCCCCCCCTTTACTCTTCTCCAGGTGGCAGTCCTGGGCGAGACGCAGGCGGTGCTGGTGGAGGGCATCATGACGCTCGCCCAGAAGAACCCGAAGATCGACATGGAGCCGCTGCTGGACCTGGGGGAGAGCAACCCGGAGCTCGGGCAGAAGGTGGTGGACGTGCTGCACAAGTGCCCGGAGGCCGACGTGCCCGTCCTGATCGACCTGCTGGAGACCACGCCGCAGATGGACACGGACAAACTGGGGGACATCATGGCGCATATGCCGAAGCGGTACTTCGAGAGGATGCTGCTGCCCGTGGCCAAGGTCTGCCCTTGTTCGTGCGGTCGCGCGCGCGTCGTCGTCGTGTTCGCGTTTGGGTGCGCATGCGGCGTGCGCCTGCGCTCGCGCGGTGGTGTGCCTTCCGTAGTGTCCATTTGCGGAGGGTGTGTATGTGCGCGCGCGCAGGAGAGTGCTTTCGCCTTCGGAGAGGGGCCTCCCTCCGCTGGCGCTTTTGCTGTGCGCCGGGCGATTATCGGTGCGGCAGTGCGTTTGGGCGTTGTCTTCGGGGGTTTCGTGGCGATCGCGCTCATCCCCCGTCGGGTGTGCGTGCCTGTCTGCTTTGCACAGCATCGTCTGGGCCTTGTGTGGACCGTGTCTGGGGGTGCATTGCCGTGCCCTGCCCATCGCCCCCCGGGTTAAGGGTGCCGTTGCACACCCCTCCTCAACACTACCGCAGACAAAAAGACGTCCAGGGCTGCTCTCCCGCTGCTGAGGGATTCTCTCCAACCGGTTTTTTGTGCGCTTGTTTTGTTGTTGTGGTTCCCAAAGTGTGCGCGTGCGCGTGCGCGTGCGTGCGTGCGTGCGTGCGTGCGTGCGTGCGTGCGTGTGTTTCTTGAGATCCATGCCAGGGTGTCGCACGTGCGTCAGCAATCAGTACGCAACCACGTACTGCCACAGCGGAGGGGGCAGGCTTCTCCGTACTTCTTCTTCTTCTACGCACCATGGCCCATGCTCCGACCATTGCAGAACAGCGCCCAATGCCGCAGGCTCTTTTGACTTGCCGTAGAGAGGCCCCTGGTCCTCGAATTGTGTACATCCAAAGTGCTCAGAATGAATCAGGAAATTAGAAATGCCCCCCCCCCCCCCATAACGGACATCTTTTGACCGCCCCCCCCCCCCCCCGCAACTGGGACCATGGCCTCGTGCCAACCCCCCCGCCCCGTCTCCGGGACGGCCAACCCCCGGAGTAGTCAAACAGGACAAGTCATCCGGGGGCTCCGTTGACACAACCAAAACACGTTCGGGCCCACAGAGGGTCCGAATGAGCAGTGGCGAGAGGCCGATAGGCGCCGCCAAAGGCACACCAACCAACACCACGGCCTAGTGCCACCCCCCCCCCCCCAGGGCAGGGGGCTCCTTTAGGAACTAGATTTCTTTTGTTAAGGACCGCCCTTAAGGATCGCCCCCAGGGACCACCAACCGCCAACCACAAACCGCCAACCGCCACCAACCGCCAACCACCAACCGCCAACCCCCCCCCCCCCCCCCGCCTCCCCCCCACTTCAGACCCCCCGCCGGGCTTGGGGGGTGCGGAACCGGACTTGCCCGCCCCCAGGGGGTGGGGGGTGGGTCTGGGGGTGTTGGGGTTGTGGCGGTCCGGCGCACACCCCCACGGCACGCGACAGGCCCCCGAGCGAACCTGCCGAGCACCCCACCATCCCTCAGAGGCACCCCACGTGCTGGGGTGGGGGTGGGGGTGGGCGTCGCCCGAGGTCCCCTCACCCCAGGCCTGGGCCTAAGTTGTTTGTTCCGCACGGAGGGGCCCCTCCCCCCCCCTCCCCAGACCAAAGGGACCATCGCGGGAAACAACGAAATTTACAATCGGGAACATCTGGTCGGGCCGTTTCTGGTACACAAACTTTTTGGTCTCAAACCCCCTCCCCCCTCCCCCCCCCCCCACGCACAAGTCAGTGCTGGAGACGGCAAACCCCCGCACGGACTCGGAGTGTGCATCTGGATGCCCCTGGTCAACGGCACGGGCAACAGCCCGTCTCGGCGACGGGGCGGGGCCGGACGGGGGCCCGGACCCGCGCGGCCCTGCGGCCCCGGCGGCGGGGGACCCGGAACCCGTCGGCAGTCCCGCACACTGACCAGGGCATACCCCAGGTTGGACAGGCGGTTGGAGGGGGTTGCCAAAGCGGTTGGGAGCGGTTACTGTCGGTTACAAATGCCGTTGAGGCCGGCACTTGGCGTCAGGGGGACAGTGGCTGGGCGTAGGCTGGGCGCCCTGGAGGGGGGGGGAATGCCTCCCCTCCTTCCAACGCATCCCTGATAACCGCCCATCCGCCGCCCCTCTCCCTCAGTATCACTAAGCAGTGCCCTGGTGCCCGCCCTCACTGCGGGTGGGCCTGCGTTGGATTCTCCCAGAAGGCGCCTGGAAGGGGGCATCCAGTCTCTTTGAGCCAAAACCCCTTCCCCCCCCCCCCCAGACCAAAGGGACCATCGTGGGAAACATCAAAATTTACAATCGGGAACATCTGGTCGGGCCGTTTCTGGTACACAAACCGACAGTAACCGCCCCCAACCGCTTCGGCAACCTCCTCCAACCGCCTGCCGAACCGCTCCTGGGGCTGCCTCCGAGGCCCCTTCCCTTCTGATGCATCTCTACCCCCCCCCCCCCCCCCCGCCTGACCGGCCAAGTGTGCGGCGGAGGAGACCCCCGGTGTATTATAATGGCCGTACACCGTAGGAGGACCCCCCCCCCCCCCGACCCCGTCCCCCCCAGACCAAAGTGACCATCGTCCGAAACAACGAAATTTACAATCAGAAACATCGGGTCGGGCCATTTTGGGTACACAAGCTTTTTGGTCCCAGACCCCCTTCCCCAGGGGTGCATTGGAAGGGGGGGAGGTAACCCCCCCTCCAGGGCGCCCAGCCTATGCCCAGCCACTGCCCCCCTGACGCCAAGTGCCGGGTTCAGTTGCATTTGTAACCGACAGTAACCGCCCCCAACCGCTTTTGCAACCGCCTCCAACCGCCTGCCTAACCGCTCCTCAGGCCCCCTCCGAGGCCCCTTCCCTTCCACCGCATCCCTGCCCCTCGTCCCCCACCCCCTCCTCCCGCCAAGCACCGCCCTGCCTCGCCCACCCCCTCCCCCCCGTCCTCCCGCAGGTCGAGTCCGCCAAGGCCGCCCGGGCCGTGGTCCTGCTCACGGAGCACCCGAACTGGGACCCGGAGGACCTGACCACCCTCCTCACGCAGTGCCCGGACGTGGACATCGACCAGGTCGAGGCCATGCTCCGCAACAACCCCAACATCAGCCTCCAGGACATCGCGGGCTACATCAAGGCCCACCCGGATGTCGACGCCGCGCGGCTCGTCGGGCTCGCGGCCGAGGACAGCAGCCTGACGCTGAGCACGGCGGCGAAGCTCGCGAACGAGGACGTGGCCACCGTGACGCAGCTCCGGGTGTGCTGCTGCTTTCGCTGGTGAAGGGGACGCGCCCGGGGTCCCCCCCTTCAACGGAGCTCCCCTGCCCTTAGGTCCGAATAGCCCAGCACTGTAGGTCAGCGCACAATACATTCGATCAAACTGGCGTCTGTATGTTCATTCTTTTTGGCCATTTTCCGCTCGGTATTGTTTTTTTTTTCTCGTTTTGGGTCATTTTTGCCCTCCTTGGGGCCCTCCCAGCGGACCCCCGTGCGAAGCGCTGGGCTGTCGTTTGGGGACGGGGCGGGTGACAAGTTGACTTGCGGGCGGGCGGGGCCCATGGAGCCCCCGCAAATTTGGAGGGGGGATTGCGGAAAGGGGCTCCAAGGGCCTCACGCTGATTTCCTCAATACAAATGCGTGAATATTTTGGCTCCAACTTGCTGATGGGGGGGGGGTGCAGGGATGTATGAGAACGGCTGACAGCCACAGGAGGAGCCCCCACCCGCCCCCCTGCCGGGAAATAACAGGACAGGGCAGACCGCGCTCGCCGAAAACGGTGCAGAGCGCAGAAGGAGGCAAAGGAAAGGACAAAAGGGAAAGAATTATTGTGGCAACCACCAACCACCACCACCAACCGCCAACCGCCAAACGCCAACCACTGTCAACCGCCACCAACCACCAATCACCAACCACCAACCGCCGCCAACCACCACCAACCGCCACCAACTGCCAGTCGTCAACCGCCAACCGCCAATCGCCACCAATCGCCAGCGCCCATGGTTGAACATATGAGCTACACGCCGTCTTTTTGCACAACTGCCGTTTCGGAACACTTTTGTTTTTCTCTTAAGGACCCCCCTGCAGAGCAGAACAGTCACTTGCACTTTGGTGTCCTTCGGTTGAGCTCTGTAATTTATGTCTCGACTGAATTATTTCATCGCTGAGGCAAGCCCAGTGTCCGCTTCAGGGCCCATATGATGACCACAAGGCCGATGACAAGACTGTGCTCGCTTTGATCGGCTGGAGCTGGTCGATGGTCAGGCGAAGGCTTTGGCTGATGGGTCTTTGTGTGATGAGCGCTTGCGTGAGTAGTGGGGGAGTCTGCCCAGGCTGTGCGCGCGGATGGGGTCGATGTTCATTTGGTTGCTTCTTCACTACTTCAGAGCACGGCTCGGCGGTGAAACAATGGGCTGCCTATTGCTGTGGCCCACAGCGCGCCCGTTTTAGCAGGGGGGGGGGTTTCGTGCAGGGACAACCTTATGGGGAAAATCACCTCGAAGAGAGGTTGTTAGATCAAGCGCAGGCGCGGGCGTCATATACCCCCCTTTTTTGGGGTCATTCGCGTAGCATACCCCAAGGCATGATATTGGATGTCCAACCCCTTGTAAAATCATTATTTTGCCCAATAAGAGCATCCCCCAATGGATTTTTTGATTTTGAGGCCTCTACCCCCTAAAACTGGATATCACTTTTTTGAGGGGGGGGGTGGGGGGGTGGGGGGTGGGGGTGGGGGTCAAAAGTTTTTGCTTAATAGGCTACAAGCAGTGGGGACGCACGATGCTGGTAACACAGACAGCGGTCCAATGGTAACACAGCCGACGGCAGATCTGCAGGCGTCGATTCGAATCCACGCGCGCTCATTTTCGCCGCCGGCGGCGGCGCCAAAGTGTCCAGACTGGGGCTCGATCCGCCGACCACAGGGATGCCGATCGGCTGCATTACCACTCGGCCATTGCTTGGATTACTGAGCAGGGCCTCCCTGCTGCCTGGGGGCGCATCTGCCACTGACAAAAAACCCAAACTGTGTGTATCTGTCTGACTGCCTGCTTGCTGGCTCAGGGACTGATTGGCTGACTGTCAACCTCTCTTCGAGGTGCACTGCCGAAGGCAATAGAATTTCGTTTTTCAGTTTGGGCTCGAAATTTTCCCCGCAAAATTTTTTTGCCCAATGCGGGGCACTTCCTGCTCCTTGTGAATCCTCAGTGGCGGCGAGGTTTCCCATGTCTGATGGCCCTGCAGCAAAATTTGGAGGGACGCAATTTCCCCCGCACGAAATCCCCCCCCCCCCCCGCCCCCTGAACTGAGCACTGAACTGAGTGGTGATGACCATGCGCCTGTGACACGGGGGCGTATGCGAACCCAGTATCCGTTGCCTCATGCCCCCCCCCCCCCCCGGGATGACGATCACAAACTTCCCCATGTTTCGCCCCCAACCTCTTCACAGGTACGAGCTGCGCATTGTACCCGGTGCCGCTGCATGAATTGGGCCGGCAGGTTTTTTTTTTGTGGTCCTGAGGACAGCCTCCGCAGTTGGTGGCACGCGTCCCATCGCGAGAGGGGGTAGGGGTCGTCCTCTTGGGAATTGTGAGGGCCTGGCCACCAACAGGGGTCACTACACCCGGGCGCCCGAGGTGCTGCCACGGTGTTGTGGGGCCGCGGGCATTGCGTTGAGGCCGCGTTGACAGACATGCGTTGCAGTCGCTGGGGTGTCATGAGTGTGCCATCCCCATCAATGTTCATGGTGATGGTATGATTAGAGGGAAGGCAAGGGGAGGTTAGGGGAGCCTGTGCCCCCCCCCCACTCCCGCCCCCCCAACACCCCAAATCGCCCCACCTGGACCCCCCCCCCAACCGGCCCTCCCGGAGTGCCCCCTCCCCCATCGCCCCTCCCTGAACCCCCCCCCAAGGGGCTTCCGGCCAACAGTTAGTTGGGGGGGTAGTTGGCGTCCAGAACCGAGGGGTCGCCCCCCCCCCCCCCCCCCCGATCGCCATCCCTTTGATCAGCACCTCAAGGGGGTGGCCGGAGTTCGGCTGCTCACACATGCACCGCAGAACGCGAAAATGTTTCCGTTTTCATTGGGAACAAATCAACAGTTTTTTTTATGCCCTGGCACAATGGGACTGCGCGGAGGGGGCGGACTGCCTGCCCCCCCGTGGCGGTCTCGCCCCCAACCCCCGGGATCGTCGCAGCTGGGGTTGCGGACCCCGCCCTGCCGGCTCCCGCCCCAGCGCGAGGGCGGGCGCCAGCCGCGCGTGCCGCTGCCGCCGCCGGGGCCGCACGCCTCAGCGTGCGTGGGGCGGGAGGGGGCATGCACCCTTGGGGGGGGGGGGGGGGGGCTGCTGTGGGGGCGGGAGTGAGGGCGGGGGTGGTCTCCGGGCTACCGCCCCCCCTACCTCCGTGCCCCGCCGCCGCTTGTCTTCATTGGGCACAAATGTGGATGGCATGGGCTTGGCCAAAAATGTGTAAAAAAGTGGGTTTCAAATCATGGGTCAAAACCGGGTTGCCCCCGTGGGTTCAGTTCCCTCAGGAGTCCGGCACAGGGCGGTCTTCTCCCCCTTCATGCCCGACTCGTACCCAGCCCTTGTTCAAGCCCGATGGCCCCAGGCTTCAGTGGGTTTCCTCCATCTTGCCTGGACAAGGGAAGGGGGAAGGGGGAAGGGGAAGACGCCCTGTCCCGCACACATGCCTCACAGCCCCTGTGATGGTGCTCGTGTTGCGAACTGCCCAGCCCCAGAGACGTGCTCGCCCGCACTGCCCATCCGATGAGAGGCCGCGGACAACCAGGGTGTTTCTTTCTGTTAAAGAATGTCGACCTCCAGCAGCCGTCGGTTACTCTACCACCACCGTCGGTTCCCCTCCAACCGTCGTTGGCTGCCCTCCAACCGCCGTCGGTTGCCCGTCAAGTACCACCCAATTGTGTTCCTAAATACTGAGCTGGCTACTGGACGGCCCGATCTTTTACTTTTATTTATAAAAACGTCCTGCCAACAACACAAGCTCTACATTCCATTCTCCTTAAAAAAAGACATCATGTGCTGTTCCACCCCGTCTTGTCTTCTTTCAAGAACCAAAAAGTTTTAGAGGATATAGAACGGCCATCAAAGGGCATGAGGACACGCTGATTGTACAGAACAGCCATCAAGGGCCTTTAGGGAACGCTTATGATGGAGAACAGCCATCAAAGGGCACGAGGACATGCTTACGATATAGAACAGCCATCAAGGGCCTTGAGCACACGCTTAGAAGCGCACCCGGTGATGTGGTGTGGCGCTCAACACCAAAGCGAACCACTCATGCGCGACTCGCCGACGCGGTTGGAGTCAACCGCCTGCGGTTGGAGCGTAACCGACGGCGGTTGGAGCGTAACCGACGGCGGTGGGTGTGTGGGTGGGGCGCGTGTGCAACCCACAGAAGCGGGCCTGTGCGGTTCTGGTGGTTCGAGTACTACCATGCGATGCAATGTGCCCGATCCCTCCCTCAGGCCCTGAAGGCCCAGAACCCGAACCTGGACCTCAACGCGGTCGTGGCGGCGGCGTCCGACAACCCCGGGGTCGGCATGCAGCTGGCGGAGCTGGCGAGGCAGGACCCGGAGACGCTGGCGCAGCTCGGGAACGCCGCCAACAACATCAGCATTTGTTTGGAGAACGACCCGGCGACGGACATGGGCACGGCGTACAGCATCATGAAGGCGGCGAGCGTTGTGGACGGGGGCATTGCGGAGCGGTGCGTGCGTGCGTGCGTGCGCGCGCGCGTGCGTCGGAGGGGGGGGGGGGCGATCGCTCAGGGCCCATGTGTGTATGGCCGAGTGGTGACACTCGACGGTCCCGGACACCAGCGGGGCTGAGGGCTGTCTTTTGGGAGCGAAATGCCGTCCTGCTTTGAAAATTTTTGCATATTCGCTAAATCACTGAAGATCTCGGTGATTTGGGCCAAAAAAACGGCCAAAAACAAAGAAAAATTGATTGCAGAGATTGATTCATTCTCCGCACAAGGGCTGGCCAGGGAGGGTACGAAAAGTGTGAATGCGGAAGTTTGACTAATTCAGACCTGGAGAGAACAGTAGATACAGAATGCTTTGGCAGCTGACCGTGCGACCAGTTCATGCATCACAGAATTGTGCAGGATCATGTGCTGATGATTCTGCCGCCTGGTCAACAAAACACAAGATACAAAATTAAACAAAAAGTCGGAAAAAATGAACGTGGGCTATTTCGAAAACCAGAAACAAAAATTCTAAAATCATGTGGGTATTTGCCTTTTCTTGTTCCCTGAAGGCCAGCCTGAGGTCTCGGGGGGCGGAATCGCGACTCGCCGACGCGGTTGGAGTCAACTTACGGCGGTTGCAGTGTAACCGACGGCGGTGGGTGTGTGGGCGGGGCGCGTGTGCAACCCACAGAAGCGGGCCTGTGCGGCAACCAAGTTCTGGTGGTTTGAGTACTGCAGTGCCGCCCACACCCCGCACCCACATGAGTTTCCCTCTTTGATAGGACCTTAAAAGCCGCCTGCCCTAATTGATAGTATGACCCAAGAACGTCAAGGGCACTGAAAGCCAGGTGCCCTCTTTCATAGTACGATACGCTGGGTGGGCGGGGGAGGGATAGCGAGGGCTGTACGTATGCGTATACATGCCCTTCTGCATGGGTAAACATGCCCTTCTGCATGGGTAAATGCCGTTAGCGGACCGGAGGCCCCCCCTTCCCCAATATTGTCTCTTCACGTTTGCGACATGCTGATTAGCAGGCCGCATCTACTTGTGGTTCACAGTGTCTACAGACTACCCGAGTAAACGTGTATGTGCACAGTGTCCACAGACTATACCAAGGCTTCCATTCGAATCATGCTCAAACTGCGAGGTTCAACATTCCTACATCCTACATCGCCGCAATAACCATGAGTTCGGAGTTCATGTTTGGGACTTGCAGTAGCCCCTAGCACACTGATTCACAGCTTCCTAACCATAGGAACAATACTCCATCCCTCCCGTCCACAGACTATATGTATACGTAGACTATATGTATACCCGTATACGCATAAGCGTATACGTGTGTACGCCTACACGTGCGTATCCGTACATGTCTGGGGATAGCGCAGGCATCCCGCCACCCCTGGCCCGCTACCCCCCTTCCAACCTTCCGCATCAGCGTCCAGGACCATAGAAGGCCTTTGCCCTCTTTGATGCCACCGAGGCCCCCGGTGGATACAGTCAATTTATATACCCCCCCCCCCGAAGGAAGATGGCGCATTTCCATGGATGCCAGTGGTCATGCTGCAGGGTGTCATGGTGTCATGGTGTCAACGCCAGGTCCCACCTCCCGCACGAGGCAGTTGCCCGCGGTCCCGGCCGGGCCAGAGTGGCACAATACCGCAGCAAGTGCAACACCCTATGCGACGCTCCACGAACCCCCTCGCCCCTTCCCCGCACTGTCATTGTCCACGCCACACGGCATGGGCAGGTACAGGGCCGACCACACAGCCGAGCCCCCATGCAGGTCCCTGTGCACACAGGGCCCCCAATGTACTCAGTTCTGCCAAAAGTAATAAATTTTGCATGGGCACACACCCAATGCCTTCAGTTCTGTGACAAGTAATAAATTCTGCATGGGCACACACCCAATGCCTCCGGTTCTGCAAGAAAAAATAAATTCTGCATGGGCACACACCCAATGCCTCCGGTTCTGCCAAAGGCAATAAATTCTGCATGGGCACACACCCGATGCCTTCAGTTCTGCCAAAAGTAATAAATTCTGCATGGGCACACACCCAACGCCTCCGGTTCTGCCGAAAGTAATAAATTCTGCATGGGCACACACTCAACGCCTTCGGTTCTGCGAAAGGTAATAAATTCTGCATGGGCACACACCCAATGCCTCCGGTTCTGCCAAAAGCAATAAATTCTGCATGGGCACACACCCAATGCCTTCAGTTCTGCGAAAAGCAATAAATTCTGCATGGGCACACACCCAATGCCTTCAGTTCTGCGAAAAGCAATAAATTCTGCATGGGCACACACCCAACGCATTCAGTTCTGCCAAATGTAATAAATTCTGCATGGGTAGACACCCAATGCCTTCAGATCTGCCGAAAGTAATAAATTCTGCATGGGCACACACCCAATGCCTCCGGTTCTGCCAGAAGTAATAAATTCTGCATGGGCACACACCCAGTGCCTTCAGTTCTGCCAAAAAGTAGCGCGGAGGGTGGACGCACGTCAATCCCCACCTCAGCTGCCACACGTCCTGTAGCCGCAGCCGTTACATGGCAGCTCGACACAGCCAGCCCCCGTCCCGTTACCAATCCAGGGACTATGGGGAGGTGGTGCAGCCCGCACCTCACCTGCCACATGGCAAGATTCCAGGCCGCAGCGGTGGCACCTTTGCTTGACGC
Organism: Eutreptiella sp. 'Long Island Sound 2002'; assembly: GCA_964036045.1. NCBI lineage: Eukaryota > Euglenozoa > Euglenophyceae > Eutreptiales > Eutreptiaceae > Eutreptiella > Eutreptiella sp. 'Long Island Sound 2002'. Next base: position 128,509,859 of record OZ038383.1, read on the forward strand.
AGCCAGCCCCCATCCCGTTATCAATCCAGGCACTATGGGGGGTGCTGCACCGGTTCCGCAAGCACCGCAGCACTCCTTCTCAGATGCTTCAAGCACTGCAGCACTCCTTCTCAGCTGCTGCAAGTATTGCAGCTCTCCTTCGCTGCCGCACGGTAGCAGTCCTGGAGCTCCAGCTGCTGCATTGCAGCTTGACACAGTCAGCCCCCGTCCCGTTACCAATCCAAGGACTATGGGGGGTTGCTGCCTCCCACTGCACCTGCCGCAAGGCGGGGCCCAGGGCCGCAGAGCTGTCCATAGCCGACCGGCGTCACAGATGCGGTGTGCCTGGGCTCAGGGTCGTCGCAGCAGGGGCCAAGCCTCGTCACCACCGAGGCGCGGCCCAGGAAGGGCAGTACACAGGGGTTGTAGGGGGTCAGCCGCACGGCTGTCCCCAGCAGCAGCCGCCGCACGGCGGGGCCCAGGGCCGCAGAGCTGTCCATAGCCGACCGGCGTCACAGATGCGGTGTGCCTGGGCTCAAGGTCGTCGCAGCAGGGGCCAAGCCTCGTCACCACCGAGGCGCGGCCCAGGAAGGGCCGTACACAGGGGTTGTAGGGGGTCAGCCGCACGGCTGTCCCCAGCAGCAGCCGCCGCACGGCGGGGCCCAGGGCCGCAGAGCTGTCCATAGCCGACCGGCGTCACAGTTGCGGGGCTCCCAGGCTCAGGCTGACCACACAGCCTGCCAAAAAAAAAACTCACGCTGGGCACCCAGCCATGGGGACTTAAAACGGGCCATGTCGATTCATGGCCATGAGGCAGGGGGGATGGGCCCCTGGTCTCACCGGACGTTATTTCAGCTTGCCCCCGCCCATTTTCCCCACCCCTTGCCGAAGCCGCGGCACGGCGGGACGGTCCTCTGCATGGTAGCCGCACGGCCCATGAGAGAAGCCACTGAGTCAGGTGGCTGTTTTTGCATCCCAAGTGCCCCGGCCGCACGGCCCTTGGGTAACGTCCGCTGTCATGCTGCGGGGGGGGGGGGGGTTGGAGCAAGAGGCAACCAGATGGCACCTTCCATCCGGCCGCATTGTTTTCAAAGAAGCCCCCGGGCATTTGGGAAGAGGGCATGGGGCCCAAGGACAACGACGGTGCCCCCCTCCCACACCCACCCACCCACCCACCCACCCGCACACATGGCTCAAGTGAGGCCCCCTACCGCGACCCGAGCAGGCGCCAGAGACAGCTCCGCAGTCCGTCAGGACTGCAGGCTTTTCTGTCTTTTTCAAGTTGGCTCCTCAGGCGACCGCTGGGGGCCCTGGACCCATGCGGGCCTCCCTCTTTAATATTGTTCTTCCCCACCCACCCGCACACACACACACACACACACACACACAAGCACAAGCCCCACTCCCTCTTGTTGCATGTTGCGTGTCATCTCAACCCAGTTCCTGAAGCCCGGCGACAAGGCAACAGAACAAAAGAACTCATGGTTTAGTCGCATCATTGTTGAACCTCGCAGTTTGAGCATGATTTGAAAGAATTGGGCGTCACACACACACACACACACACACGACGAGGCACGGGAGAGCCAACACTCTGGTTACCTAACCAACAAACCACAGAGGTTCTGATTCCGCAGAAGGGAGGGGTCCAACGTTCCACAGAGGCCTCAGCAGACCTGTGCCAAATGGGGCGTCCAGCCCAACGCTGCACAAGGAACCACCTCTAAAAGTACAGATCACACACACACACACACACACATGCACAACTGCCCAACAAACAACCACGCCTGCAAGGGCCTGCACGTATCTCTACGGGTCTGCTGAGGTCCCCACACCAACCCCCCACCCCTCCAGCCCCCAAACGCAGGAGGCCGAAAACACCCCCCCCTCCGTCCCCACCAGCCCCAGTTCCACGGGGGCTGGAGGAGACCGTGGCCAAGGATGTCGCCCGCCCGCTTTTCGTGACGAGGCACGGGAGAGCAAACACTCTGGATACCTAGCCAGCAAAATACAGAGGTTCTGATTCCGCAGAAGGGAGGGAAACAACGTCACAAAGAGGCCTCAGCAGACCTGAGCCAAATGAGGCGTCCAGCCCAACGCTGCACAAGGATCCACCTCTAAAAGTACAGATCACACACACACACACACACACACACACTCATCGGGGGCCCCCGCACCTGCACCGGGGTCGGAGCATGGGCATTTCGGGTCAGCGCATGATGGCTGTACATAGCCTTTGTGTCGTGCTGAGCGGGAGGAAAGGCTGCATTGGGCGGAAAACCAAAAAGATGGCAAACGCTTTGAGACTGTTGAAATGATTGGGCGTCACACCCACCCACCCACACACACAACCCGATTTCCTGACGCCCGTCGCCGGGGCACTCGAACACGGTCGACGCAGCAGAACTCACGGTTCGGTCGCATGGTGGTAGGACATAGTCGTTGGACTGCGCAAGTTGAGCATGGTTTAAATGATTTGGGCGTCACACACACACACACACGCGCGCGCGCACACACACACACACACACATACACATACACACACACGCGCGCGCGCGCACGCACGCACGCACGCACGCACGCACGCAACCCTCCACCGGGGGAGGCTCTTACCAAGTCCAGTGCTGCACGCCGAGAGCACGGCCAACGTGTTGGTGTACCGCCGCCATGTGGGGGGGGCTTGAGTGCCGGCGCTGGTGCTTATGGGGCTGGACGAGCGGCGGTGCAGGGACTCGGATGCCTGCCACGGCTTCCCTAATTGTTGAGGACGGGGGCGCGGCTGGTCATGCCGTTGCGGCTGATTTTGATGGCACTGGCCTGACGTGAGGCAACAGTGCCCCCCCCCCCCCCCCGCCCTTGTCGGTACAAGAGGCCACCGCCAACAAACGGCACCAACCCGTGTGTTTTGTGCACTGCCACAGCAGCGCACGCGATGGATTGCTGCACATCAGCCATCCGCCGCGTAGGGGGCGGGGGGCGTTGCCGGTCCAGTTTGCGTGACCTTCTCCAGCACTCAATGGTCACCTTCCGGAGGGCGCCTCCCTCTGGGGCTGCACTGTCTGCACCGGCCGGCTGTCAATTTTGACACGCCTCACTTAATGTCTGGAGTTTAGTTACGAGTTTCCCAGCCTTTTTTTTGGGGGGGGCGCGTCATAGATCGAGGGGTCGACCCCCCCCCCCTCCCGCAGTCATGGGCTGGAGGAAGCCGCAGGTCACCCCACCTACAGACTCCCCCAGCAGCCTTAGTGTAGGGCTCCCTGCTGCTGGGGCCCAGAGCACCGGGCACACACATCCCCCCCCCACACACTGACAGGAGGACCGCAGCCCAATGGAGACAAAAGGTGTGCAACTGTGCCCTGACCCAGTGCCCTGAACCCCCCGCATGCCCTGAGCGCGCGCGACATACACACAGGCACGGCAGTATCTCCCTCCCACCAGCGCCTTGGTGGGGTTCGGGGATCGTCAACAGTCTGGGGGGCTGTGAGACGAGACAGCCGGGGTAGGGCCCAGTCGTGCTGGTGAGGGAAGGACACACTGGCCGTGGGAACCCGCCTCCGGTGCGAGCCACGACCCAACCCAACCCAACCCCCCCTCCCGCCCCGGGTGCGTGCGGCTTGTGCCCTTGACCCTTGACGCTTGACCTCAGGTTGGCCGCTTTGATCGCCAGTGATGCGGAGTTGGGGAAGAAGTTCACCGTCATCACGAAGATCCCGGCGCAGGAGATTGTGCGGCAGCTCCGCAACGGCGACCTCTCGTCGCTTGGGGCCTTCGTCGAGGCCCTGTCGAAGAGGTGGGCCTGGCCGCACGCGCACGACGCCGCACGTGCACTGCCGCTGGGCTGGGCCTGGGGCGTGTTCTGGTGCAGTGCACCGCGTGTCTAGTGTCTGTTTGTGGGGGTCGTCATCTGTGCGCACGTGAAGGGCCCTGTGCGGGGGGTTGAGGTCCGCAATTTCTCGCAATTTCCCGCAATTTCTCGCAATTTCCCGCAATTTCACGCGTTTTCCCGCAATCTCTCGCAATTTCCTGCAATCTCTCGCAATCTTGCGCAATTTCTCGCGATTTTCCGCAATTGTTCCGCAACAATGGAGGTCAGTCTCGGTAGGATTCTGGGGGGCCCGTCAATTGAGTACTTTTTTGTTGGCGGGTGGGGCCTAGCCAGAGGGATATATCGGACCCCCCCGCCCCCCGAAGCCCGCCCACCCCTGTGGCATTGAACCGCTCGCCCCCCCCCCCTCCACATGAGACTGGACTCCAGTTCAGCCTTGAGATCCTGCAGGATTGCGCACTCCCATATCAGTGGACGCTTCCTTCCGTTGGAGGCAGAAGGGTGGCCGGTGCCACAAGGCGGGGGTGCGATAGTGACGCGTTCGCTTTTTTGGGGGGGCTCGGGGCCCGAGATGATGAAGTGACGATCCCGAAATTCCCAAGCGTTTGCCGGCGGCAGCAGGGCATCGCTTGAAGGGGGGCGGGGGTACCCCCCCTCCCCCCAACACTCCGACCCTGACTCTACCCCAAAAGATTCCCACACCCCAACATCAGCCCCAACCGCATTTCCAACCGCCAGTAACCCCCCCCTCCCCCCCCCCCCCCCCCCAACACTCCGGCCCTGACTCTACCCCAAAGGCAGTTTGAACCCGCCCACAACGCAACCAACCCCATCCATGAGTGAAGGGTCCCCTCCTCGACAGGCAAACACGTAGATTTTCTAAGACAGAACTGTCGTAGGGCGCGGTCCTGCCGTGCTGACCCCCAAACCGCCGCACGCGCATGCCCACGGCCCCTCCGCAGGTGCGAAGGCAACTACGGCGAAGACTTCCCCCGGGCGGTGCAGGAGGTGCTGCAGCAGTTCATGGCCCAGCTCGTGGCGGCGATGGGGGGCAAGCCCCGCGCCGGCGGCCGCTCGCTGGACGAGCTCTTCGCGGAGTACGACGCGGTGATGGGGAGCAGCGGCCTGCGGGACTTCAAGGCCATCGAGGTGTTCGGGCAGCCCGGCGCCAAGATGCCGGAGGGCATGCCGTACGGCAAGCCCGTGCTCAGCAAAGAGGAGCGGTATGGGGCCGGGACCGGACTTCAGGGCCTGGGGAAGTCGGGTTTTCAACTTTTTTGGGGGGTCGATAGAGGGGTCCGCGGTAAAACTTAGTGGAAAGACTGTTTTTTTAAAAAATGTTTTTGTACTAAGTTTCAAAACTTAGTAAAAAGAAACATTTAGTCTCGAAGGTTTTCCTCTGCGGGTGGGTGTTTTACTCGGTAATTTATTTACTTAGCAGAAAAAGCCCCCTCAAACTGGGTTCAGTTCACAGGACCATGAATCAGTTATTGTGAACTCTGGCGCCGATGGCGCCGAAAATGTTTTTGAGCATTGAAAATGGCCAAAAATTTTTCCACCAAACGCAGGCGCGCAAATCGTTCAGTGCCGGCACTGGTTTGGCGAGACAGCGACGAGCCATAGCAGCCCTGCTCACCCTGTGCAGTGGGCAAATGCTGACTTTTCGGAACCCGCTCAACGCGCTGATTCCAAAAATCCCGTTTTCATTTTTTTTTTTTGGCCGAATTTCGGGTCCGTGTCCTCCGGGGCCCGGAGGTCAGTCTCGGTAGGATTCTGGGGGGCCCGTCAATTGAGTACTTTTTTGCGGGCGGGTGGGGCCTAGCCAGAGGGATATATCGGACCCCCCCCCCCCCGGACTGAAGCCCGCCCACCCCTGTGGCATTGAACCGCTCGCCCCCCCCCCCCCCCTCCCCATGAGACTGGACTCCAGTTCAGCCTTGAGATCCTGCAGGATTGCGCACTCCCATATCAGTGGACGCTTCCTTCCGTTGGAGGCAGAAGGGTGGCCGGTGCCACAAGGCGGGGGTGCGATAGTGACGCGTTCGCTTTTTTGGGGGGGCTCGGGGCCCGAGATGATGAAGTGACGATCCCGAAATTCTCAAGCGTTTGCCGGCGGCAGCAGGGCATCGCTTGAAGGGGGGCGGGGGTACCCCCCCTCCCCCCCTCCCCCCCCAACACTCCGGCCCTGACTCTACCCCAAAAGATTCCCACACCCCAACATCAGCCCCAACCGCATTTCCAACCGCCAGTAACCCCTCAAACCGCTTTCAAATCCCCTGTGACCACTCCACAACACCGCATTTCCAACCGCCAGTAACCCCCTCCCCCCTCAAACCGCTTTCAAATCCCCTGTGACCACTCCACAACACCGCATTTACAACCGCCAGTAACCCCCTCCCCCCCTCAAACCGCTTTCAAATCCCCTGTGACCACTCCACAACACCGCATTTCCAACCGCCAGTAACCCCCTCCCCCCCTCAAACCGCTTTCAAATCCCCTGTGACCACTCCACAACACCGCATTTCCAACCGCCAGTAACCCCCTCCCACCCTCAAACCGCTTTCAAATCCCCTGTGACCACTCCACAACCGCTCTGGAATTGACCCGATTGCCCCCCCTCCCCTTCAAGCAAAGCCCTGGGCGGCAGGAAAGCGTTCCGTGGGCAAGTCGGTCGCGGGTCACCGCCGGGACGGACGCCCTCGATGACGGAACGGCGACAACCGAATCCCGTCGGGATCGGATGGCCGAGCACCCGGGACGGCAATGCCCGGCTCCGAAAATGGGACGCACGGGGGTGGGGCATGTGGATGTGTGTGTGTGTGTGTGTGTGTGTGTGTGTGTGTGTGTGTGTGTGTGTGTGTGTGTGTGTGGCTGCTTGTGGTGTCTGTGGAGTGCCTTCCGTATAGTGACATCCACAACATTTGTGCCGATGATACAAGACACGCTATCACACCCTCTTTTTTTTGTTTTCAAAATCGTGGCAATGCCACAGTTCCAGCGCCGACCCAAACCATTTACATCTTCACACGTTCACCCTTGACCCATCGGAAATATCAGGCGTTTGCTTGATGGGCCACCAGCGCCTGATTCCCCTCACATGGCCTTTGTGGATGGCCGTCTACTGCCTGTCCGGATAGGGGGCGCACCGTGCGCTGCGCGAAAAGTCGGCTGTTTTCCACCCCCGGTAGCCACGGGTTCCAGGGTCCTGAATTCTGCACCCTACACCCCCTGCTGGTGCACCAGGGATTGTTTTGTTAGTCTGACGCTTGCCACGGGTCCCAGGGTCCGGAATTCTTGCAGTTCAGCCTGGCCTCCTTCAGACCAAACTAACATCAAAGATGCAGATTGCTCCCGATGTTTTCATGGCCATTGGGGGCGCACCGTGCGCTGTGCGCGCGCTGTGCGAAAAGTCGGCTGTTTCCCACCCCCGGAAGCCACGGGTCCCAGGGTCTTGCATTCTGCACCCCGATGCTGTTTTGAATGGATCATGCACGCTTCTGTAGGGGGGGTGGTTTGCAGGGGTGTTCCCGGGATGAACACCGTCATGATTGGCGCTGTGCGAAAACGCCCCCATAGACTCCCATCGAACCCTCTTCTCCCCTTCCACGTCGCACGTGCCCCTGCCCCTGCCCTCAGGCTGCAGCTGATGCAGAGCCTTGTGGCCTCCACCAAAACCGTGGAGTCCTGGTCCACCAACCCGCAGCTGATGGCCGGCTTCGGCGGCATCTGCGGCTCCGCCGTCGGGCGGGCGGGCGCCGGCGCCGCCGGCCGGTCGCCGAGGCCGAAGCAGCCCTCACTGAAGGACCGCATCCCGCCGGGCATGACGCTCGCGCAGGCCCTGCGGCACATGGCGAAGCCCGACCCCAACGCGGAGCCGCTGCTGGGGCTGCCGGGCCGCACCCCCGCCCACGACGACGGCGGCGGTTTCCTGCCGTTGCTCAGCGCGAAATCCGGCCGGAGGCCGCCGCCCCCCGGCCCCGCCGACCCCAACCGGCTCTTCGCGCGCGCGATGAACTCGCCGCTGAGCTCTCCGTCGCGCTCCCCGTCGCCGGAGCGCGGGCGGCTGCCGCGGAATCTGCCGGGGCGGCTGACCCACACGTACCCCGCGTCGCGGGAGGGGCCCCGCGCCGGCGCGTTGGGGTCGGCCAAGCGGCTGACGCTGCTGGACCCGGTGGTGGGCGTGCCCAAGGCGCCGGACCTGCCGCCACTCGGCGGGTTCCGGGGCACGGCTATGGCGATGCGGTAGATCGACGCGGGGGGCGGTGACGGGCCGGGGTCGCCAGCCGGCGGCGCCCGGTCCCCCGGCGGGAGACGCCGTCGGCGAACACCGGACTGCCGGTGGTCGACCGCCAACCGCGGTTTTTCACCCTCCAACCGCCGTCGGTTACCCTCCAACCGCCGTCGGTTATCCTCCAACCGCCGTCGGCTACCCCCTAACCGCCGAACACGAACCGGAGGCTGCAAACCCGCTTGACCCGACTACCGGCGACGGGACCAGCCCTGACACCCACGAGGCCCTGCTCCGCCGCATGGACAGCGGTCCTTTGAAAGTCGGCCGCCACCCGCCGCCCCGGCTCACGCCTCCGGCCCAGCCCCCGTTTGGCCCGAAGGTCCAGAAGGCGTGCAACGACGCGTTTCCCCGGAAATGCGTTCATAGTGCGCGCGGACCTCTTGGGGCTGGCGATTCAAATATATTTCAAATATTTCAAATACATTTTTCAAATGTACTTCGGCCGATTTTGGAGCCCTTCATCATGTGTGCGTCTGTGTGTGTGTGCCTGCCATGTCGTATATACTGCCGGCGTCCCGCAGGGAAGTAGCTAAGCACATTATCCAGTGGATGAAGCGTCACACATACTGGGAGGGGGGTCTGCACAGTAGCTGGCGCCTGCCCCAGGCCGTTGCATTGTCCTGCGGGTTCCAATTTTTTGTTCATTTCCCCATTTTTCGCCACCCCCCCCCCCATTCCCCCCCATTTCCCCCCATTCTTCCCCATTTCCTCCCATTTCCCCCCATTTTCCTCCATTTTTCTCCATTTTCCCTCATATTTCCATTTTCCCCATTTTCCCGAGCCCCTGCGGCTAGTCGGCCAGTTCGGCTGCGGCTAGCGCGGATGCTTGGCCCGTGGGATTGACGGGCATCACAGGAGTGTGGGAAACTCATACTGGATGTCTGGAAGTCCTTGCTGACACCCTGTAGATTGTGTGTGTGTACAACCCCGGTTGCGGGGTGCACAAGAGGAAATGCGTACTCTCAGCCCCTGAATGTCTGCTCCAAGCCCCTCATTGTTTCCTCACCCCTGAATGTCTGCTCCCGCCTGACCTCTGTATGTTGAAGCGGCCTGGAGACCAGAGATAAGGTGCCGTCCACTTGTCCGGGGGCCACAGGGGCTGCAAGCTGTTCGAGAGGTTTGAGAGGCCCTGAACCTGCAGGAAACAGCAATACGCATCTTGACTGAGACCCCTGAGTGGTGCGGGGTGTTAGGATAAGGGAGGGGGCAGCTGTGCGTGCCAGGTACTGGGCGAACTGCCGTGGCTTTGTCCTGCAGGCCTCGGCCTTCAGGGAGCTGGGGGTGGTGCTGACCGCGTGCAGATGCTGTCCCACATCTCTATGCATCCTGTACTACAGAAAGGCGCCTAGCGCAGCCAGACAATGACCATGCTTTTGTTCTGACTGTGCCTGACGAATATTGCCGGTTCCACTTCATGCGACAAGACAGCTAGGACATGGGGCCAAACTTCGCAAATGGGGGGGGGGGGGGATGAAACACACACCCGTATACACACACAGAAAGAGAGAGAGAGACACACACACACACACACAGACACACGTTTCTTCCCACCATTATCGGCAGCATCCAACAACGGCATACACACTCCTCCGAGTGCCGCGGCCCTGCCAACACAATAAGGAGGGGGGACGCGGCCCCTTCAGGCACACACACGATATACGTAACAAACGGGCGACAGTCAAGGGGTGGGCAGCGATCGAGAAGGCTTGTTTGCACAGTTTCGTCGGGAGTTGGTAGTATACAACCGGGGCATGGGCTCTTTAGGAATTAAGATTGGTGCGTGCGTGCGTGCGTGTGTGTGTCATGGCATCCGTTGCTCGTTAGGAGAAAAGAACGTGGGTGCCGTTGCATCCATTGTTCGTTAGGAATAGAGAACGTGGGTGCCGTTGCATCCGTTGCTCGCTAGGAATAAAGAACGTGGGTGCCGTTGCATCCGTTGCTCGCTAGGAATAAAGAATGTGGGTGCCGTTGCATCCGTTGCTTGCTAGGAGTAAAGAATGTGGGTGCCGATGCATCTGTTGCTCGCTAGGAATAAAGATGCGCATTGTGTGTGCATTTGGGTGTTGGCATCAGTTGCTCTTTAGGAACAGGCGTGTGTGTGTGTGTTTGTGTGTTGTGGAAAGATGGATCTGTGTGGCATTGCATCCGTTGGTTGCTGGGAATAAAGATGTGTGTGTGTGTGTGTGTGTTTCCAAGGGTCTATTTTTTTTCGAAAGGCGCCTAGTGCCGCATTTGAACATGGCTTTGTTTTGACGCTGCATCTGACGAATTGTGCACTCAGGCCTTTGCTGCTGCCTGTTTTGTCGTGTTTATTGTGTGTGTGTGTGTGTGTTTGTGTGTGTGTGTGTGTGTGTGTGTGTGTGTGTGTGGTTCTTTGGTCACCTCACGCCGTGTGTGTGTTTGTGTGTCTTTGTGTGTGTGTGTTTGTGTTTGTGTTTGTGTGTGTGTGTCTGTGTGTGTCTGTGTGTGTCTGTGTGTGTGTGTGTGTGTGTGTGTGTGCACGGCACACCTGCAGCAGCGCGCCCCGTCACTGGTACCGGCGTCCGCCGGGTGGCGCATTTCCTCCTCGTAGTCCTCCTCTGCTTGCCGGCAGAAGGGGACTCGAACTCGGGTCTTCAAGGTACAGGCCGGCTGCACGGCCGCTGTACCACGCTGCGCAATCCCCGCCCTCCCTGAATGTTTTCCTGTGTGTGTGTGGCGGGGTGGTGGCACCCAGCACACGATAAATCTAGGCGATGGCAACGGTAGTGCACGAGCTCCTCCGCGGGCGATTTTTGTGGTCTGTTGGGCGATGCAGAACTGAATTGGGATAGGAAAGGTCCACTGTCCGGAACTGCGCTTGCTCATTCTCTACCAACAGACCGAAAGACGTCTAGGACAGCTCTGCTGTTCCTGAGGAGTTTTCTTTCAACCGCTTTTCTTGCTTCGTTCTTGTCTCGCGGTTCCCAACGTGTGTGTGTGTGTGTGTGTGTGTGTGTGTGTGTGTGTGTGTGTGTGTGTGTCTGTGTGTGTGTGTGTATGTGTGTGTGTGTGTGTCTATGTGTGTGTGTGTGTGTGTGTGTTTGTGTTTGTGTGTGTGTTTGTGTGTGTGTGTGTGTGTGTGTGTGTGTGTGTGTGTGTTACACACACCGAGTTAACGGATCTTGTGAGTTTTGAATTGCAGAAAAACAATCACTGCACCGCAGCAGGACGTATTTGGAAACGTGTTAACTGCATCCCAATGGGTGGGAGTTTCTCAGCGCAAAGTGCAGACCTGCACTCAGTGTGGGGTGCATATACAAAGAGAAACCGGTTCCAACGGTTGGGTGCATTACACATGTCACCGGAGGGGTTTGTGCACTGGGTAGGGCGCTGGACAATTGCGCTTATACAGTTCAGGGATAACGTTCTTCTGGCAACAGATGCACCACGGACAGGCTTTCAGGAGATAGTGGAAGAAGTCCGGGGAGTATTGGAAGAGGTCTGGGGTATACCAGTGAGATGTGACTGTGCAAACGATGCAGGTGTGTGTCAGGACAGGTGCATGGGCCCAGTTTGCAGAGCAATGGGCTACTGCATTGTACGGACGCCACAGGGGGGCGGGATGAGTCACGTTCAACCCGCAGCACTCCGGGACGACTGGTCTCTGAGACACGCAGCACCCCTAATCTCCCCTGCACACAGTTACAAAGGGTATCTAGCTGGTATATTTTCTAGTGCCTTGTGTAACGGAAGGAAGTGGACTGAGTCCTGGGCAGCACAAATTGCGTCGGCACTGGCGTGGGTACATGTGACCCTCTTGTTAGGATATACACGTGAAGACACAATGCGTGCCATGCACAAAGGACTGCACCGGGCATACAGCGACAGTGCTCACACAGTTCAAGGTACGGTTAAGGCAGTTTACTGTATGCGTTACTCGATGCCTGCAAAAAAGTGCATTATTCTTGCAAAAGTTCAAAGCTGGCTAAAGGAAAAGGCGGCATGGCGGGGAGGTGAGTACATTTCGTGTGTAGGGCCACAGAATGCAGTGCTGCACTCATACTCCCCTGTCTGGAATGGTGATTTTACTGCGCTGGAGGTAATGCGAGGGGGCTGTTGTGCACAGGCCGACTGTGTGTGTGTATCCCCCCGGTAACACGTGGTATGAGTATTACTTGCTGATTTGAGCCATTAGATTTAGTTGGTTGGGCTGGGAGTAGTACAGGGCCTGAGGTGAGGGCTCCAACACATTCCCGCAGCCGGATGCGGAGCTTAAATGTCATTTCACTCTGTCCTTCACAGGCCCTTGGCTTAGCGCTCTGCGCGGCTGCCGAGGGCTGGAGACGGTCGTGAACGGGTGCAGGATGTGCCTCTTCCTCTCACCCTGTACTGCAGAAAGCCTAGTCGCTCATGGTCATGTCTTTTCTTTGACTGTTTGCGGCCTGACGAGAATCTACTCACGACCAGTGTCTGTGCCTGTCCTGTTCTTGCTGGTTCTGGGCTTTGGTCGCTTTGCGTCACCCGCGCGTGTGTGTGTGTGTGTGTGTGTCTATGTGTGTGTGTGTGTGTGTTGGCATCAGTTGCTCTTTAGGAACAGGATCTCCCCCCCCTTTGCTACAGCTCCAGGCTGCCTGACCGGTTTTTTTCGTGGGGTTTCTGCCTCCATTGTGCAGTGGGACAGCCCCGAAACTGTCTGTCATGGCGCACCATGTCCTGGGTCCTGCCTGCCTGACCCGACGTAGGCCAGACTGCCCCCGCCCTGTCAACCCGCAAGGCCCCCCGCATCCCGCATCTTGAAACAGCAACCAAAGGCCGCACCCGCTCAGCATGCGCCCCAGGGGGTGCGCCGACGAGGCGGGCCCGGTGCGGGTGTTTGCGGGGGCCTCGGACGTGCGGTGGCGCGCGTTGCGGAAGACCAGCCACGGTACCCGGAGGGACCCCCCACCCCCGTCCAGGCCACGCCTCGTCGTGACGGCGCCTCTGGCGCCTTCTCTGCCCTATGCCCCCTTTCCGTACTGCAATGCATGCCAGGGTCTATCTGGAGGCCGACGATGTATTAGACTGTCTGAGGACTGTAGGAGGAGGAGGGGGGGGGTACCCCCCCCCCCCTGGGACCTCCCCCCCCCCCGGACCCAGATTTTTCAAAGTGGGAAATGATAAAATTTGCAAAAGTGAATATTGATTCGGGCCAGTTTTGGTACACAAACTTTTGGGGTCCAGACCTCCCCCCCCCTCCTCCGTTCTAATGCCCCGCCCCCCCTGGTGACGGCCACCGTTGCTCTTTTGCCAAGGCGCGCCGTGTCAAAAGCGCAAGCCCCCTGCGCTCCGCAGACAGGGTGCCCTTCGCTTCTTCCCCTGACCTGCCCCAGCTGCCTTCTCCCGACCTCCAACTCGGCACGCCCCCTCGGGCCCGCTCTTGACAGCAGCACATCCTCCGTCGCGCTCGTTGTTTGATGGGCAGCCGCTGGCACTAACGCTGAGTGGCCTGTGCCCCCAATGCAGGGAATCGCTTGAAGGGGGGGGGGGCTACCCCCCTCCCCCCTCCCCACTGCACTGACTCTACCCCAAAGGCATTCCCATACCCCAACACCAGCCCCCAACCGCATTCCCAACCGCCAGTAACCGCCTTCCCCAACCGCTTTCACATGCCCTCTGCAACCGCTCCGGGACTGCCCCGATGGTCCCCCTCCACTTCAAGCAACGCCCTGCCCCAATGTGTCGGCCTCCCACGGCCCGCTGCCGTGCGACCGGTGGAAGCCCCTTCCCCGGTGACACCGCCCTTTCTGCACCCTTTTTGCGACTCTTCTCCCAGACCGAAAGGCGCCTATGGGACCACTGATGAGGCTTTTGTTGTGCTGACGTGCGCTTGACGATTGACTAGCACCCCACAAGACTACATACGGCGGGGGTTGGGTGGATGAGAGGTGGAAGGGTGGGTCTTGTGCGCTCTGGCTGCCTCCCCCCCCCCCCCCGGAACCCGAAATGCATTCTTCGATTTGACTACGTGCATGTGGCCAGGGCTCAGGGTGATACCGTTAGGTGTGCACAGCAGCCGAGCAGTCCCACATGTCTGGCCCTTGGCGGCCAAGTTGTCCCAATTTGCCACTTGATGATCCCATTTCGTGACTTCGAGTCAACACTTCGCGATGTCGGATCCCGGCTGCAGACTCGAGGCGTGCTCTTCGCCCCTGCAGCGTGTCCGCACCATGCAGCGGCTTCCTCAAAGAAGTCATGTTTGTATGCCCCCCCCTGTATAAGCCACGCCCTTGTCCAAGCAACAGTGGGCGTAGGGACTGTATTAATTTGCCTCATTTGATTCGGTACAAAATGCAGTGCGGCCACATAAGACGTGGGTTTGGTGACGACTTTGCCAGCTACATGGAGTCATGCACACATTTGTTGTCAGCGTTTGCTCACTTGAACCCACATGGCTCTGATTTTGGGGATATGTTTTTGTGCATTATATTCCCCTTCTCTGGCACCAGCTCGCCGTGCAATCTTCTCTTTTTGAACCCGGGCATCTACGGCCTTGTCCAAGCTACAGTAGGCGTAGGGACCGTATTAATTTGGGGCTTTTGCGTAGCTATTGCAAGGGCGGGGGGGTTATTTGTATCAGTGGTTATGGCTGTGCTTGTGTGTGTGTGTGTGTGTGTGGTGTTTGTGTTCATGTTTGTTGGGAGGGGGGGGGCTGCCTATTCCATGGCGTATCGCCTCCTGAGGGTGGCAGGAGGTTCGGCTCCTTCTTGTCCATCCATGAAACCCAACCACGTTTGCCTTTCGTGCGGGGGTTCCTCCCCCGAATGGGGACTCGTGCGATGCGGTTGTGTGGCCACCGCGGCACTTGTCTCCCGCATGCGGTTTCGGTTCAGCCTTCGTGACGCCGTGCGCTGTGATGATGCGCGGGGCGCCTTTTTCTGAACAGCGCCCTTCCCTCCGTCCCTATGGAGCCCACGCCGACGAGGCGGGCCCGGTGCGGGTGTTTGCGGGGGGCCTCGGACGTGCGGTGGCGTGCGTTGCGGAAGACCGGCCACGGTACCCGGAGGGACCCCCCACCCCCGTCCAGGCTACGCCTCGTCGTGACGGCGCCTCCGGCGCCTTCTCTGCCCCATGCCCCCTTTCCGTACTGCAATGCATGCCAGGGTCTATCTAGAGGCCGACGACCCGGGATGTATCAGACCGGCTGAGGACCATCGGAGGGGTCTTGGCCTCTTGAAACAGCAACCGAAACGCCGGAAATGGCCGCACCCAACTCCGGTCCCAACTTTGGGAGATCCGTCCGGCCGTGGGGGCTGGCGTGTGCACTGGATCGGAGGAGCCCCACGTCCTCGGCTCCCGGCAACAGTTTCCTCTCGACTTGCCACTGGACCTCGGAGGGTCTGCGGAGGTAAACAGACACGACCCACAGCTGCGCGCCCGCACAGGCCTCTGTCGTGGTCATGCCTTGTCCCCGCCTGTCATGATGCGTGCACGGAACAGGACTGCCTGGCGAGCCGCCCCCCTCTCGTCACCGCGACTTTGCGAGTTCCTGGTCAGCCAATCTTTGCCCAACGGCCCAAACGGGGGAGCACTTGGCGCGTTGGCGCGGCACACGGGGGCAACCCGGCAGGGGTGGAAGAGCTTGGGGAAGTAGTGGAAACCCTGGTTTCGCAGAAACCACAGTTTGGCACCACTGCCCTGCATGCTCTCACAGTGTTCAGCGCGCTCCTGCCCGTCAGTATTTTATCTGCGATGAGCTGTTGGTGCATGTGGCAGGGCAGGGCAAGGGCAAGCATCACAGCCAAACTATGACTGGAAACTACCCATTGACCATTGCCGGCTGCCTGTTGTTGTTTCCGGGTGATCTTGTCTCTGCGCATCGCACGATGCTGTTGTCCTCGGCCTTCAGTCTTTCTTGTGCTCCAGGAACCCACTGGGACGCCTGCGGGCGTGGCCATGCCCACTGCATTTCCTGGCATCAGATTTGGCTCATCCTCGCTACATGTTACGTCCGCTGCCACGGTGCTCTGCGGGACAATCGTAGCAGCAGCTCTGGCCCTTGATTCCGAGAGTTCTCATGAGTGCCATTCGCCAGCTTAGCATGGCCTGGACCCCCCCCCAAAAAAAACTGCGACTAACCAAACCAAACAAACCAAAGTTGTGAAACATGACAGTCTGACAGACGTGCATGTACTACACACTGGCGGTGGGACACCATCCATTGCCGTGTGTTCTACTGCCAGCAGTAGAAACGTATCTCAACGCGGAACACATGGATATATGTCCCACCGGGGACCAAACAGGATAGGAACATGGAAGACGTCATGCATCTACCCACGAACACAGGGACAGGCCGAATGAGTGCCATGCTATGCAGCCCAGTCAGTTTGCAAGTAGTACAATGAATGTTGTCCACACCTTATGGACGACTGCTATTTTATTGATCCTGGTTGTTCTTTAGAGTCGGCACAAAGGACAAGCACTCAAGTGACCCACAGAGCTAACCGCAAAAAACGCCTCACTGTATTTTACATAGTGGAGCACCCCAACCAAGAAGGGGACACGTGCATTGATCGGACTTCGCAGTACTGCTGGACTAATGGCTGGAATTGTCTATGGCGGGGACATTCAGTCTATCGGAACCGACCATTGATCCCCCGAACACGTTCCAATTTCAGTCCTAACACGGAAAGGAAATGATGATCGCTGAGCCCCGGCCGTGCGGCTGCTGACAGCCTCGCCTCCCGTGGGATGTGTTGCAGTCGTTCGCACCGGCCCCCCAGGCCCTTCCCCAATGGGCGGTTCATTCATCTCGTGTGCCCTCGAAGCCGGTGCAGTGCATCGGCCCCTGGCGCAGTCCCGGTGCGTACAAGAGCGAATGTCATTTCTGTGGGTGTGGATTGGTGTATTGAACTTGTGTTTGCGAGCGGTGCGAGTAAATAATAGTTTTCGAATAGTATGTATCCAGTTGTATTGTATCTCAGTTGCAATTTGTTGCCGGACCACCCTGGTCCAACAGGTCCAACAGTTATGCCAGCCCGGACACAGACGAGAATGTACGGCGATTGCTGAAAACAGGCCGCTGCTTATTCGGAACCCCCCCGCCCCCTTTCCACCTCAAGGCTACACGAGAACATCAGCGAACAAACGATGAAGTCAGTATGTTTGTACGATCAATTGTATGATCTGTGTGACTGCATTGGATTTCGAAGTGCCGAACGTAGCTGCATATGCATACCAGGACGTGTATGTGCAGAGCGCTTCTTGACCTGCGTGCAGCCCTTCCACCTCCTGGGGGTTCGACCCATTTTGGCCATTTCCCCCAGCCATTACTGCGGGGGGGGAGGGCGGGTGCCTGTATTTCCACTTGTCAGCGAACTCTATAATTGACAGTCAGGTCCGGTGCTTATTTGCGTAGCGGTGGTCTTGTACGTTCCGCTGCACTGCCACCGCTGTGTGTGTCAGGGGCCTGCCCACGGGCATCTTTGTGTCTCATGTTCTTGCTACAGAGACGTGCCTGTGGTCTTGTAGGCCACTGACGAGCCGCATTCCTTCCTGCGCCTTTGTGCTGCCTGCCGTCCTGTGCACACGTGCAATGGCCATTCCTTCGGGGGGCGCTTTTTTGGGTCTTGGGTGGTGGAGGATTGGGAATGATTACCACAGGATTCATGGGTCTGCCTTTGCGGTTGGGCTGGGCTGACCTGAGCAGGGCGCCGGGGGGGGGGGGGGGCGTCCTGCATCGTCCTGCCATATGGGCGGTGGGTCCCCCCAACCGGCAGACCGTGCCATGCTCGACAGTTGACATAGTACTGTTGCATGGTGCACGGGGTTTGAGGGTGAAGGGTTGTGCGTGCGACGCAACCGCCGGCGGTCACCCTTCAACCGCCGTTGGTTGCCTTTCAACCGCCGTCGGTTGCCTTTCAACCGCCGTGGATTGACCCATCGGTGGCGGCAACCGCCGTCGAAACCCGGCGGCACCGAAGGTCACCCAGAGCGCAAATGTTGCCGGAGCAGAAGGAAGCGGAGCAAAAGTGGTGTCGCGTGACGCTGTTGTCCAGCTTTGGAGATTGATGGACTGCTGCTGTGCGGTTTGTTGCAGACTGAAAGGCGCTGATGGCACCACTGATGAGACTCTTGTTGTGCTGACTTTGCGTGTCTTTCATCGCCGCCGGTTGCCTGCACGCTTCTTTACGGGGGTTGGGGGAACAGAGCCAACTACCAAGGCCTTGTGCCACCCCCCCCCCCCCCTCCTGTCCTGAATGACGTTGAACGAAGTAAGTCTGGCATGAGGTTATGCTGGTTATTCCAAAACCTGACGTCATGGCCCCCTTGTCCAAACACGCGGTTGTCCAAACACGGTGACACGGTGACTTTTTTTTTCAACCATCGCCTTTGCGGTTCCAATCCAACAGAGAACGTGGTTTGTGGCTGTGGGCAGGCTGCAGGAAGGGTCAATATGGGCCTCAAAGTGATGGTTTAATTGTAATTCCATGTGCTCTTGTGTTGTGGGGTGTAGGCTGGACACATCTGTTGTGAGTGTTTGCCCACTTGAACCCACATAGCTCTGATTTTGGGGATATTTTTGCATTATATTCCCCTTTCTTTTCCAATTCCTGGGAGTGCCAAAAATGCAGCATCCCAGGCAGGGGCAGGACACACAGTCCAACCTGTTTTCTTGTTTTGGGTGTGCTGTGCTTTGACAGATCATTGTTTTCTTCACTTTCACTTTGATGGCTACTGTTGAACCCACTGGGGAGGGGACAGCACAACCCAAGAGGAACAATGAGACAACCAGGACTACTACAGACTGTTTGCAGTGGGCAATTAGAGAAGGCATCGGGCAGTACCTATGTTGTGCAGACACGCAGGGTGAAGGTCAAAATGGGAAATTGTATTGTACTTTATGTGCAGTTTGGCTGTATGTCAATAAAATGGACAAAAAGCGGAAATGTGATCAGGAGGAGTAGCAACATGTCAACCCATGACGTTCTTCTGTTGTGTTCATCTTTCTCAGGGGGTCGGGGGATGCAAAGGGGATGGGTCCTTAGGGTGGCTGTTGGGATGACCAGCAGAGCAGCAAAGTCCCGCGAGGCCCTACTGGCAGCGGTCATGCCGAGGTGCTGTTCGCTGCTTCCACTGGGTGCTGGCATAGTGGCAGGGGTATCTGCCAGACGATATGTCACGCGACCGCGCAAGATGAAGACTCAGTTGTACAAGCCATGGCACACTCGACCGTCGGTGGGGCTGTGGACGCAGCATAGTCCAGGCGTGTGGGTGTGGTAAGTTGTGAGTTGGTGGGCTGGCGGCGACCAGGTGGTGTCCCGTGGCGCTTCGGGGTGCTGGCAGCGCCCGGGGTTTGTGCACCGGGTTTGTGCACCGGGTTTGTGCACCGGGGCGCTTGTCCGGCGCAGATGGCTCTTGTTGTGCACTTGTTGGGGCGAGCCCCTGGTGCGGGGGGGTGATCCGGAAGTCTGTGCGTTGCATGCCCCGGTTCGGAAATTGGTCCACGGCCGGGGTTCGCTACGGTGGGGTATGGGCGTACGGGGTCGTTTCCGAACGTGTCAGCGAGGAGTGGTCCGTGCTGCACCCTGTAACCCTGCTGTCGGATCGCGCCATTTGTCTGCTAGGCGTCCTCGTCCTCCCTCTGGATGGCCATCGCGCCGGCGCAGTGTAGACAGAAACCTGAGTCCCGGTGGTCAGCCGCAGGCTGTGGCCCTTGGGTCCGGGGTCGGTGCGGCCGCTTCAGCGTTGGGCGGTGGGTCTTGCAGGTGTTCCTGTGGGGGTGTGTGGGACCCATGGGGGGCCTGTAGCTTGGGACGAGTCGGTTGTGGTTGTTGGCGTCATTCCCCGTTGTGGTGGTGTGGTGGGCTGGGGCTGGAGGGCCATGGTCCTCGTGACCCATGACTGCATGAATCCGTCGAAGGTGTCCTCATCCTTTTTACCAAAACTATGAGGTTTTGGAGGAGTGTTCGGTACCTCTCCGGTGTTGACGGGCTCACATCCCAGTCATCTGGGACGTGGCCCATGTCTGCAAGGCTTCCCATACCGGTGTTTCGGTAGGGCGCCTGGACCAGGACATGTAGGAGGGGGTTTTCTCTTCTGGGGGTGCCCCAACGCTCCGCCTGCCATCGGGGTCCCCGCCCGGTGTTCAATGGCACTTTTCTTCGCTAACTTTTTTCCCCCCCACGGAATTGGGTCTTTCATGGTTGTGTCGGATGCAGGGCAGCGATTCAGGGACACAGGACAACATTGCATGTGTGTTGCATGGCAATGCATGGACCCAATTTGAGGTACTGGCAAGGACATATTGGGTGGTGGTGGTATTTGGTGGTTTATCACAGGAAGAAGGGTTTCACGTCGGAACCCATTGAATACATGTGGACTTGCAGTCCGGTGAATATTCCATCCCAAGTGCATTGTTGGGTCTTATCAAACACTTCACCAGACCTACCCCTCCCGGCCTTACCCCCCCCCCCCTTGCAAACTCCCCCCCCTTGCAATCTCCCCCCCCCACCCGGGAGACCGTCACTTCCATGTTTTTCTAGTTAACATGTATTGTGCTGGTTTGTGTTGCCCATCTGCTTTACACCTGCTTTGCAACACACCACGTGCCTGTCATGCAAACTGAGCATGTGCAACAGTTCAAAGTGTGTTATTCTCGTACCCAGAAGTTCTTTACCGGTCCTTTGGATCCCCAATGACATTTGTGTTGGATAAAGCACATTGGTATCAACGCGAAAGTCGCTTCACACGTGTTCTCTTTGCTTGCATTAGTGGAGGGTACCACAGTTTGCCTTGAAATACCCCTTGCAATCTCCCCCCCCCCCCCGGGAGACCGTCACTTGGCGACCGTCTCCCCCCCCCACCCGGGAGACCGTCGCGCGCTAACCCGGGAGTTTGCAAGGGGGGCGGGGGGTACAGTTAAGTTGCTGTCACCTAAGGCCACATTGCCTGTTAGGGGCACCGCTGGCTCCAGCAGATCATTCCATGCTCATGGGAAGGCGCGCTCTAGCCCAATTAGCTGAGAGGCAGTCCCTCTATGTTCATTGTCCATGCGTTGCACTGTGAGAAAGGAAAGGGCACACATTGCCCGGCGCAACGCGCCGGAGATTTTTGTTCCCGCTGTACGGGGCTGCTCATGGCCGTGCGCAAGAACGGACCCCTGGTCCTGCGGCAAAACATTGCTGGTTCTTAGACATGGGGGGAGAGGTACGGCTCGCTTCGCGGCTTTTGGGAATGCCATACACGCAGTGCGAAGTTTTGGATGTCGGCAAATACTCGCACCCTGGCTACCTTTTGGTGGTAAAACATTGATCCTGTGCCCTTGGTTTCCTATAAAGGAAAAGTGCTTCCATAAATAGTCTAATATTTTTGGGTTGTTCATTTTTCTGAAATGGATTCCAAGGAAATAATACGGTCACCACCAACCGCATTATTTGGGTGAGTATCCGAGCCTCTGCGTGCGCAGTATGCATGCAGTGCAAGAACTTCCCCTTTGAGTCGGAAACAGGCGATCCTGATGGCTGCCTGAGCTCGTCACCGAATCCATCGCGGGCCTGTCGCGTGCACGCCGTGCAGGTGCTCCCCCGATGCCCGCCCCCTCCCCCCCCGGCTGCCGCTCCCTCCCTGCGCCCCTTTGCTGCCTTCAGACACCCGCCAATGTACTCCTCTCAGTGCGGCGGCCCCGAGCCGACCGCATGCCCCACTGCGGCCCTCGCCACCGCCACCCTCGCCTGTCTCTGCGCTGCTCTCGCGGCCCTGTCGGTGTCCTCTGGCCGCGTCCCCGAGGCATTCGTGGCTCAGCATGCTCGTGTGGCCCTGCCCACGCCCCCCCTAACGACCGGTGTCGCCCACCGCGTGCCCGCAGCGCAGCCGCACGCGCGGCCGATCTCTGATGGTGCCGCGCAGGCGGCCCCCCTCCGCGGCGCGACTGCCGCGCGCGCGGCCGCGTACCAAGCGCCGCCCGCGGCTCCGCACGCGCCGACGGGCTCGACGCCGCCGCTGCGCGCGGCCGCGGGGCTGCTGCTGGGCCTCGGCGCCGGGCTCGCGGCGATGGGCTTGTGGCTGGCACGGCGGGGCACGCGCGACCCGCTGCTGCCGCTGCACTCGTTCGCCGGGGCCCCGCGTGAGTCGCGGGTGGCGCTGTGCGTGCAGACGGGCGAGCGCTACGACTTGCCCTTCGAGGAGCCGGACGCCCCTGCGTTCAGGCGCTTCCAGAGGCGCCGACAGCAGCGGGCGCAGGAGCCGCCCCGGAGAAGGGACGACGAGTGGGAGCGCGAGGCAGAGGCCGACGAGGACGACGGGGAGGCGGGCGCGGGGTTCGGCACCGGGCGGCTGCGCGGCAGCGCGCGCGACTCCGAGACGGAGGGGTCGTGGGGCGACGCGCAGGAGGGGGCGGGCGGGGGGCAGTGGGGCGACGTCGTTGCGAAGAAGTCGCGCGTGCGCCAGCGGCGGGCGCTGGAGTGGTCCGACGACGCGGAGAAGAACGTCGCGTGGCGGCAGGTGCAGTGGGGCGCGGAGGAGGAGGAGGAGCCGGAGTGGCGCAGGCGGTCGCGCGAAGTGGCGTGGTCGGGGCCGTGGCGCGGGGCCCGGCGCGGCCGGGGCAAGGGCCGCGCCGCCAAAGCGGAACAGCCCCGGGGGCGCGTGGCGTTCGAGCGGCGCGCCGCGTCGGACGACGACGACGACGACGACTTTGACGATGACGACGAGGAGGAGGAGCCGCTGGCCGCAAAGGCCCGCGTTGTGGACGCCGGGGCGGAGGAGCAGGCGTCGTTCGCGACCCTCGGGGCGTGCCCCGCGCTGTGCGCCGCGCTGACGGCGTGCGGCTTCACGACGCCGACCGGGATTCAGGCCGCCGGCTTTCCTGTGATCTGTGAAGGTGTGCCCCTGTGAGACGGTGTGCTACCGGGCCAGGGCCCGGGGGGCGTGGCCATGGGAAGTGGGGCGCTCCGTAGGCGGGGGGGATGGGCGCCAGGCTTGAAGTGGGGTGGGGGGTTTGGTGCGCAGCGCGCGCGGCAAACACCCACAGGGGACGCCGCGGCGACGCAGGGCCGCCGCAGTGCGCACGCGGCGCCAAGTGTCCGTGCGACCGGAAGTACCAGGCCCACCGCACTTCCAACCGCCAGTAACCCCCTCCCCCCCTCAAACCGCTTTCAAATCCCCTGTGACCGCTCCACAACACCGCATTTCCAACCGCCAGTAACCCCCTCCCACCCTCAAACCGCTTTCAAATCCCCTGTGACCACTCCACAACACCGCATTTACAACCGCCAGTAACCCCCTCCCCCCCTCAAACCGCTTTCAAATCCCCTGTGACCACTCCACAACACCGCATTTCCAACCGCCAGTAACCCCCTCCCACCCTCAAACCGCTTTCAAATCCCCTGTGACCACTCCACAACACCGCATTTCCAACCGCCAGTAACCCCCTCCCACCCTCAAACCGCTTTCAAATCCCCTGTGACCACTCCACAACACCGCATTTCCAACCGCCAGTAACCCCCTCCCACCCTCAAACCGCTTTCACATCCCCCAGTCAATGCCAAGCACGTATCCATGACAGTGCACTATCAGAGATCCCGGGTTGATTCTGGAGGGTGCCGCCCACCGTCGTTCCATGGCCAAGCAGGCGCATGGGGTATGGGCAGATGCGAATGTGCCCGCGGAAGAAGATGACGATGGATGAGTTGTGTTTTGGTGCATTCCTTTGTGCTCCCGAGAGGCTTTCATGGCTGTGGAACGGGGGGTCCGGCAACATTTGGGATCTGGGTGACCTTCGGTGCCGCCGGCTTTCGACGGCGGTTGCCGCCACCGATGGGTCAATCCACGGCGGTTGAAAGGCAACCGACGGCGGTTGAAGGGTGACCGGCGGCGGTTGCAGCCGTTTTAGGCGCATGAGTCCTATCCTGAGGACCGCTGGCCGGCACGCCAGTGCACGACTGGGCGTGTTTCGCACGATCGGTGTCAAACCTCGGGTTCGAACTCTCTACTCTGGAGTCGTTGGGGGTGTTCGGAGACCGCAGCCTGACTCACGCTGCCGGTCAAGCGCCACCCTTGAATCGTGGGAGTGGGACCCAGCGCCATGGGGCCCGACCGACCGGAGTCTCTTGGCGGTTGGAGGACAGCCGACGGTATTTTGGGGCAATGGGGACGCAGCCCGCGCGTTGCGAACATCGGTGCTGTTTTCGAAGGTTTTTGACCAAACGTCAAGTTGTTGCCCCCACCCCCCCCCCCGGGATCATTGGAAGGGGGGGAGGTACCCCCCCCCCCAGGGGCATATATAAATGAGCTTGATGTACATAGCAGAGATCTTTGGGAGCGTTGACTCTAACGGGACTGAGCATCTACGGTTCGAGAACGCTATTGCCCTGCTGTAGACCCGCTCTTTGTTGTTGAATGTGTTTGCGGCCCAGCGGCGCCCAGCCTATGCCCAGCCACTGTCCCCCTGACGGCAAGTGCCAGGCTCAATGTCATTTGCAACCGACAGTACTCGCCCCCAACCGCTTTGGCAACCTCCTCCAACCGCCTGTCCAACCGCCTCTGGAACCACCTCTGAGGTCCCTTCCCTTCTAATGCATCCCGCCCCCCCCCCCCCCCGTTGGAACGAAGAAAAACGGCCCCGGGCCGTTGTCATGTTTTTTTTTGGGGGGGCTAATGACACCAGCAGGAGCACGGGCCGCAGACGCAACATGCGAAGGGAAGAACGGGTGCCCACGGAAACAGTGAGGCAGGCGGTGGGCGATCGGAATGCGGAGGGGAGTGCGCAGCAAGGACCGGAAAACGACCCCCGCAGCAACCGGCACAACCCCCAGTGCGCCAACCACTGGGCTCCGCCAACGCGAAAACCACGCCACAAGGCACACCGGCCGCAGCGGCCGTCAGAACGCAGCGACCCGACGCAACATGCGAAGGGAAGAACGGGTGACTGTCCAGGGCCCCGTAAAGAAACCGCTACCCGGCGGCATGCCACACAGGGGGGGTTACCTCCCGCCCCTTTGTCGTTTGTCGTAACACGGGGTTATCCACACACGGCGACCCCTGAGACACGAGACATGGAGTACTGTAGTGGATGCCATGGTGATTCCGGAGGGTGACAACCATCGCCGATCTAGGGCCCAACACGGCAGCCCCGTCTTCCCGCACTTCTGGGCCCTTTTTTGAAACCACCGTTTTGGTGGTTCCGTTGGAGAATGTGGTCCATGGCGTTGGGCAGGCTGCAGGAAGGGGGTCCGTGTGGGTGTCAGGGTGGTGGTGTGGTCATGTGCTCTGGTGTTGTGTTGGGGTGTGTGCTGGCGGATGGGACGCCTTTTGTCATGTTTGTCATGGGGCGCATCTGTGAAGTGAATCCCCATGGCGTTTTACTTGACTGAGGTTTCATCGGTGAATCACACAAGTAAAGTAAAGAAATCTCGGTAAAGTAAACCGCCATTGGGATTTACAGTTGCGCCCCATGACATAACATCTCGGCCGAAATTATTTGAGGAAATGTCAGTCAAGTAAACCGCCATCGGTATTTGCTTTACCGACTGGAGGCCGGTAGACCGGAGGTTGGTAAAGTATGCCCCCCCCCCCCCCCTGTGTAAGCCACGCCCTTGTCCAAGCTACAGTAGGCGTAGGGACCGTAATAATTGTGTATGTAATTTAATTACGTACGAAATGTACTGTGGCCACATAAGACATGGGTTTGTCGTCACATTTGCCAATTTCAGCACATGTGGCCCCCTGCTGGTGCAGCAGGAATGATTTTTTCTTAAGTCTGATGCATTCCATAGGTTGTGAATTGCCAATGTCAGCACATGTGGCCTGCGCATATGCGTGTCGGCAGTTGTATGTGTTGCGCGCAATCCACGTCCAAGCCACAGTAGGCGTAGGGACCGTAATAATTGTGTACATTGGCGTAGCTTATACAAAGGGGGCGGCGTTTTACTTGACTGAGATTTCCTAAAGTAAATCCCACATTTGTCATGTTTTGAGGGGTCGGGGTGGCTTATGCCTGCACCATGTGTCCCGTGGTACATGCCGCGCGGTACCACGGGCCTGTCCCAACACGGTGGCCCCGTGTTTCCCCACTTTTGCCCCCTGAACCAGAACTTGGCCCGTGTTGGGACAAGGGGGGCAGGGGGGGGGTACTTTCCCACGGAGATGTCTGTGGGTATGCAGACCCCCGGCGGGACGGGTGGTTCGGGGCCGGGACCGGGCTGATGCCTCGCCGCCCTCTCTCCGCAGGCGGCGACGCCGTACTGGCCGGCGAGACCGGCATCGGCAAGACCCTGGCGTACCTCGTGCCGCAGCTGCACCGCATCCTGAGCGCGGGCGACGGCCCGCGGCCGCGGGTCCTGATCCTGCAGCCCAACCGCGACCTGTGCGCGCAGGTCTTCGACGTGGCCCAGCGGCTGGCGGACGCGCTCCCCGGCCCCGAGGCGGTGACGGTGCAGTCGATCGTGGAGGAGGCGTGGCCGGACGGCCGGGCGGACGTGCTGATCAGCACGCCGCCCGTGGCGATGCGGCACTGGGAGCAGATCGCGGAGCGCCCCGTGGACGCCGTGGTGCTGGACGAGGTGGACACGCTGCTGTCCGGCAGCTTCAAGCTCTCGAAGCGCATGTCGTACCCCATCGAGCGGCTGCTGGTGGAGCTGAAGCACTTGGCGCGCGCGACCTTCGCGGCGGAGCATGAGGGTGCCGAGGACGACCCCGAGGACCACGAGGAGGTATTGCCGTGCCGGTTGCGCGGGGCGCATCCGCAAACGGGGATGCGTTGCGCGCCCTGGGACGGGACCAGGCAAGGCATCACGCATACGGCGGGGGGGGGGGGAGGGAGGGAGTTCGTGAGGGGAGAGTTTCGGCACACCTCCAATTTCGGTGCGAGGCCATTAGACACGGGACACTTCAACACCCCAACTCTTGGTCCCTTGTGGACAAGCGGTTGTGTGAAACTGTGGTAGGCCCAAATTTTGAACAACACCACCTCATCAGAGATGAAAAAAAAAGGAGCACTCGTATGACAACCACCGGAGGTGGGAGTGGGGGGGGGGGGTTGGGCCAACCCCCCCGTCCCCCTGCCTCCGCCGACCCAACGGGGCGCACTGTGCGATGTGCCCATGCTGGGCCAAAAGTTGGCTATTTTGGACCCGTTTCCCCCCGATGGCCGGGGATTGCTGTCAGGGAATTGCTCGGTGATCCTCGGGGGAGGGAGGGTACTCCTCGGAGCCTGTGAAATCTGCTAATTAATTCATCATTTCCGCACCCTGCCCGCACAATGGCAGAAAACGAAATTAGAAATTCATGAACCGCTTCGCGGATGAGCGGAAAAATCAAGGCATTCTTTCCGCAAAGTTGTTTTGGAGCTGGGCCCTCCCACTATACCAATAATGGAAAACAGTATTATGGCATGAGGACACGTAATTTGTGACTAATTTGTAGGTTCGATTTTAATTTTCAAAACAATGCCTATGCATTCTCATCCCAATTACATTCAGATCACGAATTGTTTACAAGGCCGATGAGGCCTTCGCAAACAAAGGAGGTCCCTACCTAAAAAAAGTCTGACACTTACATCACCTTGTTAGGTCATTTTCCCCTCACATGGGGCATGCATGGAAATCTAGATCAAATTTTAGCTTGGGCAGAGCAAGGAGCACACCTCCCGAAGTTGCCGGCAAGTTGTTCGTATATCAAGGGGTGGAGTGTGCCCACAGCTCCAGTCCCTCGTTTCCTTCGTGTGCCTACAAACGAACAGGGAAAGGAGACCAACAGTACTAATCGTCGAGACGCCGCAATTCTGACCGCTGCATATGAAAAATACACGAAGGAAATTCACATTGATACAAAAAACGCATGCATACCTGCCAGAAAAACACCAAAAAGTATTGCCCCGAGAAGCAAAACCTCGGCCGGAAGGCCGCGGCACGCGCTGAGAAATCACACATCCGTCGCAGGTCTGAGCCAAAATAATCGATTATTTCTGCTGTACCTACAATTGCCTCCATTGCCGGCTCCTCTAACTAAAATTTACGTTTCCCTGGAGGAAAATTGTTCTGATGTGGGTGTGTGGGTGGGTGGGTTGGCCAAAATCCCAGGAAGGCCTCTGCGGAACCTGGGAGCCTCTATCTCTGAGGGCTGGGAAAATAATTACTTGTTGATAAAAAAAATAAACATTATATCAATAAAGTTAAATTATAGATTATATTAATACCAATATCATAAATTATATATGAATGAAAAATAATTATTATTATTAATTAATATCACTGCGAACCCCGACACATTAATATCAGTATTATAAATTATAAATTCTGTATAAATAAAAAGAATTATTATTAATAATTAATATCACCGTGAACCTCCACGCACCCCCCCCCCCCCCCACTGTAGCATCACCCAGCCACCGAGCCACCGGCCTCCGCGCAGGTGGAAGGGGACGCCGGGCGCTGGGCCAGGCAGGGCGCCGCGCCCGCCGCGCCGCGGCTGCAGCACGTCTTCGTCGGCGCGACCGTGCCCAACGCCGGGACCCGCAACGTGAGCCTCATGCTCCAGAAGCGCTGGCCGGCCGCGACGTGGGTCGAGACGCCGGAGCTGCACAAGACCCTCACGCGGATCGAGCACCGCTTCATCGAGGTCGACCGGGAGACGCGGCCCCTGGCGCTGCGGGAGGCCCTCGCCGGCGGCGTCGCGGCCGGGCCCGCGCTGGTGTTCGCGAACTCGATCGAGGGGGTCGCGGAGGCGTGCGCGATCCTCAAGAAGTCGGGGCACCGGGCGGAGATCTTCACGAAGGAATTGCCGCTGGAGGAGCGCCGCGAGCGCCTCGCGCGCTTCAAGGCCGGCGAGCTCCCGCTGCTGGTGTGCTCGGGGCTGGCGGCGCGGGGGCTCGACCTGCCGCAGGTCGCGCACGTCGTCCAGTACGAGTTCGCTGGGAACGCCGTCGACCACCTGCACCGCATCGGGCGGACGGCGCGGGCCGGGGCCGCGGGCCGCGCGACGACGCTGTACACGCAGAAGGAGCTGGAGCTGGTGCGGACCATCGAGGGCGCAGGCGTCGAGGGGACGACGGTGGAGGGCGCGTTCAGCCGCAAGCGCAGCTTCCGGAACAAACTGCGGAAGCAGCGGAAGGCCGCGCGCGGGAGCCAGATCTAGGCCCCTGGCGTTCCGTGCTGCGCGCGCGACGGCGGCGGCGCCCGGTCAACGATCCCCTCCGCCTCGGACCCGGACTTCATCGCGGGAACAAATGAAATTTTACGAAAGGGACGATTGACTTGGGCCCTTTTTGGTACACAGACTTTTGGACGTTTGGTTGACAGACCCCCTCCCCCTCCCCCCCCCCGGCCTTTCAGCAAAACTCTGTCCGCGAGCCGTGCCGTCGCGGTGTCCATCCGCTGCTGCCCCTGCGCGGGGGGTGCCCCTCGGCGGCGGTGGGCCGGTCGGGGGTTTGTCTCAAAGCGGGGCCTCTTTTTGAGGGGCCCAGGCCGGAGCACTGACGGGGGGTGTGTGCCTCGAGATGGGGCCCGGGACCCCCCACCCTCCGCCCGGGGGCCCGGACAGACCGGCAAAGCGGGTCTGGGTCCGGGCCGACGCGCGCGCGACGAGTTTGGGGCATCCGTGCGCAAGTCGCCCCAGGCGGCCTTTTGTGGGCCCGCGATCGCAGACCCGACGGGCCCTGTGCCGTGTGGGCCCTCCCCGGGGCTTGTCCCGGGCCGCATTTTGGATGCGGCCGTCCGGAGGGACGGATGTGGTCCGATCAGAAAAGGGCCAGCGGTGGCGGAACCGCGAAGGGCACGCACAGGCACGACACCCGAACCAGACCTGCCACGAGCGTCTGCCGGATCCGACGTGATCAGATGGAGCACGGTCCTACTGGGGCCACACGCCGGACGCGGCACGTTCCTACTGAGTTCTTCTGGGGCAGGGGGCGAGTATTACTGAGTGGCCTTTGATATGGGGCCCTTTCCTTCTGAGAACCAGTTTCCCTGACATTAGTGGCGTGTCTGACCCGAACATGGCACAATTTTTCACCCGCTGCGGATCCGAAGCGCGTCACGGCCGCTGTGCGGGGGTATCCCTTGCACCCGGGAAGCGCGGCGTGTGTTTCGAAATTTCGCGAGTTTCGGGCCTGAGCTCAAACGCCTTTCGCGGCGGTGGCTTCTCCGCGTGTCCAGTCGTGTGTCGTGACAAGGCCTTACGCCCTCCTTTTCGAGGTTCAGGGGGAGATCGAACCGCCGTTCCCCCCCCCCCCGTTGCGGAGCACGCGCGGGGCTGTCGCGCGGCCAGCCGCGGACGCGCGCGCACACATGGGCTCGGCGGCGCCGGGTGCGGGTCCACAGCATTTGCGCCCCGGGGGCGTCCCCCCACCTGCACAGCGTTGGAACGTCCTCCTGGAGATGGTCCTTTGGATGTTATATATCAGGGGGAGGCCCCCCCTTGTGGATTCCCCGCCCCGTGCGGCGCTTCTCTCGGCACGACCAAAGACACGCGTCATGTACACCTCGTGTGTGTGTGTGTGTGTAACGCAGGATCATAAGGGTTGGGCAGTCATGAACACGAGCTCCTCCACGGAGGTGTTTCTTGGTCTGTTGTGAAGTGCAATCCGAAGGGTGGGCAGGCAAGGGAACAGGGGCGCTCTGTCTCCCAACCGTGCCCACAGTCCAGATCTGCACTTTGCCATTCTTTACTATTAACAGACCGAAAGACGTCCAGGGCTGCTCTGCAGCTCCGGAGGAGTTTTCTTTCACCGCTTTTCTTGCTTCGTTCTTGTTCGCGGTTCTCATCTCGCGCGCGCGCGCGTGTGTGTGTTCTGTTCTGACACTCGGAAACTTGCAATCGTGTGTGTGTGTGTGTGTGTGTGTGTGTGTGTGTGTGTGTGTGTGTGTGTGTGTGTGTGTGTGTGTCCCGTGCGCCCCGGGGGCACACCGTCCGTTGAAGGGCACGCGTGCATTGAAATACCCTGACCTCACTCAAAAGCTGCGCTGCAGAAGGCAGTGCGTCCCTTTGCTCTATGCAGAACACGGGCCCCGAGACTTCCATCGCACATGCCGGCGGCCGCAGAGAGGGCGCCCAGTCGCCGATGGTCTTTGTTGTTTGGCTGTCAGCGGCCTGGCGAGATGCGTATTCCGAGCAGTGCCTGCCCTGCTTCTGCTTGTGCTGTTTGGGGGGGGGGGGGGTAGTAATATGTACGTACACATATCATCGACCACCATTGTAGTACAGTTATGTAGTACCGACCAACACATCTCAATGGCAGCATTCCTATCTGGAACCCCAACAATCACTCACCCACAACTTCTTCCCTCTCCTTTCACTCCCCAAGGGGGCGTACCGTGCGCTGTGCGAAAAGTTGGCTGTTCTCCACCACCGGGAGTTCGGTAAGTTCAGAGGATTGAAAGGACGTCATTGAATGGCTGCTGCAGTGGACGGGGCTATAGGGGGCAGAATTTAGGTCCCTGGGACCCATGGCAAGCATCAGATGTTTGAAATTTTTGAGTTTTGAATTGATTGTGCATGATTCCGTAGGTGGGTGGTTTTCAGGGTTGTTACCTGGATAATCACCGTAATAATTGGCGCTGTGCCCGCGCTGTGCGAAAACGCCCCCCAAGTTGGTAACCCTCTCCGCCCGAAGGTTCACATTCTCTTCAAAAGAGTCTAAGGCAGACACACACACACACACACACACAGAGAGAGACACACGTTTCTGGCCACCATTATCGGCAGCATCCAACAACGGCATACGCACTCCTCCGAGTGCCGCGGCCCTGCCAACACAAAAAGGAGGGGGGACGCGGCCCCTTCAGGCACACACACAATATACGTAACAAACGGGCGACAGTCAAGGGGCGGGCAGCGATCAAGAAGGCCTGTTTGCACAGTTTCGAAAAAAACCCCCATGAGGGGGTAGTCCAGGTGAAAGCATGCCCCTTACCCTTTGGGGCTTCCGCACAACTGAGGTAGGGCTATCACTGCTCCCAGGTCAGATTCTCCAACTCGACACTTGGCATTGGCAATGAGTCGGGTTGGCCCGCCTCCACTTGGTCTACGGGGGGGGGGGGGGCGACTTCGGCAGGGGACAATTTCGTGGGGAAATTTTCGGCTTTCGGATTGGTGCTGACATTTTCCCTCCGAGTTTTCTTGCGGGACCAGGGCCAGTAATGTGGGCACTACTCGCCACCCAGGAAAGCAGGTTGGAGGGGGAGGGAGGACAAGAGGACTTTACATGGCCTCCATGTCTAGAGTGATAACAAAAGAATAATTTTCTATGAAGTACCAAGCCCTCGGAAACATTCTCTTTCCGACATATCAGTTCAAAGAATTGTGTGGACCCGAGGAAACTGGACCCTCACCGCACCCTTTCCTCGAGTTAGTAACCCCCCTCAAAATGGAGAGCCGACCTCAGGCCTTGCTGATGTGGCATCTATTGTTCCCCAGAATTGGGGTGCGCCGAAATTTCTCGCAACTGTCCCCAAGGCACCAAAATTTGGGGTTGCCCAAAATTTCCCCCAACAAAATTTTCCCTCAACGAAAATTTTCCCCCAACGAAATTTTCCGCAGCCCCCCCCCCCCCCTCCTGTACCTTGCGTTGGTCTACCTTGCATTGGTCGGTGTTGGCATGGGACGGGACATGGCCTACGGTACTGAAGGCTGGGGTGGCCTCCTTATGCCTCCCCATGAAGCAGGGTCGTTCCAACAGGTGCCTGGCACCGGGATCTCAGGTGGCCTTTGAGGGGGTGGGGTTGCAGCTGCTTCGGTGCCCCCCCCCCCCCCCCTAAGCCAGGGGCAGTAGGGCTTTCAACCCAGGGGGGGGGGAGGGGTCTGGGAAAAGGGCTCAATTGACAAGACCATTAATCAGTTATTATGAACTCTGGCACCGAAGGCGCCCAAAAATTTTTTGCGCATTAAGATTGGTCAATTTTTTTCACCAAATGTATGGCAAATGATGACTTTACTGAACCCCCTTGACACGCTGATTCCAAAAATCCCATTTTCATTTTTTGCCATTTTTTGGGTCTGGGTCACCTCCGAGGCCTGGGGGTCAGTCTCGGTAGGATTTTGGGGGTCCCGTCAATTGAGCCCCTTTTTTTGGGGGGGGGGGGTCCAGGCAGGGGGCTCTATCGACCCCCCCCCCCCCCCCGCTCCAATTGAAAGCCCGCCTGCCCCAGGATCACAACACCATGCTCCAGAATCACAACCGAAACGGGCATACTGCACAGTTTCATCATGGTGGGCTGCAACGACGGTCACTCCAATCATTAGGGGGCGCCCTGTGCGCTGTGCCCGCGCTGTGCGAAAAGTCGGCTGTTTTCCACCACCGGTAGCCACGGATCCCAGGGTCCTGAATTCTTGCAGTTCAGCCTGGCCTCCTTCAGACCAAACTAACATCGAAGATGCAGATTGCTCCTGATGTTTTCATGGCCATTGGGGGCGCACCGTGCGCTGTGCCCGCGCTGTGCGAAAGGTCGGCTGTTTTCCACCCCCGGAAGCCACGGGTCCCAGGGTCCTGGCTTCTGCACCCCGATGCTGTTTTGAATGGATCATGCACGCTTCTGTAGGGGGGTGGTTTGCAGGGGTGTTCCCGGGTTGAACAACGTAATGATTGGCGCTGTGCCCGCGCTGTGCGAAAACGCCCCCTATCAACTGCATACGCATGACAAGAAGTGCAGAGAGGGGTGTGTTTCGAACTGCTTGGCAGGTGCCCCAGTCCTCTACTGTCATCTCCGGTGACCTGTCGACAGTGCCGTCATGCCTAAACAGAGATTTTGGCCGCCGCCCCCCACAACACATGGCAACAGGCCTAACCTGCACCCGGTACAACGCAATAGACTGGTTGGAAGTAGACTTGTTGTCGCATGACACAGCACATGCCAGCCACACCGCAGGGCAGAAGGGACTCAATAGCACATCGCATGTAGAAGAGGCCGACACACTAGGCACAGCCCAGCACAACCGAAGAAGGTTGGGCTAAGCAACACATTGTTTGCTTGGTGCATTTGATAAAGGGGCCGCTCTAGCGCAGTGCGCACACGCTGCAACCAATACCTTGTCTTGGCAGACCACTCAACAGGTTGCAACAAACAACCAGCACCCATCACCAAGGGCTAGGGACGCCTGTAGGATGGTGCCCAATAATGTGATGGTGCTGGCAGAAGGTGGAGGCCTTGCAAGCCTCGGCTAGGGTCCATTGACCGTTGACCATGGCAGCAACTGCAAGTCACTGTTGAACGAAACTCAGCACCTGCCTGTCATCGAACGAAACTCAGCACCTGCCTGTCATCGAACGAAACTCAGCACCTGCCTGTCATCGAACGAAACTCAGCACCTGCCTGTCATCGAACGAAACTCAGCACCTGCCTGTCATCGAACGAAACTCAGCACCTGCCTGTCATCGAACGAAACTCAGCACCTGCCTTTCATCGAACGAAACTCAGCACCTGCCTGTCATCGAACAAAACTCAGCACCTGCCTGTCGCATGGGAGGGGCTTTGCCTCCACTTTAGAGCCTGCCCCAAGGCTTTGCAACGGCCTCGCAAACGCATACAGCTAGGACAGGCCCAGATTACGATCGTAATTTTTCGTAATTTTCGTAATTTTCGTAAATTTCGCAATTTTCGTAATTTTCGGCGATTTTTTTATCGTTTTTGGCGCTGTGTTGTACGGTACATCCCTCCCCTCCACCTCACTGTCACTGTGCCCCCTCCCCCTTTCCCCTTCCCTGTCCCCTTTGCCCCTTCCCCATTGCCTTCCCTGCCCACAACCCCTTTGTTGCGTGTGCATGCGTGGCTGTGATGTTTATGTGGCAGGCCATTTTTTTTCCTTTTCGCTCTTTGTCTCCATGGGCAAAAAGAAGGGAACACTATCCTTTGCCGAAAAAAAGGGACACTGGCCTCTGGACCCCCCCTGTTGCTGATTTCTGGCCTCTGGACCCCCCCCCCCCCATGTTGCTGATTTTTGCCATGTGGACCCCCCTGTTTGTGCCCGAACTTTGCAAGTATTTGATCCCAAGCAATTGCCACTCCGGGATACAACGTGGGAGAAAAATAAGGAGATCTTTGGTTTCTCCAACACAATGCGGGCTGACTGGGAACTCTATGTCAACATGGACAGCCAGAAGGCCAAGCAAGTTGAGGATCCAATGCAGTTTTGGTCAGCCCTGTCAAGTCCACTATCGGAACTGGTGGTGGCACTACTTGGGATGCCAGTGACCATCGCGGATGTGGAGCGCTCATTCAGCCTTGCTGGTTTGCTGGATGACCCGAATTGGGGCAACACCCGCCCTGATTTGCGTCGCTGTGCTGTGGCACTCTTCGTGAACAGTGACGTTGAAGGACGTTTCTATTGGCTCAACTTCCACGTCTTCCCTCGTCCTCCACCTCTTCCCTCGTCCTCCACCTCTTCCCTCGTCCTCCACCTCCTCCCTCGTCTTCCCAAACCCTTGAGTGCCGGGGTCCCTCTTCTTCCTCTACAAGGCCTCCCCTACATGCAAACATCCTCTTCCCCGGATCGTGTTCTTGGATCCAAACCATGCGTAGGGGGAGGAAGCGGCCGTGGGCGGCCAGTTTTCGATGCCGCGGACCAGGAGTGGAGGGTCCCCTTTTTTTGTGTCCACATGCTCACTTCTCTAAGCCACCGCGTCCCTACATACACAACAATCATTGAGATATGCACGTCCCTTGCCCCTATTGCCAATTTTTAGGCTTGAAAACAAGTGAAAACATGGGACGGTAGGGTAGTGAATGCTCCCGAAGCATCGTAACGAAATCGTAAAAAAACGCCGTAAAATCGTAAAAAAAATGCCGTAAAATCGTAATAAAAAAAATCGTAATCTGGGCCTGTCCTAGCATACAGTCCAGGTCGGCAGGCCATACTCAATCTCGAGAACCCAAAACACCCATTCATCATTGTCATCATTTTTTCTGTAGGCATCCTCCTCTGCCCATAACTCAAGATATGGGACCCAGGGGCAGATTGAGGCTTGAAATAGGCCCTGCTACTTCCAGTTGTCCAAAAGCTTTGCATTTTGTTCGCTGTTCGCTGCATGCGAGGGCCTCCCCCTCTCGCAGTCGAATTCAGGTGAAACAATGGTCAGGTGGGGGGGATCCTTTGCGAGGCAAGCCTGTGCTGGCACGCGGCCTGCAGCACGCCATGTCTGTGACAGCCATGCTGGATAAAGCAGCATTAGCCATAGTTGAATCAGGGATTCACAGCAGGGAATGACCAGATATTTACCGATCTAATGCCTTTTTGATCTCAGAATATTTTTATATTTTTTGGGTTCACTTCTGTATGCTATTTTGGACGGAACCCAGGGAGGGAAATCATGACATCAGAACAAAGGGGGCGTACTTTGCGCTGTGCGCGCGAAAAGTTGGCTGTTCTCCACCACCGGGAGTTCGGTAAGTTCAGAAGATTGAAAGGACGTCATTGAATGGCTGCTGCAGTGGACGGGGCCATAGGGGGCAGAATTTAGGTCCCTGGGACCCATGGCAAGCATCAGATGTTTGAAATTTTTGAGTTTTGAATTGATTGTGCATGATTCCGTAGGTGGGTGGTTTTCAGGGTTGTTACCTGGATAATCACCGTAATAATTGGCGCTGTGCGCGCGCTGTGCCCGCGCTGTGCCCGCGCTGTGCAAAAACGCCCCCAAAGAGAAGTGGGTTACAGTCTCAAGCAGAACGTTGTTAGCAGCGGGAACAGCATGACCAAGCCCTCGCTCCCACAGCGACCGGCTCACAAACATGTCATCTTGCATCCAGGACCACACAACCTGCGGCCAGAAGACCAACAATCGGATGGGGCCGCTGCGCACAGACAACAGATGCACTAGTGCAGGCGCCGTGGGGGAGCGGGGAGCGGGGGGGGGGCAATGAGGTGCACCACCGCCGTCCCTTTTAATAGCTACGCCCTTGTCCAAGTGGGCGTAGGGACCGTATTAATTTGGTACCGAATTGATTCGGTACCAATGTAGTGCAGTCACATAAGACATGGGTTTGGTGACGAATTTGCCAGTTACATAGGGTCATGGACGCATTTGTTGTGACTATTTACCCACTTGAACCCACATAGCTCTGATTTTGGGGATATTCGTGCATTATATCCCCCTTTCTTGCACCAGCTCACCGTGCATGTGGTTGGTGCAAGCTACGGCATTGTCTAAGCTATAGTAGCCGTAGGGACCGTATTAATTTGGGACTTTTGCGTAGCTACTACAACGGGGGGGGGGGGTGGTCCACGCGTTCTCCTTTCCCACGGCCACCCTCGCCGCTTCAATCCCGTTCCTGCGGTGTTCCGCCACCTCGGTACCCTCCATTCAACAGCTGGTTTCCCCTCCTCTGCGGCCATGGCTCACGACGGCCCCGTGGCGATGGTCATGGGCGACGCGACCATCCCCCGGCACTTGTACATGCGGCAGAAGATGACCGCGAAGGAGTTCTGCTGCGGCGAGCTGGTCCGGAACAAGTACGGGCTCTACCCCAACGTCGAGGACCGCAACGCCGAGCAGTTCCTCCTGACGGCCACCGAGGAGTCGGAGTGCTGCTGCCGCTGCTGGTGCTACCCGCGCCACACCGCCAAGGTCCACGTCGGGCAGCCCAAGGGGAGCCCCGGCGACGCCTTCCCGGACCCGCTCCCGGCGTACACCCTCGACCGCCCCTTCTACTGCTGCCCGGGCCAGGGCACGGCCACGGTGCTGGACGCCTCCGGGGCGGTCATCGGGACGGTGGACGAGGAGTGCGCCAACTGCTACAGCCTCTGGTGCCCCCTGAAGTTCTACCTGAAGGACAGTACCGGGGCCGTGAAGTACGAGATCGTGGGGCCGAGCGGGTGCAAAGTCGGGTGTTGTCAGGTGCTGGGGCGCTCCCCTGCGGTGTGTGTGTGTGTGTGTGTGGGCGGCGGTCCCACACACCGAACCCCCGAGTCTGTTGAACGAGAGGGTCGGTGCGCCGGGGGGAGGGGGAGGGGGGTGGTGGGGGGCTCACACTGAACATGCCGGGTTGTCAGAATGGGTGGGTGGGTGGGTGTCCAACCGCCCCCCCCCCCCCCCCTCCTGATCCAATCCCAACCAAGAAGGGGACACGTGCATTGATTGGACCTCGCAGTACTGCTGGACTAATGGCTGGAATTGTCTATGGTGGGGACATTCAGTCTATCGGAACCGACCATTGATCCCCCCTCCTGATCCAATAGAGAAACAGCCAGGCTTACGGGCGTGAGCCTGGCTGCATGTTTGCCAACCTACAGCCCAACAGGCGACAGCTGACCTGGTACAGTGCTGCAGGGAGGAAGGGACCTTGGCCCTCACCCCCAGCCATTGAACACTCGGACAGCGAGCGCAGAGAACAATGATCCGTTACACTGAACTGAGAGCAATGAAGACCGTGGGGCAGGCGCGGTTGGAGCTGATTGCGGTGAAGCAAACCTGACCCATTGTTTCCCCCCCCCCCCCCTCTCCCTCGTAGGGTAGGCCATTGTGGGGGATTTTCGGTCAGCACCAAAGGCGCTGGTCAAGGCATTTTGCCTGTGGTCGTTGGGTGGGTGGGTGGGTTGCAGGGTGTCCAATAGCCCCCCACCCCCCACCCCCTGTTGGGGGTGGGACATTTGTGGGTTTGTGGGTCCCACAACCCACAACCCCGAGTCCCTGCAGCCCTCCCCCGGGGACACTATCTCGAGCCTCATTCTGCTCCGGGTATCGTATCTTGAGTTATGGGCAGGTGCCTACAGAAACAATGATGATCTGCATCACCCGGTTTCAGACTCAGCTCATTCCTCACTACATGTCAGATCCGCTACCACGGCCACTCTGGGGTCATCGCAGCACCGGACAGCTCTGACCGTTGATTGATGAACCGCAATGAACCGACTCAGTAAGCAACGCCCCGAGTGGGGGGGGGG
Organism: Eutreptiella sp. 'Long Island Sound 2002'; assembly: GCA_964036045.1. Classification (NCBI taxonomy): domain Eukaryota; phylum Euglenozoa; class Euglenophyceae; order Eutreptiales; family Eutreptiaceae; genus Eutreptiella; species Eutreptiella sp. 'Long Island Sound 2002'. The sequence goes on from OZ038383.1 coordinate 128,548,753, forward strand.
GGGGGGGGGCAGGGGGAGAGGGAGGGCGCGGGGCGGGGCGGGGGGGGTCCACGTCGCGGGACTGAGGCGCCGTCCGGGGGCAGAGGTCAGTGCAGCCACTGCCCCGCACGTGGGGGGGGGGGTGGGGGGCGAGCCCCACGCACCATAGGGCCAGCCCCGGCGGCGGACACGCCAGGGGGACGGTCTCTGCGCGCGATGTCCCCATTGCCCTTCAGACTTAGCTCATCCCTCGCTACGTGTCAGATCCGCTGCCACAGTCATTTGTGGGGTCATCGTAGCATTGGACAGCTCTGACCCCAGGTTTCCCCAGAAAGCCCAGTTTGGCGCCAAATCAATGGGAAATCACAGGGGCCGAAGGCGCTGAACAAAAGTTTCAGTTGGGTACAAGCGAGCGTCCCACGTGTACAATGGCATGTGTCCTGGCCGGTCTGTCCCGGTGGATCTCCTTTGTTCACACCTGCTTGGCCCACTCTCTGCATATGCACTCATTGAACACTGGGAAGCCGACGGGCGTGGCAGTCTGCCGCTGCATCACCCGGTTTCAGACTCAGCTCATCCCTCACTACGTGTCAGATCCGCTACCACGGCCATTGTGGGATCATCGTAGCACTGCACGGCTCTGAACCTTGATCCCGAGACGTTGTCTCGAGTACTGTGAAGTGAGCGGGCTACGCCAGCTCATCTTGGTCTGATCCAAAAAAAAAAGCAGATGCCTACAGAAAAAATGATGACAATGATGAATGGGTGTTTTGGGCTCTCGGGAGGTCGTGGCTCTCACGGTGCATGCCATGCGGGCTCCCACAACAAAGGCGCACCCACGGCGCATCAAGTGCAGAATTGTTTCGGAGGGGGAGAAGGGGTGGGGTCAGGCATCGCAAATCAAGCCCGTTGCATGCTGCGAAACCCTCGTCCCGGATCTTCCAAGCACAAACAACAGACGCCAATGGTAAGCAAGCCCTGACAACTTCCCAGGCCCAGCACTCCTGTTACCTGCCATAACCACGGGGGGGGGTTGGCCGGGCCCGGTCCTTGTATGCGACACCCCCCCCTCCTCCAGCCGACCCCCCCCCCAAACTGCCACCCCCAGCCCCCCCCCCCCCCAACACCCAAGCCTTGACAGATAGCTGGGGGGGTGTCGCATCAGGACCGGTTGTAGTCGCTCCCCCGTGGCCATAACACAACCATGGTGTTACTTACACTGCCATGGGGAATGCCGTGCACGCAGTGCGCACGCAGTGCGCACGCAGTGCGAAGTTTTGAATGTCGGCCAATACTCAGACCCTACTTTTGGCCCCTTTTGACAAGTTTTTGGTTCCATATCGGGTTTTTTTTAGCTTCCTATGCATTTGGGATGTGGCACATTTGAATTGTCACCCTTTGTTGCCCAATGTCCACCATTTTTTACGCATTTTTCATCCCCCATATTGAACTCTCCCCACTATGGGGACCCCGAGAAGGCAGGGGTGATGTAGCCATACATAGCCCGCGGACCTTGAGGAGTTTGTGGTACGGCCTTCATCCGCACCACATCACTGATCTCGCTCGCCATCAACAAGTGTGTCGCGTCCACGCTCAGAATCACCACCGCCCTCCCCTTCACCCTATTCGCGGTCCCCATCACCCAAGAGACCACGGACAACACATTCCCCGCGCTCCGAGTCAAGGGACACCTCATCGCCGCCTCCAAGAGCGAAGCCACGGGCACTGAAACACTCGAAGCAAGCGGACTTTACCAGGCTGAGTGGTTTGTTCATAGGGACAGTGGAGTACCAAGTTGAAGGCAGTTTCGTCATTCTCATGTGGGCTTTGTCGCTTCGCTGTGCAACCAGTCAGGTGACAGGTATTCTTGGGTGAGTATCCCGGCCTCTGCGTGCGCAGTATGCACGCAGTGCACACACAGTGCGCACGCAGTGCAACAACTTGGCCATGGGCTACACACAAATAAATGCCGTCACAGAGAGTTTCATCGTTCGAATGGAGGAATATACACAATCCAATGCTTGCTGCGATACCTGTGAGTGGTTCAGCACTTGATGGTTGAGTATGGTCTGCCTGCCTCGATTGTGTGCTTTTTCACACACATGTGGAAGCTGTTTTCCGCTGACAGCATTCTGTTTGAGACTGCAACCCACTGCCAATTGTTTTGGTTTGCAGCCACCGTTGCTGTTATGGGGGCCAAAGACCCGAGAACCAATTCAGCACACCCAACCCCGGATCAAACAACTCCCAAGAACCCTCTGGTCCCTTGGAAAAACCGCATTTTTTTGCCATTTTCCTTGCACTTCTACCCCCCCCCCCCGTCGTTCCCCACCCCTTGTCGTTCCCCGGGGGGGGGGGGGGTCACTTGGTCAACCCAAAATTTTCCGTTGCGGCTCATTGTGTTGTTGTGTGGGTGACTGTGTTGTGGGGCACTGCCACTTGTATCCCTTGCACTCATGGCAGGACATTTTGCTCACTTTCGCTGAAATGGAACTTGACAACACAACCATGTTTCCCCCTGGGACAAGTGTGATGTTCATCCGCTCCACGGGGGAACCTGTTTTGGCGCAGGTCGTTGGACATTCGGAGCACGGTGATGCATATCGCCGCATCACTTATGACCGTGATGGCAAGACCGTTTGATGCTGCAATTTCTGTGCCTGCAAATGTGCGTGTACGGTGGTGGTGCGGTCCCCCAGGGGGGGGGGGGGGGGGCGTCACTTGGTGACCGTCCCCCAGGGGGTGGTGGGGGACCGTCTTCCCTGGGGTGGGGAACGACAAGGGATGGGGGGGTACTCATTCCCATCCATGTCATGCTTGCGACGTAGTTGCTCCCCTCCCCATCCCCCTCCGTTCCCATTAACCCCCCCTTTCCCCTCCATTTCCCCTCATTTTCCCCATCCGGGCCCCCGGAGATCCGGAGAGTGAGAGGTTCGACTCCCCGGCAGTTGGCGTCCCTGGTGATGCCCCTGAACATGATGGAGCACGTGGGCATGCCACCTCCAGCGCGGACCGGATGGCGCACACGGGTCCTGCAGGCCGCGGGGGGGCCCTGTTGGTGAGTTGTTGAGTCGTGGTGGTGGTGGGCGGACAGCCCTGCGCGCAATACCACGTATTGCCCCTGCAACACCCCGTTTGCCTTCCCCCCTCCCCTACACGCACATGCCCAGGGAATCGCTTGAAGGGGGGGGGGGTACCCCCCTCCCCCCTCCCCACTGCACTGACTCTGCCCCAAAGGCATTCCCATACCCCAACACCAGCCCCAACCGGATGTCCAACCGCTAGTAACCGCCTCCCCCAACCGCTTTCACACCCCCCGTGACCGCTCTACAACCGCTGTGGGACTGCCCCGATGGCCACCCCTCCCCTGCACATGCCCCATGCTCTCTTTTCCCCAGGATATCTCGTGCCGCAAGACAAATCTGGCGTTTGATGTGTCGGACTCGGTCAAGCCCGGGTCAAGCGTGGCCAGTATCCAGCAGATGCCATCGCAGTGCTGGCGCATGTGCTGCACGATGGCGGACGACTACTACATTGATTTCGGGGAGGACACTCTGCAGGAGGACCGGGCTCTTCTGTTGGCCTTCGTCTTTTTCCTGGATTTCGGATACTTCTCCCACAACGGCAATGGGGGTGAATGACCCGGCCAATCGCTCCACACCGCTCTTTTGCTCCCTCCAACTCCAACTGCAACTCCAGCTCCGACCCCTCCTCCCTTCCTCCCTTCCTCCCTCCCTACCACTCCTATCCGATGCAATCCAATGCCCCCACTCCATCCACCCGTCCGGCCCTCCATGCGTCCCACCCAGCCTTCATCAGGTTCCCTTCTGTGAAGGGCAAGTTGGGTTTGTCCGAGGGTATGCACACAGCCCTACAGTGTGCGATTTCTTACTTCGCAGGCCGACACAAGATGGAGCCTTGGGGAAGTGAGTAATAGCATAGGTCAAGTGTGGGTCAACAGAGCATACAACTGTAAGAGAGGAGATTCGGCCCAGTCCTGGAGGTAGAGTGTATCCCAAAACTTGTAATTATTGTATCCGACTGTATCCCAGGCTTTAGAAGTGTGTGTCCAATGTGTATCCCAACTTTCAAGTGTGTGTATCACATGTGTATGTTACAGGGTGCATGTTACCATAGCATGTATCCTGTGGGGGATGGCCAAGATTTCTCTCTTTTTTTTCATGGTTTGCATGTATCACATGTGTATCCCAGGGTTCTAGAGTGTGTATCCTGTGTGTATCCCAAAAACTAAAAGTGTGTATCCCGTGCCGGTGTGGTCAGTCTCGGTAGGATTTGGGGGGTCCCGTCACCCCCCACCCCCCTCCAATTGAAAGCCCGCCTGCCCCTGGACCTCTGCAGTGCCTAGTTGTGACCGTCGGACTCGAACGGCCAGTTCTGGCACGCGAAAGCTTCCTGCTCGTTGTTGTCGAGGAGGAGGTAGTGGTTGGGTCTGGCCCAGTGTCGCACGGTGACCAGGTTGGTATCTCTTGTTAGCCGAGCTGCTATCTGGGGAGGGCTGGGTTTGGGGGTTGGGGGTTTGCCTCCAGGCATCCCTCCAACCACAGCCTTTTGGTTCCCCCAGACATCCTTTACCCACACCGGTATTGGTACTGGGATTGGTACGACCAGCATTGATCTTCTGTCTTGTGTAAAATGGTTCCGAAAAACGGCTGCGAAGCGGCGTGGCCGCACAATTCTTCAGAAAAAACCTCTGCCCGTGATATACGACTCAAGCACACACAGGCATACACAGGCTGAGGAGGCCTCTTTTGGAGGCGAAACGCGTACTTTGACACTTTGGAAGTGTTGGACTTTTGTTTTATATGCTTTTGCACCGTGATTGAAGAGTTCGAGATTAACTTTGTGGATTTTGCTTTTCAAAAACGAGGGTGAAAACATCCAAGGCGATTTGATTAACTACAAGTGACCAGCGCTTCGTGGGGGTCGTTTACAGTCATACATGGTGTTGGGCTACCCTGGAGACCCCCCACCCGCTCCCCCTGCGGTGTCGGTGGCTGGGACAGTGTCCAGGCACGGCACTGCTGCGCACACCCAAATGCCCTGAAACAAAGCGTTCCCATTTCAGGGCATCACATGACACCGCCCAACTTGTACATTAGTCAGTGCCTCGCACAATGCAGTGCCCTTCGTGGCTGCATGCGCAGGTCGGTGGTCGCTTGGCCCCAACCTATCCCATTTCCCTGGCTCCTTTCTCACAAGTTGCGATGGTCTGCACTGTGCGCCGCGCCTTGGCAACGACGCCCTGGGGTGTCCATCGGACACTGCCGTGGAATCGCTCATCGCCCCCCGGCTCCAGAGAGTGCAGCAATTGCAGATCCAATGCAGTCAACAGCTGTGTAGCTGGAGTTTCCCCAAAATGGAGCACCCCTTGGGTGCGGTTCGGAAGCATTTCACAGGTGGGATCCAAGTGGGGGGGGGCGGGGCAGGAGTAACCGGTACATGTTCAGGGGCAAAAGTATCCAAAGGCCCAGCGGTATTGTCGGTTTGTCCAGGGTGGGAGGGGGGGGGCAGGCTTATACTATCTATGACATCTAGACTTGGATTGTATGCCACTTCGATCTCACACAGCCACAACACACAACACACATCATATGACAACCACAGACACTGAGAGCCGAAGCAGTGCTGGATCACAGTGACAGTGGGGAGAGGACAGACAGTAAGTCGTACGCGGGCAGCATTCGTGCCGGACAATTTCTCATCAAGCAAGCCAGCACTTAGCAATGTGCCGGAATTATGACAGATGGATGCCTTGTGTTTCATCTCGATTGTACGTAACGTACTCTAGTGTCCCAAATAGAAGTCCAGTAGCTAATAAGCGACCAGGGCTGCTGCAAGGAATTCGACGTTGAACCTTGGGGGGGATGGTCCCCTATTCTAAATGTAAAAAGTGCTCCACTCGGCTCCAATTTTCGATCCCGGGCGGTTCCGAATCAGCGGCAGCCCTCTTGCGACCATAGCGTTCGGGAAATCAGTGACCAGGGCCGGCGCGAAACTCCAAAAATCAATTAGCGACCAGGGACTTCTATTTTGGACACTAGAGTATCTCCTTGGACAAACGAACTGATGCAGTTTGAATGATGATTGCGCCAACCCCCGGCAGAGGGCCCCCCTTCGTAGGGCCTGTTGGAGGCCATTCCGGCCCTTTACCGGTGGGCCTATGGCGTGCCCGACCGACATGGGGCGCACGAAAACATGTTCCCTAAAGCCCGTTGTGTGCCAACCTGCCACTGAACAGGCTTGAGCGTGTTAAGAAGCGAGCACACAATGAGGAGGAGGGCTTGGCAGCGGGTGGGGTGGGGGGGGGGGCTAGTGCTTCACGCTTTTGGCGCTTACACTCGACACCGCTGGTATGCCTTTTCTTTTATTATCGAGACACTCAGGCCCTGTTGTGTGGCTTGGCACCCGGCACTAGGGCATGTAAATACACAGTGGCCCCTCGCAATGTCCCGGGTGCATTGGTTGGCAAACCTAACCCCATTCCCTTTCACAACGGGTGCAACACCACCCTCAAGGGGGGGGGGGGGGCAGAGTGGGCAGAAACCATCATCAGTTTATTGTCTGCTGGCTGTCGCTGTGCCTCCTGCGCGATGGCTGGGTCCCGCGGTGTTTGGTCGTGGATGATGGACCGACGACCGTTGGTCCCCAATCCACGAATCTGGCGGTGCTGTCTGTCACAGCGAGAGGCACTGACACCGTTGCCGCTGATGATCTTCCTCTGGTCTTGTCTGTCGCTGCATCCGCCCAAGGGTTTCCTGGGGCCAGGGACAAGCTTGTGTGTGACTGGGCCATGTCAATTGCTGAGAACACTGGGTTTGAGACCGCTATGCGGCAAACCACGCTTTTGACCCAAGTTGAAGCCCCACTGCGTCCCCTCTTTCTGATTTGCCGCCGCATGGGGCATCGGGTGCGGACAGTGATGTATTGGAACGGCAGTACACTGTAGGAGGAGGGCGGGTTCCCCCCCCCCCCTTTGAACCCCCCCCTTGAAGCCCCCCCCCCCCCTCCCTTTCTCATGTGTGATTGAGCATGGCAGGGATGCAACAGGGATGGGTTTGTCTCGCTTGGCCGATCTTGGGCTCTCTCTGACGCTGATGATGGTTTGCTTTCTCTTTTTTGTTTTTGTCTTGTCCGTTGGGCAAGTTCTAGTTATGGCCTCCAGTCAGTCATGCTTGCTTGTGAGGGAGTGGTCATTGTCAGAGAGTTCAGGGGGGGGCATCAGAGAAACACGGGCGGCGTCTGTTTTTCCTTGTGCCTGACGCTGGATGCTGCACACCCACAGCATCCACCCTCCTGCAGGTGGGAACCCTGGTGGCAGTGTAGGTTTACCCCTTACCCCGCCAGCCCTCTCAGGCAGAGCTGTGTTGCTGCCAGGGGATCACGGTGCATGCGTCAGCAGCCACCTGCAGGGGATGTTTGGGGTGCCTGTGGCATCTGCCCCGCCACTGCCTGGGAGTGACCTCTTGTTTTACATGATGTCCACTGTGTCCAATCGCATTGCAGGACACACCATGGATCGTTTCTTCCCTGTTAAGACGGTAATGGAAACTGTCACATTTCAGGACCTGATCGCAGCAATCAGATATTTTCCATGTGCTGATATTTTCAGTGGGAAGCGGCGAGGGGTGGCCTACAATCAGGCGCAAAAGACTGCTGCTTTTTTTTTTATACATAAGCGGATGCTGGCATCGCAACAGAGGTCATTGTGCAAAGGTGCGAAACACGGATCATCAGACCATTGCCGTATCTTGCCTTACGATCTGCACGCTATACAACACCTCATGCAGCCACAACTGTTTGGTATCTTGCTACAAAACATTAATCTTATGAATATCTAATGAAAGATATGGGGGCAATCACACAAACCCACCAGGTGGTGGCACACCAAACTAACTGGCGGATCATTGCAAGATCCAGCCATGGTTGTTGCTGAAGACATCTCGCCTGCTGGATTGATTACACACAATATGGGATGACGACTCGATGCCATGCTGGTCTCTTGTGATGCATTAAGAATATGCAACCCTGAGGCTTACTACACCTTGGCCTCTTCTAATGCCGGCTGCCACCTTGGGGTTACTATGGTGACCCACATCCCCCTCCACGAAACCCCCCCTTCCTCCACAGGGATTCGGTTCCGTTGCTCATTGGCCCCGGTCCCTGTTTTACAAGTTCAAACGGCATATGACCAAATAGTCTAAGGTGCATCCTCACACCGACTGCGCTCCGGTCGCAAGGGCCGACATGACTCTCAATAAAATCACACAGTTTGTCTTGCAGCATCGAAGGAAAGAGCCTGAGATTGACCCCCGGGAACAAGCACTATGTACGTAGTGCCGTCATAGCCAACCCACGCCCCCCATACGTGCATGACTGTGCGGCATACATGGGGACAAGGAAATGGGGGGCGCCCATAAAGCATTGCGGCAGTTTCGTAAGAATGCACACCACCGAGGAAAATTTTTCTTCCAATCACTAAGAATGTGGTTACTCACCCCTTTTTGTACCTCCAGCCCACAACCAATAGAGGGATCGGCGCGGCGGCACCTCCCCCATTGTTCTGGAGTCCCTCCTTGGGATCAGGACAAACCCATGTCTATGGTGAAGGGCATCCTCCACCCACAAGAAGGGTTTAAACTGGGCAACCCCACATGGAAGCGATTTTGTGAGGTCATCAAGCAACCCAAAAAGAAAGCCGTAGGACCAAACAAGATTTCCCCACACCTGTTGCAATGGCTCCCCAAGGAACTCCAATGGGATCTCTATCAGGCCATCCTCGAAGTATGGGAGAAAGGGGAAATTCCATCATAGCGGTTGGAAGCTAGCTAGCCTAGTTAGGCTCTCCCTTCTATACAAGAAGGGCAACACGGCTTCTACCATGAGATATAGGCCCATCAGTGTATCCAACTGCATATGCATAGTACTTGCCCGGCTCATTTTGGATGCCATACAACAACCCATAAATACAGCATTTGTGAGAAAATCAACGCGTAAGGTTTGGGAGCTTTAGTGTGAACTATGTACCATGAGTCCGCCTTCAAGTGGTTTTATCCCCCCTTTGCTCTTCCTTCATGCCCCGTTCACGTGGGCATATCAAAACTTTTTGACTCAAGGCCTCACATGGTCATTTTGACTTCATTATGGGTCATTTTTCTTGAGTTTTTTTTCGTAGGAATATACCAACTTTTTGTTCTTGTGAGCATGCACGTTGATAACACACATACATGTTCACAAGGGCCAATGCCCTAGACATTTTACAAATTTGGGGCTAATTTGACGTTGTATCCATATGGCATAATGCGTGCTTGGATAACCCATGAATTTTCACACATGAAAATTCACAATTTTGGCCAAACTCATCATACCATTTGGGCTATTTCTCTAAGCCGATGGTGAGTTGGAATGGGAACCAAGTAGTTATGTAAAGTAGAGACCTTCTACTTTATTGTGCATATGTCGGATGATTTTTTTTCCAACCTTGTGTGCCATTTAAAATAATATTATTTTATGAGCACATGGCGCATTGCACTTATTTGGACGTGTGTGCATATGTAGGTTGAATTGGCTTGGGTATCCATGGATCGCTTAACCCAATAATATTCGAAAGGCCCTACATAGGTACCCTCAATTTGGCTATGCGCCATATTGTAAGTCTTCCAAGGTAGCATGTCTACAAGTGCTAACCTTTGGCCAATTTCATGCTTTTTGGCCATATTTGCGTGTGTGGGGAATTGGGGTTGGAAAAATGGAGATCGTTCATGTAGTCGCTCACGGTCCAACTCTCTTGGGAGACGGAGCACAAAAATCAGGTTGGACCACTTTTTGGGCCGTTTTCTTCATTTTTGCCCGATTTGCTTCGCCGGTGTGTGTCCCCCTGATTTCAGCCCCGGGGTTGTATGCACCCGTTCTCCAAAGTGAAGGGCGCTTTCGAAAGAGGATACTAACCCACATCAGATAGACTAGAGAGCCCTCTTGCACCTGCTTATGAGCTTTGGGTCTGCGCTGTGCCCTGCATTGCAGGGATCCAATGTATCATATGCTGAAGTGTGGTCCACTTACCAAAAACCATCTTGAGAACTCTTCGAACTTCTGGAGTCAGCCAAAACAAAAAGGATACTAACCCGCATCAAATAGGCCACAGGATGAAGAGGAGTGGGGATTTGTAGTGACCAAAACCCCGAATCAAAACGAGGGCGGTCAATTCTATCCCGTGCTGACGTTTCAGTCTGCACATGTGTGATCATACGCGTGCAGGGGTAGGTGTCGGTGAAGGGGAGTTGCCCTGCGTGCCTGACAATGCTAGGGCTGCAGCGTGTCAGCCCCCAACACCCCCGCACTTTTGTCATTTGCAGCCTGCCATAGAGCCACATGCACTGTGTACTGCGACGCATACTACACTACCGCCTCTGTTTGTCCTCCAATTTGCAGCTGCTAACACTTGTTGCCGAATCGTTGCTGATGGGGTACATGCATGAAAGCAGTTCGTTGTTGCTGGTATCCAACCTGCCACCACTGCCCTCGCTGACCGTGTGATATGCGTTTCGCTGACCACTTCACAGTGGTTTTCTTACAAAATGAGCGAATCACTCGCTGTACTGAAGACCAAGAAGAGCCGTAAAGCTCACACTGATGGTGATCGCTCACGGTCGCCGGGAATTGGTGAAGTGATCGTCGAGACTTTGTTAGACGAGCTGGCAGAGCTCAAGCAGGCACTGTCTGCAGAACACCTTGCGCGGCGTGATGCGGAGCGAAGGGCCGAGAATCAGAAAGCTCTGAACAAACGGCTTGAGCAGCAAAAAGACCACGATGACATGGCCCACCGCCAGAGCGAAAATGCATCCGTAATGACGACCCAAAAGCTGCGCATTGAGAAATCCGAACTTGAGAACCAAATCGCCAACGAGAAGGCAGTGAATGAGGACCTCAGCGGGCAGCTTGAGAGTGCCGAGCGCCGCATTGAGCGGCTGCATAGCGACCTTAAGAAGGAGAGGGAGGCCAAGCTGAAGATGAAGGCGAGTTTGCAGGGTGCGCACCTGGAGGCAGAGAAGCTACGGACCACGTCCCTGCTCCAAGACATGGATTCAACATTTAATAGCTCTTTGTCACAGAGTCTGAGGGATGGGTCCAAGGAAGTTGAGCTCATGGCCCGTGAACGGGAGCTGGCAGTGCAGCAAGAGGAGCTGGGGCGGCTGCAACAGAAGCTGAAACGGCAGCAGAAGGAGCTGGAGGAGCAGCGGAAGGAGCAGGAACAGCGACAACAAGAGCTGCAGCAGCAGCAAAGGGAGCTTGAACAGAGGGATGGGGCGTCGCGAGTGCTGGGGCAGGAGTTGGCGGTGCAGGAGACGAACCTGCAGCAGGAGACTGCGACGCTGCGAAGGGAGAGGGAGGATTGGGACCGTGAGAAGGAGGTTGAATGGACGCGTTCCCGAGAGTTGGAAGTCGAGCGCAAGAAGCTGCAGGAGCTGCAAGACACCGTCCACATGGAACAGCACCGGTTGGAGCAGAGGCAGCGGATGCTGTTGGATGAGGAGGAGGCGGCAAAGCGGCAGCTGCAACAGCGACAGAACAGGCTGCTGGAAGAGGAGAGCTCGGTGAAGCAGCAGCTGGAGCAGCGGCAGAGGAGGCTGCTGGAGGACGAGCGTGCCTCGCAGCAGAAACTGGCGGAAGATATCGCAGCCGTCAAGCAGCAGCAGAAAGAGGCAGAGGCTCTGAAGACGGCTGCTCTGGAGCAGAGCAAGTGCCAACTGTCCAAAGTTTCGGAGAGGGAGAAGGAGCAGAGGGACATGGCCGCGCGGGAGATGGAGAAGCTGGCGCAGCTGCAGCAGGAGCTGAAGGCGGAAGAGGAGGCGGTGGGGAAGCGGAAGACGGAGCAATGGAAGCTGGAGGCGCGGCTGAGCGCGCAGGCCGAGGAGCTGGAGCGGGCGCGGGGCCGGCTAGAGGCCGAGCAGGCGGCCCTGGAGACGGCAAAGGCGCGCGCGGCCCAGGACCAGGGCGACGTGGAGCGCGCCAAGCGGAGCGCGACGCAGCAGATGAAGGAGTACGAGGCGGCGAAGGCGGCGGTGGAGGCCGAGAAGCGCCATTGGCTGGAGGTGCAGCGCCAGGCGGAGATCGCCAGCACCAACGAGGCGCGCGCGCGGGCCGACCGGGACCGCGAGGAGTTCCGGCGGGCGCACGCGCAGATGGAGACGGAGAAGCTGCAGGCGGAGACGGCGAAGGCCCGCGTGGAGCAGGAGAAGCGGGAGCTCGAGCAGGAGCGGGCGGCGTTGCTGGAGCGGACGAAGGCGCTGGAGCTGGAGGTGCCCCGGATGCGCGAGGAGCTGGAGCGGGAGAAGAGCGCGTGCGCGGCCGCGAGGGCGGAGGCGGAGGAGGAGCGGCGGGAGCACGCGCGGCTGTCGGCCAAGCTGCGCGAGGACCTGCACACGATGGAGGCCGACTTCGACCAGAAGAGGAACGCCCTGATCCGGGCCGTGACCCACGTGGAGCGCCGGGACCCCGGCCGGGCCCGCGCGGCGCCGGAACGGGACCCGGGCGAGGGGTGGGGGCGGGCGGGCTGGGCACCGATCGACGCGGAACGGGAGGCGGCGCAGCGGCTCCACAAAGCGGCGCGGGCCGTGGGGTTCCACGACTTCGGCGACACGCGGCTGCCGCAGCTGACCCCCGCGCCGCCGGCGCCTGCGGCGGCCGCCCAGGGCCCGGCGCCGCGCCAGGCCTCCTCTCCGTTCCCCTACCTGTCGCCGCCGCCCCCGCCGACGCAGTGGCAGCCCAAGCAGCAGCCCTTCATGCCCTACCCACCGCTGGCGGTCTAATTTTGTCGGTTGGCCAATCATCCGTTTGTAGCCTATCTTTTGTGGGTTTACTGGAACCTTCTAATTGGGCCGGGGCAATGGTGTCGGTTGGCCAATCATCCGTTGGTAGCCTATCTTTTGGGGTTTACTGGAACCTTCTAATTGGGCCGGGGCAATGGTGTCGGTTGGCCAATGATCCGTTTGTAGCCTATCTTTTGTGGGTTACTGAAACCTTCTAATTGGGGCAATGGTGTCGGTTGGCCAAGGATCCAATTTCAGGCTCATTTTTGTTGGTTAGTATAACCGTCTAATTGGGGCCACTTTGTCGGTTGGCCAGCCATCCAGTTTTAGCCTAATTTTGTCCGCTGGCCCTCACTGAGACTCTGGCGGAGGCAAGAGGATGGCTGCGGGGGAGGCGCCAGTCCAGCCGCTTGATGTCGCAGAGAAGGCATCGGAGCAGGGCCACCGGCCAGGGCTGCATTGGAAGGGGGAGGAGGTACCCCCTTCCCCCCCCCCCTCCAGGGCGCCCAGCCTATGCCCAGCCACTGTCCCCCCGACGCCAAGTGCCGGCCTCAATGGCATTCGTAACCGACAGTAACCGCCCCCAACCGCTTTGACAACCCCCTCCAACCGCCTGCCTAACCGCCTCTGGGACCACCTCTGAGGCTCTTTCCCGTCCCATGCATCCCTGCCGCAGACCCATGCATGCCCTCCTCTGTCATATGGTGCCCCCCCCACCCCTCTCACCGCCGGCGGATACGCACGGTGCTGCTCGGTAGCCGATCAGCCGATGACCCGTGGTGGTGGGGCCTCAGCGCTGGGCGGAGGGCTGCCGAGCTTTGTTTCGCTCTCTGTGTGTCACTGGCTCAGGGCTGTCCTTTCGGAACGAGGTACTCCTTCTTTTTTTCGCCCGCGAAGGACGGTCTAGTGGTCGGAGGCGGGCAACCGATGGCGGTCGACACTCAACCGACGGAGGTTGGCCTTGGACCGACCGGCGGTTGATCGCCAACCGACGCCGCTTGGCCGTTGGCCCTCCGGCCGGCCGGCGGTTGATCGCCAACCGACGCGGCTTGGCCGTTGGCCGCCCGGCCGGCCAGCGCGTTGCGGAGTTCCGGGCGTCCCGGCGGCCGGCGATATTTTTTTCCTCTCGTTAGGGACAGCCCCGCGCTGCCTTTTGTCTGTGATGTTCCCATGTCCAAACGGCGATGTTCTGCTTTCCGTCCGCGCACCCCCTCTGCTCCGGTACTGCCCCGGCGGTGCCTTCGGGGCTCGGAGGGGGGGGAGAGCAGAACGTTGCCGTCTGTTTGGCCCGCAGAGCGGCAAGAGACGCCGTCTTCCGCGCGGCCCGAAACGTTCCAGCCACTCGGTCCGGGGTGCGCAACCCCCTCCCCCCCCCCGCCCCTCCCTCTGTGGCCTGTGGCCACGCTTTGCTGCCCCCGGGCCGGGCCCAACCTCTCCAAGGCGCCGGGAGTCGTCCTGTCAATGGCCACCCTCCACACGAATGTCCTCAGTGCATGTCACACGTTACGCGTGGTATGCTCGCGCTTATGTGACACCGATACGGCAGGGGTCATGTGCTCCAGGCTTCGTTTATAAGGAATTAAGTTAACTGGGGGGGGGGGGGTCTGGGTGGGTGCCCCAGCCTGGGTGGGTGGGTCAAAAGTCTGGGACCCCCCTCCCTGTTAGAATTGTACTCTGGGTGGGTGGGTCTGTAGTCTAGGACCCCCCCGTTTAATGTTAGTGTGCAGGCGAGTGGCGCTTTTTTTTCGATTTCGAATGTGTAGTTTGCAGCAGAACTAGACTGTAGTTGAACGGTAGTGCAGCTCTGTGAGGATTCTAAGGTTTGTGGTTCAATTTCCGGTGAGGGTATTTGTTTTGAGCTCCGCTTTTTTTTCGCTTTTTTTGCAAGGTTCGGAGCTACAGTGACGCCTTTTTTTCGCTTTTTTTGCAAGGTTCGGAGCTACAGTGACATTTTTTGTCTTGCCATTGGGGTCGCTTTGTGTGTTTCTGCAGACCCCCATTGTTTGCTTTGCTATGCAGCAGCCTGGGAAGTACCGCTGCGGTTGTGGAGTACTCATATCCAATGTGGGAGAGGCTGAGCGTGAGCACTTCAAAAGTGATCGACACCAAAAATGGGTGAAGAGCCAGCAGACTACAAAGACTCTTTCAGCGTTTTTTGTGAAGGAGCAGAAGCCTGTGGGCAGCAGCAGCAGCAGCAGTAGCATTACAAACACCAGCAACAACTACAACACCAACAGCAGCAGCAGCAATATCAACTGCAGCAGTGGTGGCAGCAACAACAATGCCAGCAGCAGCAGCAGCAGCTCAGGTGGGGCTGGGGAGCCGTTCAGCCCCGGGAGAGCGCCTCAACCCCCCCCTCAAATGTTTATAAGGGTCGGGGGGGTCTGGGTGGGTGGCTTGGTCTTGGGTGGGTGGGTGCCTCAAAATCCCAAAACCCCCCAGCCCCTTATAAACGAAGTCTGATGTGCTCATCTCTCTCCGCTGTTTCTGGCCACATGACCCCTGCAAACTTTTTGTGCCCCGGCCTATAAACTCATATGTTGGGACCCCCCCCCCCCAGGGATGCATTGGAAGGGGGGGTTCCCCCCCCCCCCCCTCCAGGGCGCCCAGCCTATGCCCAGCCACTGTCCCCCTGACGCCAAGTGCCAGCCTCAACGGCATTTGTAACCGACAGTAACCGCCCCCAACCGCTTCGGCACCCTCCTCCAACCGCCCGTCTGACCGCTACGGGAGCCGCCTCTGAGTCCCGTTCCCTTCTCATGCATCCCTGCCCCCCCCCCCCCCCCCGGGCCCTGCCCCTGCGTTCCTGCTATCTCATGTCTGGTCCCCTGCCGGTCCCCCGCCACTGCTCTTGTGCTGCCCTTCCTCTTGCCTGCCACGCATGCGCTTATCGGGAACATGCAATAACAAGAGGAAGACAGATCTCTATGCGATGTGGCACGGCAACGCATGACCACACCCCCGTTCTCGCACAGTCTGGCTGCCTTGGTCCCAGGACAGGAGCAGGAGTAACAGGAGCAGACTTGCCACTAGCGTCCGCCAGGTCACACGTGATCAGATGGAGCTGGGTCCTACCGAGTCCGGCACCGGACGCGGCTGGTTCCTACTGAGCTCCCGGTGCGACAGGAGCAGATATTACCGAGTGGCACATGGTACGGGGCTGGTGCCTAACGAAACTCCGTTCCCCTGCCGGACACTAGGGGCATGTCTGGCAAGACCGATGGTAGTGTAGACTGCTGTGCGGCCCCTGTGTTGACCTGACAATATCGGTGACTCGCCAGAGCCCAGCCCCACGTGGCCTGACGCAGTACTGCGTGGACCGTGAACTCGTTCAGCCCCGACGCACTGCCACTGTGGGCAGGCTGCGTCACCGGGTGCGTTTTGCCTACAGACGTGCCGCGTCGTAGCGTGACCTGAGTGCCGCATGGCGGGCCTGGCGCAGCCACGAATACACGATGTGACCGTTTTAGCGTTGTCCCCCACCGTTCAACTCATGCCTCACATCCTCCACCGCCATCGAAAATGAGAATACTACGGAGGACTCCTGGTTTCAGACTCAGCTAATCCCCTCACTGCGTGTCAGATCCGCTACCACAGCCAATGTGGGATCATCGTAGCACTGGACAGCTCTGAACCTTGATCCCGAGACGTTGTCTCGAGTACTGTGAAGTGAGCGGGCTACGCCAGCCCATCTTGGTCTGGGGCAAAGGAAAAATGAAAATATCACGGAGGACTCCAGCCAGAACCCTGTTGCAGCGGATACGATGCGAACTCAGACATGCATGAGGGTGAGTGCTGACCCCGCTGCCCCATGCCGGTGCCCCTGCTCTGACCGTCGTCTTCCCGACCGCTCTTTTCGGTTTCTGCTGACGAGGACTGCCTTGTCTAGGCACGGGGACCCGTCTGACCGCTGTTTTCCTGACTTGCAGTGTGTGACTTGCGCAAGGGGGAGGGGCTGTGTTTGCTGAATTGCGGCGCGTTCTACAAGGCCACTGTCGTGTGGCATGCCAACGATTTGGCCATCCTGCGATGGTGGGACAGCGTGAAAGACCGCTTGTCCACAACACGGTACACCAGGGCCGTCACCCAAGTCGCTCGCACGGGTGCACACCCAGTGTACGTGCAGGGGCACGTACACTGGCAGCACCTACACAGTGCGTGGCTGGACTGCCATGACGTCTGGACTGAGCTCTGCCCTGGAATAGCCCGGCTGTTTGTCGTATACCCCCCCCCCCCCCCCGTTGTATAAGCTACGCCCTTGTCCAAGCTACAGTAGGCGTAGGGACCGTATTAATTTGTGACCTAATTTTAATTCGGCACCAAATGTAGTGCAGCCACATAAGACATGGGTTTGGTCACGGATTTTGCGAGTCACATAGAGTCATGGACACATTTGTTGTGAGTGTTTGCCCACTTGACCCAGATAGCTCTGATTTTGGGGATGTTTGTGCATTATATGCCCCTTTCTTGCACCAGCTCACCATGCAACCCTCTCTTTTTGAACGTGGGTCCCCGGTGTTGGTATTTGTATGTGTTGCGCGCAAGCTATGCCCGTGTCCAAGCTACAGTAGGCGTAGGGACCGTATTAATTTGGGACTTTGGCGTAGCTTATACAAGGGGGGGGGGGGTATGTGCCTGGGAACATTTTTCAAGAGCACATCTGCGACTTGAAAAGCTTCTCCGCCCTTTCCCAATTGGAGGGGTTCGGGTCTCGGTGTTGGTGCGTTTCTTTGCAGGCCTTCTTGACTTCTGCAGACCGCACACGCACAGTCTTTGTGCCTCACGCACACTGGGAAGCCTACGGGCGTGGCAGTCTCCCACTGCATCACCCGGTTTCAGACTCAGCTAATCCTCACTACGTGTCAGATCCGCTACCACAGCCATCGTGGGATCATCGTAGCACTGGACAGCTCTGAACCTTGATCCTGAGACGTTGTCTCGAGTACTGTGAAGTGAGCGGGCTACGCCAGCTTGTCTTAGTCTGAACCCCCCCCCCCCCTAAAAGAAGATATTTCTGCATCCGCACACGCATTGTGAGCACCCGGTAATGGTAACCGGGCAGCACGCATCGGCCGGTTGCGGATAGCGTTTTTTTTTGTTGGGCTTGCCCAGGGCCTTACTCCAACTTCACGGAACACAATGTTCTTGAACACCACAAATGCCAAAGCTGCTTGGCGCAGTCTGAGGCGCCATCACGCGTAGACCATACCCTCGTCTGAACCACACCTGACCAGCCCCCCTGCCCCCCCTTGCGGAAGCACCGCCTTGTCTAAGCACCGGGACCCGGTCTGACCTTCGTTTTTCTGACCACAGTTTTTATGGTCAGAAACTTAACAGAACGTGATTGTGTGCCGATTGTAGTGAGAAACAGGGGTGTGTCATGTTTGGGATGAGTCCTCCTGCTCATAACAACATTCTGCTTGGTACTGCACCCCACTGCTGTTTGTTTTGATGTGGTTTTCAGTCATGACTAATGTCGTTACCCCTGGCTTGGCTGGAACCGCACGTCGCAAGCAAGGACCGTCGTTTTTATGTCTTTCCTGCTGCTTGCGCAAGGGCTCGGCGAGGGTACAATGGAGGTTTCCGCGCCAGAAAGAGCGGGGATGCTGCTGCTGTTGCATCCCCCGCAGCACAATGTCCTTCTGCACTGTGCGCCTGGACGCGGCCTTCTTTGTTCTCTCACTTACTGCTACTTGCCTGGCTGCCTCTGAGCATGCCTTCCATCGTCGATACGCGCGAGGCGAGGGGTAGTCGTCGAGACATTGCATTCATACAGGGCTCCTGTGTCATGTCAAATGCAGCTCGTGTGTACCCCACCCGCCAAGCACACACACATACAGTGCTACATTAGTCACCGCTGTCCCCTTCAGTGGCCCATTTCTTTAGCATAGCCCATGACCCATGGCAGCAGTATGCCCCTGTCCGCCCCCCCCCCCCCTTTCAATCCATAATCCATGACCCATGCCAACAGCCTACATACGTACTCAGTAATATAAGCAAATTAATTAAAACACAACACATGCATCCACATACCCCCACGAGGGACGCCAGGAAAGTTTTTCCACATTTTCTCATAACAGAAATTTTTCACATCAACAGATTTCATTCCTCGTTGCCCCAGTGGCGTGGCAGTTTCTGATACTGCATGAGCAGATGACAGATTACAGGTGAGCTTCAAGTTTACGTCCCGCCACCACGGGTGGTATGCGGCCCAGGTACCGCACAGGGCAACATATGTTGTACTTACTGTCATTTCTGATCCGGCCCGTCTGGCCGAGCACTTACGAAGAAGTTGTGAGCCTGAGCCAAAAAAAAAAACACAACACATGCATCCGCAGCAAACACAAATCTCTCTCAATGCAAATATTTTACTCAAGGGGTAATAATACGCACGCATCGTCACAACCGCATTTCTCTTCTTCGGTGGCTGTTTCTGTTGTTTGATCCTGCTTCTGTCGCCATGCCCCTGACCACAGACTGAACAAAGTAATGGATCCATGGAACCAACAAGTGTTGCTGCTGATGAGCCCAGGAACGAAACCGGAACCGGAAACAAAACTGGAAATGCAAATGGGGACCTGGACGAACTACCCCCCCCCCCCCCCTTGCAAAGTCCCCCCCCTTGCAAAGTCCCCCCCCCCCCCGGGACACCGTCACTTCCATGTTTTTCTAGTTAACATGAATTGTGCTGGTTTGTGTTGCCCATCTGCTTTACGCATGGCCTTGCATTGCTTTCCCAGTACTACAAATCAAGCACCTGTGTATGTTCTGTGATATTCTCTCTCCAAAGGCGTTGTATGGGTGTGTTGTGTTGCCACTTCAGACCCAAGATGTTTTCTCCCGGTGACCATGTACGGTACCACTCACGCACATGTGGTGCACATGTGTTGGCCACTGTTGTGGGGCCTTCGCCAAATGGGACGCAGTTTTGCCACATTCGGTACATACGCCCTGGTGGGGTCACTCCGGTGGATCATGAGAGTGCTCAAGTGTCAAGGCTAGAGGCTGTGGCGGTTGAATCCCCCAAGTGTGTGACAAAGTGCAGATCAACCAAAGTCGCTTCACACGTGTTCTCTTTGCTTGCGTCAGTGGAGGGTACCACAGTTTGCCTTGAGATACCCTTGCAATGTCCCCCCCCCCCCCCGGGACACCGTCACTTGGTGACCGTCTCCCCCCCCCACCCGGGAGACCGTCGCGCGCTACCCCGGGACTTTGCAAGGGGGGCGGGGGGTATGAGGGCTACTCCTGCTGCCAATCCACCAATACATTCTTCAGCCCTGTGGCTTGCCGGTACTGGACCAGTTCCGGATCCGGCAACCTGGTTGAAGCTACTCTCTGTCACCCTGTGTCCCTGTGTGGTCCTCTGTGGATGAAGACTACATTGCCGTCTGGTAGTGCGGTGGGCTGGGCCAGGTGGGCTGTCTTTCATTTAGTTCATTTGCTCATGTATGCCGCAATCCGGGGTGAATTCGACCGCATCACACTGCATACCATTTTGTGTGCATTGTTGCTCATCTAAAGTCCGGTTCCGGCCAGAACAACTGTAACATGCTGCAACAGGCATTCAGCCAGAAGCAGCCACTGGCGCGCAAGATGGGTATACAATGCTGCCACTTTGCCTCCAGGAGAACACCCATGCATATGCAAGATGTTGAAGTGTCCTATACCAGACGTGCACAGGCCATCATAGCTCGATGCTTCGTGCGTGCAAGCTTTGGGGGGAGTCCAAAGGATCATGAGAGTGCTGGTGTTGGTTCCAGGCTGGCGGTTGTTGCTCAACTTTTTGTTTGCTCAACTGTGCGTCAAAGTGTGTCGGTGCTGGTATTTGGGGGGTATTATTGCGCCGGGCATCTTTTTTTGACCATTACCCACCTATGCCTGTTTTTGCCCCCCCTTCGGCAAACAATCTGGAGAATCTTCTCGCCGTGTCTAAGAATCTGGCCCGTCCTTTGCACCCATTTATTGATGATGGCAAGGGTGGTGATGGGAAGTGGTGGGAGTGACATTTTGTGTTGTTGAATTCTCGTATTTCGGCTTTTGCAAGGCGCCTTGCAGAGCAGGTTTGCAGTCTAGTGCGGTCTACTTGCGGGGCTTCCCGAGGTGAGGATAAACTGCAGTTAGTGTAGCGTAGCGGAGGTAACGGAAGTTCTGCCACCGGGGCCCCAGCTCAACCCCTCCCCATCCAGGATCCTGCTGCCCCCACTCACCTCCTTCTCCCTCCCTAGTCTTTTGTTATTTCTGTGTGTTGGGGGGGGGGGGGGGCTCAGGCGATCAATGAGTTCCACGGTCAATGAGGGGGCTTGGGATTGGACACGTCTAAAGGACGAAAGCCGCGCGGTAAAATCACACGCCTGGTCCCACTTATTGCAAACGCCATGGATGGCGCGCATGGTCCCCCTCCAGCAAGAGACGGAAGTCCTCATGGCGGGCGTGGCCGGGTGGGGGCCCGAAGGACAGCCTTGGGTACCACCGCACCTGGCAAGAGCCTACCACGAGGCGCTGGGCGTCTCGTTCCAGTCGTCCGACCCCCAAAAATACTTTGACGCGCTGCTGTATGGGCTCACTCTCGCATGGGGGACGGAAGTGACGTCGTTCCACCTGGCGCCGGAGGCTGCCGCCGTGAGCTTTGCCATATGCGACGTGATGACACGGGAGCCAACGAGGGCGGCCAACAAGAGGTACGCGGGCGCACAACCGGGAGCGAGATCAACCCCGAAGAAGCAACCACCAGAGGAAAAGCTTCACAACATGGCGGTGGACCACGAGGCCACGGCCGGTGATGCGCAGGCCCGTGGGGCGTCAGGAGATGGGGCAGACGACGAAGAGGGGGAACACAGGCCGGAACTCACACACAAGGATCCCAGCTACAAGAACGCGCGGTGGCTGCGGAAGAGGCCTGGTGCACCAAGGTGGACGCAGAAAATATGCCGGCTGCTGGAGGGCCTCATGGAGGCAGACGAGATCGCCGAAGAGGTGGACATGGGCGCAGTGGTGGACGACCTCTGGGGAATCCTGCTAGACCGCGACAAGGCCGGGAAAGACGCACTCAAGACAAAAATCAAGGAACACAAGAAGCGGCAAAAGCAAAAGGAAAAGAAGCAACGGAAAAAGGAACGCCGCAGGGAGAAGAAAGGCCGGAAGGCCTCAAAACACAAGAAGGGGCGTCGCGGGTCCACGGATTTGACGTCCTCATCATCAGCAGCGACAGCGACTCGGACTCGTCGTCATCCGGGAGTTCAGGGTCGTCCCGGAAGTCATCGCGCATGCAGAAGGACAAAGGGGCCCAACGGAGTGCAAATCAGCCGGAGTTCAAGTGGATTGACGGCAAGCGTCACTTCAAGAGCAAAAAAATCAGGAGACTGGGTGTGCTGCGAAGGGCCGCCCAAAAGTGCCTGCCCAGACTGTGGAGGACATCACTGGTGGTTCGACAGGGAGAAGTTCGGGTGCAAAGGGCGCCAGAAATGACTTCGGCGAGTGCAAGAGGATGCCCGGGAGCAGGCCTGGTCACGGTAGGATGGGCAGCCTGAGCTGGAGTGGCTGTGGGCGCGCGCCCGTGACGAGTTCCAGGAGGCGATGGAGGCAGGGTACGGGTCAAATTTCGCTTCCACTGTCCTCAGGGGATGGAACAAAGATACGCTGGGTGGCTATATGCGGCAGATCAAACGGCTGGCCCGGACGGAGCGTATGCGACCAGGCGACGGGCTGAGAGCGGTTCTGGAGTGCAGGCTGCTGGACATCGCGCAGACCGACCAATCGGAGAGCTCAGCGAAGGCCGTGCTGTCGGCTACACGCCTGGTGGAAAAAATGGGGTGGATGCCCGCGATCGTGAGGCCGTCGGATTGGCATCTGGTCACGGCCATCGAGCTCCTGAGATCAAAAGAGGACAAGGCCGCCGCAAAGGAGTGGGCGCAGATCGACGACCTCATCAGAATCTGTGACGCGGCGCGCAGCCCGTCGGACTGGGAGGCTGTGGCCCTGGCATGCCTGTCCGTGGGCCACTGCCTGCAACGCTCGGAGGCGGGGGGTCCAGTGGGATAGGGGGGCGAAGTTTTACAGTTTTTGCGGGGCAAAGTCCAGGAGGGGGGGGGCAGCAGCAGGAGCTGGGGCCCTAGGGACGCGAGTGGCTGCAGTTCCTCATCAAACTCAGGGCGCTCAACGGCTTCCACCCCGACAGGGGGGCGTGGCATGGGTCGGGTGAGGCGCTCGGAAAGACGCTGGTCCGCCTGCTCGAGAAAGGGGGGGGTAAGAAAACGATTCGGTGGCACGCCTTCAGGAGGTTGGGGGCGGTATAGCTCAAGCACATGGGCGCCCCGATGCCGACCATCATGCTCTGGGGCGGATGGAAGACCCTAGGGGTTGCGAAAATGTACACTGAGGCCCCCCCGCGCTGGAAGTTCGTCAGAACAGGGGAAATCCCTTGGCCTGTGGGGGGGGGGGGGGGGGCAGATTGAAAATCGCCCGGGCATATGGTCAAGAAGGGCAGCGCTCTCGCCCTCTGGCCCTCGTGGATCAGAACCGAGATCGCCTATGCGCAGGGCGAAGGTGCACGACATCCTGGGGGCCGGGATGAGACAGCCAGGACTGGCGACAGGAAGCGGGGCAGGACAGCATCCCCCGCTCCCCGAGGGGGGGGGGGGCGCTCAAGGCTCTGGCGGTGGAGGTGGCAGGCCTGCCCGGCGTCAAGTCACACAGGCGAGAGATGGTCAGCAAAATGATCGTAGGGATGGGTGAGGCAATGGGTGAGCTCGAGGGTGGCCAGGAGGGACTGAGGGTTCTTACCTGCGTGCTCCAGAAGGTCAGGGACGGAGGGGACCTTGAGGAAGAGGACAACGGTTACTACAGCAGTAGTGACGATGAGGGGCCAGTCACCGGGGAGATGGCGGCTCGGGGGGTGGGGGAGGCGGGGTGCGTTGTTATTGAAGACTCCATATGGAACAAGCTGGTGCCACGCGACCTCCTTAAGGTATATGAGAAAGCCCAGCGAGAGCGGCGGTCCCAGGCAACCGACCGGGCCTCTACAGGGCGACGGGGTCCTGTGGACAGTATGCTCGAGTCCCTGCGGGTTGACACGGGGGGCTTGCACCCGACCTCTGCTCCCCCCACTGCTCGCATGTTCCTAACGTATAGAAACAAGCTGAAGTGCCGCGCCATACTGGACGCCCGACAGGTAAACTCCAGCGAGTCCAGGAGACCCCCGAAATTTCGCCTGCCGGCCCTGGAGGGTATCCGGCGGTGGATGGGCGATGCGAAGCGCAACAGGGGGGGGGGAGAGTGTTCCTGGCTAAGCTCGACCTTCAAAATGCATATTGGAGCATCAGGCCCCCCCCCCTGTGGCGGGAAGTCTTTGTGGTGGAGGGTGGTTCGGGGCGACGATTCCGATATGCACGACCGCCGTTCGGGTGGAGCTACAGCCCTGCCATCTGCCAACGGCTCGTCATGGCGGTGGTGCGGCGAGTGCTTTCCAGGAGGGGAATTCGGGGTTGGGTGTATTTAGACGACATCTTGCTCTCGGCCCGGCGTAAAGCACGGTTGCGACGGGCGGTGAGAGACTGCATTGCGTTACTCCGCCGTGCGGGGTTCATTGTGGGTGAGAAGAGTGAGACCTCCCCCACTGAATGCATCAATTTCATCGGAAAGCAGGTTGACACGAAGGCGGGGACTGTAGGCAATGCGACAGGCGCGGGTGACGGAATGGAAGCATGCATTGTGCCAAGACTGCAGGCAATTTAACCACTGCAACCCCGGGCAATTCGGTCATTACATGCCACGCGATCCAGTGAAATGTTTTAACACAGACAGTGATAGACAAGGGGGGGGGGGTTGGGCAATGGGGGGTGAGGGTACTATGTGGCTGTATTGGCAGCAGGTCCCAGACCGGCTTGGAGCAGCAGTGCCTGTGCTGGTGCACAAATTCCCCAGCACGGGCAGCCTCCGTTGCTGCCCTCAGGCCTGGCTGCTCGGCGTCACTCGCTTGGCCCATGAACAATGCGAAATCACAGGCGCCAAAGGCGCCGAAGAAACATTTTAGTGGGGTCTACTAGAACTCAGGTTACTGTTGTGTGGTGTCCGTCCTTCCCAGGGGTGGGGGGATCCGTCGTCCCAAGGGGGGGGATGGACATGGAGGGGGGGGGGGGCGAGGGTAAAATGAGATGGGGGTGTACTGCGCACCGTGCGCGCGGTGTGCACAAAGTTTGTACAAGTCCATACCCAAGCTGCACCGTAGTGCCTGGTACCAGTAACAACGACCCTTATTATGCATCAATATGAGTTGCTTGCATGCGTTGCCCGCATTTCTAGTGTATTGGTGTACGTTGTGTTGCATCCTTTCCTTTGTGGTATCTATCAAGAATTTGGATTTGGATTGGCCCCTTTCCGGTTGGGGATATGGATTGGCCCTTTGGCGTATGCTGTGATTTCGGCGATGGCCTCTTCTCCGTACCTTTGGAGCTGTCGGGACGAAAAGAGTCCGGATTGCGTTATGAGGCTGTCCGACATTGTGGGGGTGTAGTATGGTATGTAGAGGCAAGAATATTGCCAATTGCCCAATTTCTCCCTATCATGCGCACACGGTGCCCGCGCTGTGCCGACACGCCCCCGAGGAGTAGCATCTCCACAAGGATTGAGCACTTTGCTCATGACACATGCTGGCCCAGCAACCACAGTACCTTACCTTCGGGGTGTTGCAGACCACCCTTTGGTCCAGTCTTCAGTGGGGCTGGACTCTCAGCATTGTGCCACGGCACAATCGCAAACACAAACACACTGCCACCTGGGGATCCAAGACGTGGGCACGGGGAGCGACAGTGATTGGGAATACTGAGTGAATGCATCTCAGAGGCGGGGCTAACGCCACATCACTCAGCCTATTTGGACAGCGAATGTGGTGCAGCAGTCACTATGCAGCACGTCAAATGGGTCCACGACCCCCCTCCCCCGTACCCCCAGGCCCGGCCGCCAAGTGCCCCATGTGCAGCAAACGGAACACAAGGCATTGGATGGCATTGGCCCGGGACCGCTCCGGGCTGGCCCCTCTTCAACGGACCAACACTACAACAAAGATCCAGCGATGGGGAAAACACAAAGATTTGTGATGAGACTTTTTTGGGTTGCTTCGGCGTGGCAGTACCCGCTGCACCACCATGCATTGGTATCCTCTGCAGGCACAGATCCAGGTTTGCCTTTTCGGCCACACGATATATCGGGTGACTGTACTGCGCCCTGCAGCACTGATGCAGAGACCGGGTTGTGAACCCGAGAGCCTTATCGCTACTCAACGCAGGCCTGTTGCGAAGAAAAAAAACACAAAGATTTGTGATGAGTCTAGGACACAGAGCATCAAGCAATGGACACAGCAAACCACAGTTTAACCCGTTAAACTTAAGTCTAGCACCCCGCCTGCATCTCAGTGTGTTTTACAAATTTCCCGTGTCCGCAGGGCGCCAGGAGCCACCGAGCCTTCCCCAATGGCCTGCAATTGCTTTTCTGCACGTGCCTGCTCAGCCAGGGCGAGGGGAGAGCCCATGGCAGGTGCAGGGAGACCAAGACCAAGCTAAACAGGATCAACGTGCCCAAAGAACCGGTGCACCGGGGGTGGGTGCATCCCCCACTCTTGGGCGGTGCCCCGTGACATCCCGGTCACGGACAAAGTGACGCGGTCTGCTGAAGAATGCAACCGCAGAGCAGTTGGTGCGAGAAGACCAACTGATCGTCCGCTGTCGTGTGCACAGAAAATGGGTCTAGGGGACATTGCACGCTTTTGGCCCGAGAATATTTTTAATGACATTTTAATCGGGACAAGAACGTTGTGCCGGATGGTGCTGTTTCGCTACAGCTTTGGACCCTTGCACGCAACATTTTGTGTAGTTGAACAGTTTTGAGGTCAAATCTTGTACCACCAACCCAATGACGACCACTCCCATGTCCGTGTCTCGTGCCCGTGTCGTGCGTACAATGTGTGAAAGGCCCCCTATGCAATGAAGCCTGTCCTGGGGGCACACCGTGCGCTGTGCGAAAAGTCGGCTGTTTTCCACCACCGGTAGCCACGGGTTCCAGGGTCCTGAAGTCTGCACCCTACAGCCCCTGCTGGTGCACCAGGGATTGTTTTGCTTTAGTCTGATGCTTGCCAGGGGTCCCAGGGTCCTGACTGCACCCCCGATGCTGTTTTGAATGGATCATGCACGGTCCTGTAGGGGGGTGGTTTGCAGGGGTGTTCCCGGGATAAACACCATAATAATTAGCGGTGTGAGAACACGCCCCCGCTTCTCCAAGGGGATGGCCGAGGATAGTCCGAGCCCAAGAGGGCGAATGAGGTGGGCTGCCTCTCTTGCCCCGAACCAGGCCTACTTTTGTTTCGTTCACTTTCCTACCTCTAACCACATCAGGAACCAAACCATCCTTGCTCGTGCCTCTCCAGCAGCGATGTATTATTATTAGAACGCCCGTACACCGTAGGAGGAGAGGGGGTACCCCCCCCCCCCCTGAACCCCCCCCCTCCTCCCCTTCCGATGTTTGAGGCTGACAGCCAAATTTTTGCTTTGACGCCTTCGGTGCCAAGAGGATTTAAGCTGAAAAATGTTTGGCCCTCCCTCGGCGGGGGCCATAGGGGGAGCCTGGGAGGAGGGTGTGTTCCAGCCAACCCCCCTCCCCCTCTTCAGACCCCCCCCCCCGCTTCGAATACATCCCTCCTCTCCAGCTTGCCCGCGCAGGGCTCCACATGGTCGTCAACAAGATGCTTGACCCACGCCCCGGTGCTGCCTGCAATACTGCACTGCCCGTAAGCCGGCGTTGCGCGGCGGCCGGGCTCGCCGTGTGCGCCCTCGTACTGTGCGCCGCCGCCCTCGCGCTGCGCCCTCCTGCAAACCGCCAACAGTGGGCTGCTCTTGACACGGGGCTGCGTGTGGCCACGACTCGAGCACCGCGGGCCACCGGGCCGCACAAGCCACCGGGAGTGCCCCTGCACCGCCCGCTGCCACACGCTGCTGGCGCCGCCCACGACCAGGGCGCCGGTGGTCGGCCTCCGCGGTGGCACCAGAGGGCCCGCCCCACCGCCACCGCGCAGCCCGCAACGGCTGCAGGCTTCGTGGCTGCAGGCGTTTTGCTGGCCGCCGGGCTGGCCGCTGCCGCCGGAAAGGCCCTGCGCATCCCCCGAAGGGGAGACCCGCTTGCCCTGCTGCCCCTGAGCGGGCAGATCAGCCCACGCGCCTCCGA
Source organism: Eutreptiella sp. 'Long Island Sound 2002' (assembly GCA_964036045.1). Taxonomy (NCBI): domain Eukaryota; phylum Euglenozoa; class Euglenophyceae; order Eutreptiales; family Eutreptiaceae; genus Eutreptiella; species Eutreptiella sp. 'Long Island Sound 2002'. The sequence goes on from OZ038383.1 coordinate 128,576,766, forward strand.
TGAGGCAGTGGGACGCCGAGGTGTGCATCACCCTCGCGTGGGTGGGACCATTGGGGGCACTCAGGCTCAGACCAGATACCAACTCCGCCCCCCCCCCCCCCCCCAGCAAGTCACATGAGTGCCATGCTATGCAGCCTAGTCAGTTTGCAAGTAGTACAATGAATGCAGTCCACACCTTATGGACGACTGCTATTTTATTGATCCTGGTTGTTCTTTAGAGTCGGCAGAAAGGACAAGCACTCAAGTGACCCGCAGAGCTAACCGCAAAAAACGCCTCACTGTACATTACATAGTGGAGCACCCCAACCAAGAAGGGGGCACGTGCATTGATTGGATTTCGTAGTACTGCTGGACTAATGGCTGGAATTGTCTATGGCGGGGACATTCAGTCTATCGGAACCGACCGTTGATCCCCCCAGCAAGTCACACATTGGTGAGCTAGCACCCATGGCCTTGTGTGACATGCACGGTGCTGGTTGTGGTGAGCACCTCCCGGCCTGGGGTCTTCGTGATGACCGCATCCCGGGCACTGATCAGGCCGTCAGGGGAGGACGCCATGGGCAGAAGTTGCATTCTGGATTCCCCCCCCCCCCCACCCCCAGGCAGGGGCATGCCCGCGGCAGTGCGGATGCCCGCGGCAGTGCGGAGGCCGGCTTGTCATAGCAGAAGGTTCAAGGGCGAGAGGCCAATAGGCGCCGCCACAGGCTAACAGAGCCAACCACCAAGGCCTTGTGCCAACCCTCCACCCCCCCAGGAGGTCCAAAACGTTCAGGAGGTCCAGTGAGGCATGCCGCTGCTTGCGGACAACGGGTGAGCAAAAGGTAATGCCGTATGGCTCCTTCATGTCTTGACCACCACACCCCGCCGCCAATGGAGAAACAGAAATGGGGGGTTCAAGACAGCAGCCTGGCGGACCTTCAGGAGAGGATCGGCACCGCATCATGCGGTGAAGAATAAACGGGTGACTGTCCAGGGCATGCCTGTGGCAAATCCTAGCCGCAGGCACACCTGGCCACAGCAATTGGTGTGTTCCGTCCCCCGATACCGCCCTCGTGGGACCAGACTTGCCACTTGTGCCCGGTAGATCAGATCACATCAGATCGGATGGGGTTGGGTCCTACTGGGCGGGGCACTGCACAGAACCGCATCCTGCTGAGTTCAGGGTGTAACAGGAGCGGATACTAGGGAGTGGCGCAGATCCGATGGGTCATAGTGAGTCGGGTGCTGCACAGAGCTGCTGCCGACTGAATTCAGGGTGTAACACGAGTGGATACTAGTGAGTGGTGCATGGTACGGAGCTGGTGATTCACGAACCTCAGTAACCCCGGGGCCGAGGGGGGGGGGGGGATAGTCCGCGTCCAAACGGTCGCCTCGCAGGGCATAGGCTGGGCGCCCTTGGACGGGGGGGAACAGTCAAATGACCCCGGCAACAACCAGCACATCCTCAGTACGCCAATTATTGGGCGCCGCTGACGCGCAAACGGCACGGCACATCCCGCCACATTCAGCACAGCCCCAACACACCGACTACTGGGCTCCGCGAACGCGGAAACGACACCAGCAAGAGCACCGGCCGCAGCGGCCGACAGAACGCAGCGACCCGACGCAACATGCGAAGGGAAGAACGGGTGACTGTCCAGGGCCCCGTAAAGAAACCGCGACCCGACGGAATGTCACACAGGTGGGGTCGTCCGCCTCCAAACAGTCGCCTCGCAGGGCATAGGCTGGCCGCCCTGGGACGGGGGGAGGGGGGGGTACCTCCCCCCGTTCCAATGCATCCCTGGCGGCGACCACGTGGAGCAGGGGTGCTGCGGTGCCAGGGTGGCCCCTGTTGGCCCGTGTCCCTTTGGGCAGCGAGGGAGGAGCTCTGGGATTTGAGGTACTCTCAGGGGTCCCAAGCATGCCACTCGTGTCCAGCAGGGCTACTGCATGGGGGGGCGGGGGTGTCCCCCTGACGCCAAGTGCCAGCCTCAACGGCATTCGTAACCGACAGCAACCGCCTCCAACCGCTTCGGCAACCTCCTCCAACCGCCTGTCCAACCGCCTCTGGGGCCGCCTCCGAGGGCCCCTCCCTTCTAATGCATCCCTGGTAGCCGCGCTTCCTGTGCCCCCCCCCCCCCCCCGCCATCCGCTCGCCACCCTCCCCTCTCCATCGTCCACAGGCCCCTCCTCGTCTGCCTGGTCCCCGCATCGGCCCCACAGCGGCACTGCCCTCGGGGCCGGGGCCGGGGCCGGCTTCGGCACCCCCGCGAAACCGCCGAAGCCCGGCCCCCGCGCCGCCCCCGCCCCCCCGCCGGACCCCGCCGCCGCCCTCCGCGACTTTACGTCGTGGTGCGCGGACGCCCGCGTGGATAGCCCGGCGCTGGACCTGCGGGCCGACCCCGCCGCCGCGGGCGGGCGCGGCACGTTCGCCACGCGGCCGGTGCGGCCCGGGGACGTGCTGGTGCGGCTGCCGCGGTCCGCCGTGCTCAACGTCGTGGCGGGCGCGGAGACGCCGTTCCCCGACTTCGTGCCGGAGCGGGTCTGGCAGGCGCTGCCGTGGCAGCCGCGCCTCGCCTGCGCCCTCCTGCACGAGGGCCGCCGGGGCGCCGCGTCGCCCTACGCCCCGTACCTCGCGCAGCTGCCGCGGGCGATCCCCCGCGCCCCGCGCCTCGCGCAGGCCGACCTCGCCGCGTGCGCGTACCCTCCGCTGGCGCGCCGCGTCGCCGAGGAGCGCGCGGCGGCCGCGTCGTGGCTGAAGGCGCTGCGCGCCGGCGGCGCGGACGTCCGCCCGGCGGAGTTCGACTGGGCGCTGGACTGCGTGTTCAGCCGGGCGTTCAGCGGGCCGCTCGGCGACGCGGACGCCGGGGGGTTTCCGCTGGCGCTGCGCGCGGGGTTCGTGGGCGCCGGGCTGTTTGCCGCCGCGACCACCGACGAGCCCGGGCTGAAGGCGGCGGCGGCGGCGGTGGTCGCGGCGACGGTGGCGTACGACTTCATCGGGGGCGGCGGCGGGGGCGACGGCGGGGCGGAGGAGGCCGGTCGCACGTGCTACGGCCTCTTTCCGATGGTCGACGCCATCAACCACAAGACCCGCGCCGCGACCCGCATCGCGCACGACGGCCCCGCCGACGCCTTCACGCTCGCGGCGGACGGGGCCGCCGAGGCCGGCGCCGAGGTCTTCGTGTCGTACGGGCCGCTGGACAACGACGAGCTCCTGATGCGGTACGGGTTTGTGGAGGCCGGGAACCCGGCGGACGTGTACGTGTTCGAGGACCTGCGCCGGCGGGTGGCATCCGGGGCCTCGAAGGCCGGCCCGGCGGTGCGCGCGGCCCTCGGCCGCGACGGGAAGCTCGATGCCGGTGCGGGCGCGTGGCTGCGCGACGCGGTGGGCGCGGAGGAGAAGCGGGTGCTGTGCGAGGCAGTGGCGGCGGAGCTGCAGGCGATCGAGGGGGCGCCGGCCGCGCGCGCGGGCTCCGAGAACGCGCGGCTGGTGGCGGCGTTCCGCGAGGCCAAGCAGAGCGTGCTGAGGGATGCGCTCGCGGCGCTGCAGTAGGGCGTTGGCCTGCAACGGGGTCGGGGCCAGGGCGGCGTTGGAAGCGGCGGGGCGTACCCCTCCCAGCTGCTTCTGCCCCTTGGGGTCCGTCCCATGCGGCGCCGGCAATGCTCCGCACAAAGTCGTTCCCGAGACCGGGGAGGTCGCCAGCTCCTCACCACCGCCGATGCGGGAACTGCGACAAGGGGCAGGGGGGGGGGGGGGGCGCATCAGCAAGTGTGATGATGTTTAGGGGGATGCGGACCGGGGGACAACCGTCTCGCTCTCTACTGAAAAATACTCGTTCCCCGTGGCTTCGAACGAGCAGCACAAACAAGTTCCAACAAATCAAACCGGTGCGCACACCCGGAAGTATCAAGCGGCATTATTACTCAGCCTTCATGCCCCCCACCCCCAACAGTCGACCCAATCGTAGCGGATCATTGATGGCGTGGCTGTTTCCAGACAGCGTTTCGCTGTAGTATCAAACGAAGAGGGCCGCCCACAGGCCTTTGCTTAGTGGGGGGTGGGGGGGTCAGGGCGGGTTCCTAGTGAGGAGCCTTGTCGATGGCGCTGGGTCCTACCTAGTTGCCCGTGGGGTGGGGCTCCTTCCTACTGAGCTGACTGGCATGCGGGGCTGGATCCTACTGAGATCCCCTCACCAGGGCAGGGGTTCACCCCCCCCTGCGCAACGGCCTGGCCGCGCAGCACCTCTCTGCGAGGAGGCATGCCTGGGCCCAAAGACGCTGCGTGCTCCTTGGATGTATGTACAGCATGTACACCGGGAGATGTGCCCCGTTTGCACCTTCGTACTGAACAAACATGTCAAGTAGACGTCAGCTGCGCTCCAACCGTCCGCTTAGTCCTCCGGCTCCGGCCGCAACGGTTTTGTTACCGCCGCCTCCTGCCCCCCAGGCGCGTTCCCAACCGTGGCCAACCGGGTTCAGAGGCACTCGCTGCACTACCCCGTGGGCGGGTAGTGCGGCCGCCCGCACCACCTCTCCTTCAAGCGCAGGCCGCGGGTTGGGGCAGTCCCGCATCGCGACTGCGGGCACTGTCGTCGGGCCGGCAGGCCTTGTGCCTCCGCCGTTGCAGGACTGCCCCGCCCCCCCCCCTCGGGTCGAGCAGGGCGCCCCGACTGTGAGCGGACTGCCGGCCGGAGCAGGCCGTGTCCCATACCCCCCAACGTCGCCCCCGCCTCCTCAATGTGACGTGGGCCGGGGATGCCGCCGTGCCTGTGATGGCCGGGGGCCGCCCATGCATTTGCAACGGTGGACGGTGGTTAGTGGGAAGGGTTCACATATTTCCAGCCTAGACGGGCACTGGGGGGCCAGACATGCCACTAGCGTCCGGCAGGGAAGCTGGTTCTCACAGTAGTTACCCGCCCCGTGTTGAAGGCCACTCAGTAATACCCGCCCCCCGCACCACCCGAACTCAGTAGGAACGTGCCGCGTCCGGCGTGTGGCGCAGTAGGACCCTGCTCCATCCGATCGTGTCTGAGCCGGCAGACGCTGGTGGCAAGTCTGCTGGGGGCTGGGGTGGCTGGTTCTTGTCAGCATGAGCGGATGCAAATAGGGATTGAGACGAGGCAAACATGATCCCTGTTGGTTGGTGAGATGGCTGGCTCATTGGCTGGGCTGCTGCTTTGGGCTGGGCGGTCCTTCGACAACGTATTCCGTCTTTGTCTTCACTCAGGACCGCCCTCTGGGGCGGCGGTGAGCTTCCAACTGCCGTCGGTTTTTTTTTCCGGAGAAGTTCTTGCTGAGTCCTGCCAAACGGCCGCTATGTACACATCGGGTGGCATGCACAGGGGCCGCCCGGCAAGGCCGGGACGGGATTTCCCCTTCCCGACCTTCCGGTTGTATAGTACAATTGGTGCTTGTTGCACACTGCCAACCGCCATCGGTTGGCCAGTGTCGGAGGGTCGTTGACCAGCCACCGCCTGCGGCTGAGCGCCCATTTTTCAAGCACCGCATCGGTCTCAAACTGAGATTCAGACAGGCTCCCCCCCGTTGAACCCGGCAGCGCAAGGCAGTCCGACCGGCACGGAACACCCGCCAACCCACCACCATTCCGCAACGAGTGGCGCACGCACAAGCGATCCATTGCTGTGCCAAACCTCGCCCACACAAGTCGCGGACACACGACACGGCACCGAAAACATGTTGGCACTGCAACCCCCCCCTGCTTGGCCCCCCCAACTACTGCAAGCCGACGGCCCACGTCACCCACGCACGACACGCGGTTGCAATGCGGCGCAGACACCAGACCCGGGATGCGGAACAAGGCCGGTGATACCCTGCCCGAACCGACTCTAGCCTAACCGACAGCGATAGGGGGGCCTATTAGGGGGGCCTATTAAGGGGGGCCTATTGGGGGCCTATTGGTGATGCTGACCATCCGGAGCACTGTTGAGGTGCAGGCATACTGCAGTCCGGCAATGTTTTTTTTTTTGCACTAAGAACAACTCCCAAACACACGATGACCTCCACAATCTCCGTCCGGTTATGCAATTTGCTATGAACCTGCCTCCTGACTTCCGCCTGAAGGAAGTGTGCCATGTACAGTGGTGCCCAAGAATCATCTGCAATGCCAGGGGCTCAGAGCGAGGGTAGTGTAGTGAGCGGATGTTGAGTGGAAGTCCCATACAGAACAGCGGGGCAACCGGAGGACAGGGGCGGCCTTGGCCTGGCGCTTTCGCAAGGTTCTCCGGCACCGCATACAGTACTGTATTAAGCAGGTGGCCTCAAGAGACCGTTCTTGGGGATGCGGCATGCACAGGTTGCATGGTTGATGACTCCGTTATATATCTCTTTTTGTCAATAACAGGCATTCACACCCATCCCACAAATATTGACATGACACCTCCCTTGAGAAGTGAGAAATGTTCGTTTCTTTGGATGTGCACCTACCCACCATTTTTCGGTTGCCTTGTTCGAGAATGGCCAAGGATGTTTTGCTGCGGACGTGGCACTATTTGGGTATATCGCAGGGAGCACCCCAGCTTGACCCATCATTTCAACCATATTTTCCCCTCCATTGCTAAGCAAGCCGAATCCACCCAAATTTGCTCCCGGCAAAACTGGAAACGTTTTTGTGCATCGCGCCGCGCGTGCGTGTTGAAAAAATCAGTTCTAGCCAAGTGGCCAGGCAGATGCCATTTTGCGACTGTTTGGGTACATCGCGGGGAACACCTCAGCTTGACCCATCATTTCAAACATACTTTATCCTCCATTTCTCAGCAAGCCGAATCCACCCAGACCAAGCCAAACTCGCTTCCGGCGAAAACCGATTTTTTTTTTTTGCGAAATCGCGCCGCAGGTCAACACTCCACACTCACCCAACTCATCCAACTCACTCACTCAACCACAGGTCAACACTCCATATGCCACCAATGGAACTGATTGGCATGGAGTCCGTGAAATCTGTCATAAAGAATGGAAAATGGGGACAATGGTTGAAAGGATTCAACCTGTCAGCCCAGCGAATTTCTTGTACAACATGGTTAAGATATGCGCGAACACAAGCAACGCTTTCACGCCAAGGCGCCTCCGAACACCCTTTGGTGCCCGACATGAAAGCACTGGTTTCTGCGGGTGGGTATCCTCAACCGAAAGGGGCTAGTCCACATCCCCAACCAGAAAAGGGCCGGTCCATATCCCCAACCGGAAAGCAGCCATGCAAAACACGTGGATGAGGGCTCCGTATCAAAAGTGGCCCAAAAAGGTGCCCGGCACGCTGGCGCTCCCCGGTAGTCGCATTCCGCGGGTCTGCTTTCAGGTAGATAGTCTTCAGGCCCCTGATGTAATGCATGGTGCATTCACAGGCATATGTGTAGCGGTATGTGTTGTTTGCTGCTCGGGCCTGAGCATACGCTTTCAATCCCTGACAAAATGGGGCAAATTTGGAAGACGACGAAAGAAAAAGGGCAGCGTTTGACAACAATGTGTGCACCTCATGCGTTTGAATCACAACAGTGCGACTGAGCTGTCATTATACACGTTGTCTGGTCTGGCATGCCCAAAACTGCAGCCAGTGTAGCGCAGCGGAGGTAATGAAAGTTCTGCCACCGGGGCCCCAGCTCAACCCCTCTCCACACCTGATGCCGTTGCCCCCACCCCCCTCCTGCTCCCTCCCCAGTGCTGTCCGTGGAAAGTGACACATGCCGCCTTTGCTGTGCTCAGGGGGCAGGGCTGGGGCAGGCAGAACCCTATGGGCCAAAGATGGTTGGTTGGCCTGCGGGGTGAACCCCTCGAGCACATGGTGCCATGCATCGGGTCCACTCCCCCGTTGAGGAGGAGTTAAGTTGAGGAGGAGGCCCGGGAGGGGGCAGCAGGGGAGTCCCAGTAGCCGGCCCAGGTTGACATCAAATGGTCGGTCCGCTGAACTGGATGTCCCCGCCATAGACACTTCCAGCCATTGTCCATCAGCAAGTTCCACAGAGTCCGGGTTTTTGCTAGGCGTCTGGCTCGGTGCTTCCGCCAATGTCCATCTGTGATCTTTTCTTAGATACACGTGCCTTTGACCTCACTATGTATAATTCGTTGCAGTCTAGGCTCTCCCGGGTGAGTGGCGTACATACCGGTCAGGGGTCAGTCCCGTGGTGTACCTGCTTGCAGCTGGCCCCGTTTGGCCAATACTCTTGGGGACATGGGGAAAGAGGGGGGGTATCCGCACTGTGCGCGTCCAGCGTGTTGGTGCTTGGGTGCAAGCCTCTTCACCCAATCGTTCACAGTCTCATCCGATGGAGTCCGCGACCCGTCTCTCTGCCGGGCACCATCCCAATCATGTTATCGTCGCCAGCGTGACTTGTGTCATCAGCACCTTTGTGGCCATAACCCTCGCACAGGCTGCCCTGTACATGGACTCAAGGGTTTTCCGGGGGATCACGGCGTTGAGCTTCACAATGCAAAGCGTGTTCGCGCTGCACTTCTGTGACATGGTCGGTCTGGATTTCGGGGTGCCATGGGGCTTCGACTTGGTGTGGACCGTGGTCTCGTGTTTGTTCGTGGCTGGCGTGGCGACGGCTGGTGTGTATTTGGCGATTGGCATCCGCCATGACCTTGAGCAACCGGCCGAGCTTGCGTTCCGGGATGATCACCACAAGGATACAGTGGCGTTTCATGCTCGGTATGCCGCAACGTGGTCCTCGCACAGGTTCAGACTTGCCACCAGCATCTGCCGGCTCAGACACAATCCGAATCGGCGGGGTCCTACTGAGCCGCACGCTGGTCGCAGCACGTTCCTACTGAGTTCCGGTGGTGCGGGGGGCGGGTATTACTGAGGGGCCTTTGATACGGGGCGGATCGCTGCTGAGAAGCAGTTTCCCTGCCAGACGCTAGTAGCATGTCTGAACAGGTTGTCATCGGAGTCATGCCAATTTGGGGCAGGTGGTCTCACCTGTCTGACTGGCGCTGATTTGGGGCAAAGGGTCTCACGCATTTCAGTAGCGCAAGGGTCTCCGCATTTCAGTAGCGCCCATTCGGGGTAGGTTGAGTAGTGCCGACTTGGGGCAGGGGGTCTTACCTGTCAGAGTAGCGTCGACTTGGGGCATACCGTGTCACTTATTTCAGTAGCGCCCATTCTGGGCCTCGGCGTGCCGAAACGATGCCTTGTCTTGGGACTCGAGGTGAGTAATCCCGGAAGAAGATGTCGACCATTTCCTGCTGTTTGAAGCGAACCACCAATCGCATTTTGTGGTCTCCGCTCCCGTCTCAACCCTTGACATCCATCGCCCATCCGCTCCTGGTTTTGCAGGTTGCTCCGGTACCTTCTTGTGCGAGCACATCGCCGCACTCTACTGCTGGCTTATCTTCTGTTAGTGCTCGGAGCTGCAGGGTGCCACCATACGGGCATGTATAGCGTGCGGGCCCAAAAGGGGACCATCTCCATGAGGTACAATCTATGGATTGGGGTCGGCGTAACCCTCGGCTTGGGTGGCCTTGCTTGTGCGTTGATTCTCCTGGGCTTCATCCTGATGCCTCGCGGCAAGACCCAGTTCATCTTCACCGCTTTGATCTCCGGCTCCATCGCGGCGTTCCACTTCGCGTCAACCGCATTCGAGATGGAGTACGAATACGTTCCCGCGAACGATCCAAGCGTCGTGCCGATCATCAGCAACGAGGCAATGGTGTTCTTCGTGGCCGTCCAAAGCCTGCTCTCTTTGGGCATTCTGGGGTTCCAGTTTGGCCAAGTGTCTTTCCACCGGCATCTGAGGTCCCAGAACGAACTGAAGACGGTGGGGCTGCTGGTGAGGCACATCGCCGACATGGACCTCGTCAAGTGTCGGGAGATCCAGTGCAGCGCTGACCACGACTTCTCGCAGCTCGAGCAGCTGCTGTTTCAGATCGTCGCCAACCTGGAGCTGTACCGCCCCTTCCTGCCCCATCATTTGTTCCACAAGCAGGTCGTTTATGTTGTCCCACAGGGGGGGGGGGGGGATGGGGGTTGAAGTGAGGTGTCATGGTGTCATGGTGTCATCTGCCGGGTCCCGCCCCCTCAGGAGCAGTTGCCCGCGGTCCCGGCCGGGCCAGAGCAGCACAATACCGCAGCAAGTGCAATGCCCTGTCGCGCTGCGCACGTCCCCCCCCCCCCCCCCCGCTCGCTCTCTGCCCAAGGCCGCACGGCTCAGGCATTCCCATACGGGCCACAGGGCCCGTTGGTAGGGTCTCTACTGAGGTCCACTCAGTCGCCGCAGTGTCCAGCCCATCCCAGCTCACGCCATGCACAACTCTGGGGGTTCACTGCATTGCCGGTAGTCTCCAACGTTCCACTCGCGCAGCGGGATGCCACAGCACTGTGGCATCAGTCGTGAGGTTTGAAGTGAGGATCCGGACCCCCTACCCAACACCCTCCCGACAACAGTGTCGTCCCAGATTACCGGAGCATGGCGGCAGGCGGACGGCCGGGGGCGGGCGGCAGCGGCAGCGGCAGCGGCATGGGGGGGGGGCGCCGGGACCGGACCCTTTACGCCGACTCCACCCCATTTTAAGCCATATATGTTGGGGCCCTGGTGCCCCCCTCCCCTTCAGCCGGCCCCAGACCCCCCTCAGACCCAGCCCCCCCCCCCCCCCCCGCCCTGAAATTGGCTGGAAAGTGGAAGGGAGTCGGCGTATGGCCCGATGGTACGCCCCCCCCCCGGTGGGCGGCGGGCGGGCGGCGGGTCGGTGGTGGGGAGTGGCGGCGGCGGCGGGTGGGCGGTGGGTGGATGCGTTGAACATTGATCATTGGACATGTTGACGTTCAATTTCATCAGAAATCCTTTGCCCAGTGTGGGCACCCGCGGTACGCCCGCAACCAGCCCTGCGCAGAGAGCGCAAGGCAGGGCACTGGCAGAGCCAAGTTGCTTCGTGGGTGCTGGTGGGAATATGGGGTAGAAGCCTGGCTGCCGTGCCAGGGGCATGGGACCAGTTTGGCGCAGCCGAAGGCACCGTTTTGCAGCACCAAGGAACAGCAAGACCAGGCCTCGCACATCACGTGGCTTCCCGAAGTTCCGCTGTGGTTGCTCTTGTTGTATTGTCTGGTCCATGGCGCTTTGGAAGAGTTCCTTTCGTTTTTGGAATTTTTTTGGAATTCTTTTTTTGGAATTTTGGAGTTCCTTTCCAAAAAATTCCAAAAAAATTCCAAAAACAAAAAATTCCAAAAAATTCCAAAAAATTCCAAAAAAAATTCCAAAAAAAATTCCAAAAAAGAAGAGTTGCTGGCAGCAGGTCGGTCTGTAGCGAATTCCTCTGGTGACTCCTCATCCGGATCTCGAGATGGCAATGAATCCACCAGTTCCAGCTCCTGTACCGGATTGGACGGTGATGCATCCGAACTTGCAGAGATTTTGGCAAAGTGTGTCAAGAACAAGCAGCAGTGGGCTCTGTGCGGCACCCTTTCTGTGGAATCATTACACCGTGCTCACTGTTGCGTGCTTTGTCTGACGGTGCAGCGGGTGGGATGGAAACGTTTTTGGCCCAGCCGAACCTTGTGATTTGTAATTCGTCATCGGTGTTGGGGGGGCACCCCCCCTGCCTTTGTTACATTCACCCGTGCTGCGCAGTGGGGCCGACACGGTTTGCTGCCTTTCCGCGGCACGGAACCATCACGGAGCACCGCGGAAATGAAGGAATGTGAAAAACATGAGAGATCCCGGACCGGCATGCAGCGATGGATTGGAACGGCCGTACAACGTAGGAGGAGGGGGGGTACCCCCCCCCCCCATGATCCCCCCCCCCTCCTCCCCTTCCAATGTTTGAGGCTGACAGCCAAACTTTTGCTTCGGCGCCTTCGATGCCAAGAGGATTTACGCTTCAAAATTGTCGACGCACCTCCGGCGGGGACCATAGGGGGACCCTGGGAGGAGGGGGGCTTCCCAGCCAAAGCCCCCCCCCCCCCCCTGCCTCTTAAGACCCCTCCCTTTCCCTCCCCTCCCTCCCCTTCTAATACAGCTCTGGGCAGGCGGTGTCGCTTGCCTCACAGTCCACGGTGCTGAAGATGCTGAAAACACAAGATTGCCTCTAGGTACAATGCAGATGTAGTGGAAATTTTGGTCCTTGCACACAGTCCAGGGGGGGGGGGGCGCCCTTTGGTGACGGTTCTTGGCGGGGGTGGGGGAAAGGGGGAAAAGGACATATGGTGTACGGCCCGGACAGCGCGTGGAGGAACAGGGCACCTGGGCCTCACAGAAACACAGCGAGGCAGGCTATGGACGGCCTGTGGACAGAGGTGTGTAGACAGCAAACACAGTCAAACGACCCCGGCAACAACCAGCACATCCTCAATACGCCAATTATCAGGCGCCGCTGACGCGCAAACGGCACACAATGCCACATTCAGCACAGCCCCAACACACCAACTACTGGGCTCCGCGAACGCGGAAACAACACCAGCAAGAGCACCGGCCGCAGCGGCCAACAGAACGCAGCGACCCGACGCAACATGCGAAGGGAAGAGCGGGTGACTGTCCAGGGCCCCGTAAAGAAACCGCGACCCGACGGAATGTCACACAGGGGGACCGCCGCGCGTTCTGGATGCCCTTTCCAAGGGGGAGGGGGTAGGAACTCGCTTCCCTTGGCCCTTGCCCGGGGCATGAGCCAAGCGGTCATGGCTGGCCGCCCACTGGCCTGTGTGGCTGACAACACCGCCGTGCCCACTGCAGCCTGCCCGGTGGTCCTAATCAACCCATAACCCCCCGCCCCCAACGACCCCCCCCCCCCTCCATCATCCGGGGGCTCCGTTGACACAACCAAAACACGTTCGGGCCCACAGAGGGTCAGAATGAGCAGCGGCGAGAGGCCCATAGGCACCGCCAAAGGCAAACAATCAGATACCGAGGCCTTGTGCAAACCCCCCCCCCCCCCCTCCGGAGCCAAGTGGCGGGTCCACACCTCACCTATTGAGGCCCCTCCGGAGTCGGCGAGGGGCCCAACGAGTCGGCGTAATTCGGCGAAGTTGCCAAAAACCACAATTTTGGGTGCAGCACCGATTGAGGAGTGCCATGCAAAATGGAATGATAAGTACACAGCGAACACCGCTTGATAGGCCCTGTTTTGTGCCAGCCTCCACAATGTTGATCCCGCCCTCCAAGTCGGGTAAGACGCGCCGCCGAATCGCTCGCCGACTCGTTGGCCGCCAGGTTTGCCGACTCAGGGGGCGGGTCGCACCCCCCGCATCTCCACCTCCCTAAGCTCCCATTTTGGGTCCTGTGGTGTGCGCAGGAAGACGAAGGTCTCGTTCGAGGGCCCATCTCCATCAGCTGCAGCCGCCCGTCGCTGCCGGCCGACGAACAGCGGGGCATGCGTGGCTCCGCGTGCGCGGCGGCCAGCGAGGCCGCGCACTCGCGCCGGAGCAGCTCCCACCGCACGTCCATGGCCACGCGCACCGAAGAGCCCTCGATCGCGACGGAGACCAGCCTCCGGTACCTGCCCGTCCTGGAGCTGGGGCTCAAGCCCGTCACGGGCACGCTGCTGCACGCGCAGCTGCACCGCTGCAGCGCGGACGACGCCGCCGCGGCCGAGCTGGCGCTGACGCAGTTCGTGGTCGGCGCGCACGAGGCCATCACGGAGCACGCCGGGCTGGTCGTCCACTGCGTGGGGGACCTGGCGGTGGCGCTGTGGAAGTCGCGGACCCCCGTGGCCGCGCTCGGCTGCGCGCTGGCGCTGCGGGAGGCGCTGGGCAACGCGAGGCAGCCCCACCGGCAGGTCGTCCGGACCCCCTCGTGCTGACCGACCGTTCGCCTCTTTTGCCCCCCCCCCCCCCCGGTGAGGCCGATGGGCACTGCGGCCTACAGAGGGAAAGGCCAAGGGAAGGGAAAGGGGAGGGGAGAGGGAAGGTTAGGCCAAGGAGGAAGAGGAAGGTCAAATGGTGGTGAGAAGCCGATGGGTACCACCACCTACGGAGGGAAAGGGTCCAAGGGAAGGGCAGCGAATGGCGATCGGCCAGTAGGCGCCGCCAGCTGCAGACGAGATCATCACACCATGGCGTCATGCCAACCCCCCCCCCCCCCCCCCCAACGATCCCCCTCGCGACCTGTCGGCCCAAGCGGTGAACACCCCAAGGGCGGGTCTGCGATCAGTGTTGCTGTTCGTGCTGGCGAACCAACAGCGGAGGTCACCGGGGCTGAGCTGTTGAGACTTTAGAGGCCGTCCCCCCCCCCCCCCCCCCCTCTTTGGTGGGGGCAGGCGCGGGTGGAGCCAAGTGCATGGGGGCAAACGTGACCCTTTGTGCCCCCCTCTTTTTTGCAGGAACTCATTGAACATTGGCTGGAATCGGACCCCCCCCACCCCCTCTTAAGTAATTGGGCAAAATCACCTCGAAGAGAGGTTGTTAGATCAAGCGCAGGCGCGGGCGTCATATACCCCCCTTTTTTGGGGTCATTCGCGTAGCATACCCCAAGGCATGATATTGGATGTCCAACCCCTTGTAAAATCATTATTTTGCCCAATAAGAGCATCCCCCAATGGATTTTTTGATTTTGAGGCCTCTACCCCCTAAAACTGGATATCATTTTTTGAGGGGGGGGGGGGGGTCAAAAGTTTTTGCTTAATAGGCTACAAGCAGTGGGGACGCACGGCGCGTGTAACACGGCCAACGGTCCAATGGTAACACAGCCGACGACAGGTCTGCAGGCGTCGGCTCGAATCCTGATCTGCCGAATTTTAGCGCCGCCGGCGGCGGCGCCAAAGTGGGCAGACTGAGATTCGAGCCGCCGACCACACGAACGCCGGTCGGCTGCGTTGCCACTCGGCCACTACCTGGCTTCCAGCGAAGGGCCTCCCTGCTGCTTGGGGCCGTATCTGCTACTGACAAAAAACCCAAACTGTGTGTATCTGTCTGACTGCCTGCTTGCTGGCTCAGGGACTGATTGGCTGACTGTCAACCTCTCTTCGAGGTGCACTGCCGAAGGCAATAGAATTTTCTCCGGGTCTTCACCCAATCAAAAACTTTCTCAGGCGCCTTCGGCGCAAGGCAGTTTAGACCAAAAAGTTTCTTCGGCACCTCTAACAACTCAGGGTCTCCTGAGGAGGGGGGGGGGGGGGGTCACACCAGTGTGACTCACACCAGCACGTAACCCACACGACTCCGTACCGGGGGGTTCTCCCCCCCCCCCCCAACCCCTTAAGGAACACTCTGCCCGCCACTTAGCTCGAGCCGCGCCGGCCCACCCAGGGCCTTCCGTGCTCACTGTGCTCTTTGACCCTCGCGCCCGCTCTCCCCCCCCTGTCCTGCTGCTGTGCCGCACACTGGTCATGCCCTTGGCAGGTTGTCCAGACGGGCCCCCTTTTTGTTGGCAATGTCGGCAACGACCGGATCCGCTGTTACAACGCCATCAGCCTCGTGCCGTCGCGCGCGCCGCAGCTGCTCGCGCAGTGCGACCCCGACCGACACCAGATCCTCATCACCGGCAGCGAGTACGCGTACGCCAAGTACCAATGGCCCTGCTTGCCCGTCGCCCGCGCGCGCATCGGGGACGAGTACGAGACCCTGTACTCCGTCCTCCCCCAGTTCGCGCCGGCCGCGGAGCGGGACGAGTGGATGTACGAGATGGCAACGAGCTGCACCGAGACCAACTCCGTCCTGCAGAGGGTCTGGCGCGTCGCGTGCTCCCGCGGGCCGTCGCGGCAGGAAGACGGGGAGGGGGCCCGCGCGCAGCTGCAGGGGCTGCGGCGCGAACTTCCGGACTGGTATTATGACCACATGGACCGCATGCTGGACGGCAAAGCCGCCGGATCCGTGGCGCATCTAGCCCCTCCGCCTCAACTGGGCAGCGCGCGCAAGCGGCACGCAGACCTCCAGAAGTCCGGGTTCAAGGGCAGCGGCTGCTCACTCACCATCCAGCTTCCCTCCGGGGCCCCGTGTCTAGACAGTCCACAGCCGCTGCCCTCCCCCACGTCTCTCGGTTCCGCCAATTCGCGTTCGTCGGTGGAAAGCCTGGTGAGGCTCGAGTAGCAACCGGGTCTATACAGGGCATGCCGGGCTTGCAAGTGAGGGGCGTCAATGGAGCCCCGAAATTCTGGGGGCGGGGGTTTGGGAAAAGGGCTCAATTTGACAGGCACCATTAATCAGTTATTATGAACTCTGGCGCCAAAGGCGCCGAAAACTTTTTTGAGCATTAAAATTGGTCAATTTTTCTTTCACCAAATGTATGGCAAATGATGCTTTTTCTGAACCCCCTCGACGCGCTGATTCCAAACGTCCCATTTTCATTTTTTTCCGTTTTTTGGGTCTGGGTCACCTCCGAGGCCCGGGGGTCAGTCTCGGTACGATTTGGGGGGTCCTGTCAATTGAGCCCCTTTTTGGGGAGGGGGGGGGGTCTAGCCCGGGGGCTATATCAAACCCCCCCCCCCCCCCTCAATTGCAAGCCCGGTTGCCCCAGATTCCGGCCGGTTGCGTGGGTCGAGCATGCGACCCCCGGGCACGAGGACGCAGGCTCCGGCCCTAAACCGTCTACCTCCATCGGCCGCTGTTCCCAGACGGCTGGCGGAGGCCCCTCGGTGGCCGCAGGCCCCAAGTGCCCGACACAAGAACACCCGCACAGGCTTCGCCATTGCAGCGCCGCGCGGGGCCAGCACCAAGACGCTGGTGTGTGTGTGGGGGGGGTGCGTCGCGGCTGCAACCGTAGCCGCTGCATCCCAGTTTCAACCTCGTTTCCCTGCCGCCCTCTGCAATCCAGTGGAACCTTGTCGGACGCCCCCCCCGCCCCCCTCACTCCGCCCTGTGCAGCGTCCACGGAGCACACATAATCTGCTCACGATTGTAGAGCCTCTTGTCATACAGGGCCGCAGTCAGTCAACATAGCCAGTGATCGCCTTCTTCCGGCGGGTCTGATGTAGACCTGGCGACAGCCCCATGGACTATTGCTCTTTAAAACGATTTCCTTCCTTCCACTCGTCACCCTGACAAATAAGTAACCCCCGCCACCCCCAGGCCCCACCGTGAAGTCACAGTTTCACCCCGAATTTGAAGACCACGGTTCCATGCGCTGTCCACCAAAGCCGAACCCGAATCGTTCCCACGTCGAAACGGAAGCACTTTCGCGCGTCACAACGCGCGCACGTACGCGACCACTTGGTCGGTCCAGGGCAATTTCAGCCCCACACTCATGCGGGCGCGATGTGAAACAGCCCTTGCCAAACAAGATCGCGCAACCAGCCGTGCCACTTGCGTGCGGCAGGAGCACTGAGTTTCGTTAGGAATCAGCGCCGTCCCATGTGCCATTCATATCTGCTGCTGTCGCAACCAAAACTCAGTACCCCCCCCCCCTTTGTCACAGCTACGCCCTTGTCCAAGCTACAGTAGGCGTAGGGACCGTATTAATTTGGGACCTAATTTAATTCGGTACCAAATGTAGTGTGGCCACATAAGACATGGGTTTGGTGGCAAATTCGCCAGTTACATAGAGTCATGGACACATTTGTTGTGCGTGTTTGCCCACTTGGACCCACAGAGCTCTGATTTTGGGGATATTTGTGCACCATGGGTTTCCAAGCCGTCATTAGTAGGCTCCTCATGCCTCATTGCTTGTGGGAACATGGGTGTGAACCTGAAATTTCATGTCTCAAACACGTTTTTGTGTTTCAATGCCTTTGGGAACCTGGGCAGAGGTTAAGGTGCACTCATACCATGCGCTCACTCACGTGTGTGTCGGTAGTTGTGTCGCGCGCAAGCTACGCCCTTGTCCAAGCTATAGAAGGCGTGGGGACCGTATTGATTTGGGACTGCGTAGCTAGGACAGGGGGGGGGGGGGGGTAGGAATAAGCTGCATCCCCTGTCCGACGCAGTAAGATCGGCTCCTTCTTATCACGCATGACCGGGCAGACGCTAGTGCCAAGTCTGCACGCAACCCATCCTGACCCCTGAGATGTCAACGGAACAGGTCGGTAGATCGCACGTGCCGAGAGTTGTGCGATGGTACACGCTGAGATCTGTGCCACCGTCCACCATCTGCTTTGGAGCAGGGCTGCCTGCTGATTTAGGATTGGGTTCAGCTACGGCCCTGAGGTCTAGCTGGTGGTACGAGTTGACATGGAATGCTGTACTTTACCTCTCTTGCTGTCCCAGATCTGTCAAAAGAGGAGGATCATTGAATGCCACAGCGGCACAGAGACCAGGATCAGCAAGCAATGATTGCATTGCGAGAGGTGCACAATGGAGGGCACAATGGGCAATTAAACGCCCACGTACAGGAGGCACATGAAGGACCATCCCACTGAAGACACTGAGCTGGACCTCCCCACTTTTTCACACAGCAGTCGTTTTTCACATGTCTTTTTCTTTTCTTTTACATGCCTCAGTGGCGTGGCAGTCCCTGGTACTGCATGAGTGAGTGACAGACAACAGGTGAGTCTCAAATATACGTCCCGCCACTAATGGTGGTATGCGACCCAGGAATCGCACGGGACAACATATGTTGTACTTACACTGTCATTACTGGTCCGGCCCGTCTGGCCGAGCACTTACGATGAACTTGTGAGTCTGAGTCAAAAAAAAAAAGATTGCATTGCGAGAGGTGCATCCATAGACATATGAGCTTTGTGGTACAATGGTGCCATTCGCTTCAAATGGTTGTCAGGGCAACCATGCTGGTGCCAGCACCACAGTGGTCCAGGTCTCGTGTTGTATTACATCAAAGAGCCACCAGCACAACGAGCAATTGACGAGAACAATCAAACTGACACGACGGGTAATCACTGTCCTGTTGTATCTGATAAAAAACAACAACTGGTATTTGCATTTTATTTTGGTACAGTTGCGCTTGATGAATTATGTTTTCATGCCAGGCGTCTTAGATATTTTGATTTATTCAGTGGTTCCTGACTTTGACTTTACGCTTGTTGATTTTTTTGGTTGAATTCTCTTCTTTCACGGAACGGCAAGCAATCGTCGAGAAAATCAATCTAACATGAAGGCCACTCACCACTGTTCCAGCAGTGTATACAAGGCACCCCATAACGCCCACGCGCTCGGGGTGGCCATTCTGGCTCGCGCTCTGAAGTTCTCAGGGGCGGTGGTGCACGGGCCGGTCCTCGGCGACTCCTGTACTCCGCGCTCAGCCACTCGTCCCGCTCCCGTTCCGCGCCTCTCCGCGCACGGCATATGGTCCACCACCGCCCTCACGCCCCCTGGGGTGGTCCTCACTGCGACCTAACCCGCTGGGTACTCCCGCGCCTCCGGGCCCTGTTCCCCTGTCATCGCTGTCCGACAAACCGGACTCCAGGGGTGGGGGAGGGGACTCGCCCCGGACCAGCCTCTGGAGGATGTGCTTTTGCCAGTCCTGGGCCCTCCTGAGACTCGCGATGGTGGTGCCGTTGACGCCCGCCACACAGGTCAATCTCTGAACCTCCCCGTGGAGAGTATTTTGCAGTGGTGGGTTCGACGAGAAAAATCAAAGCTAAGATGAAGGCTAACCACTACTGTTCCAGCAGTGTATGCAAGGCTGGACTCATCTTTTTTTTTCCAGCCCAAAAACGTCCTGCCTGGGCGGGAGGACTCAGGTTCCAGCCCGTGGCACAGAAGGCTGCTGCCCGTCTTCTGGCTATTCTTTCTTCTGAACTGGATAAATTCTGCTGATCGTAGGAGCTGGGAAACGGATATGTTGGAGAAGTTATTGGTTGTGGCATGTGATGCTGCGCCTTTGTCCCGTCTTTTGGCTATTCTCTCTCGTGAACCGGATAAATTCTGCCGATTGCAGGAGCTTAGAACTGGAGATGTTACAGAAGCTTTTTCTGGTTGTGGTACTCTCACCCCCCCCCCCCCCCTTGTCCAGCCCCCCGGTACTTCATTTGGCCCATGAGCAGTTAGAAATCAATGGGAAATCACAGGGGCCGAAGGCGCCGGACAAAATTTTCAGTTGGGTACAAACGAGCGTCCCACGTGTACAATGGCATGTGTCTTGGCCGGTCTGTCCCGTGGATCTCCTTTGTTCGCACCTGCTTGGCCCACTCTCTGCATATGCACTCATTGAACACTGGGAAGCCGACGGGCGTGGCAGTCTGCCACTGCATAACCTGGTTTCAGACTCAGCTCATCCTCACTACATGTCACATCCGCTACCACAGCCACTGTGGGATCATCGTAGCACCGGACAGCTCTGAACATTGATTCCGAGGGGTTATCTCAAGTACTGTGAAGTGAGCGGGCTACGCCAGCATATCTTGGTCTCAAGCTACAGTAGGCGTAGGGACCGTAATGATTGTGTACGTAATTTTAATTACGTACGAAATGTAGTGCGGCCACATAAGACATGGGTTTGTCGTCACATTTGCGAATTACATGGAGCCATGGACACATGCAACATGCCACATGCAAGGCAAATTCATTCCCAAGAATTTGAAGTTGTCCGAGCCCAAACCAGCCCCTAAGCCTCAGCCAAAGTCATCTTCAATTGGTGAGAATGTGCAATTGTTCCGAATGGTATATGATCGCAAGAAGGGTTTCCAAGCCGAACATTTGTAGGCTTTGCATTCTTCATTGCTTGTGCCAACATGGGTGTGAAATTTCGTGCAAGCCACACCCTTGTCCAAGCTACAGTGGGCGCAGGGACCATAATAATCCCGTACATTGGCGTAGCTTATACAAGGGGGGTGGGTACTGTCAAGTGAGCGGGCTACGCCAGCTCATCTTGCTCTGAACCCCCCCCCCCCCCAAATATGCACTCAATGAGCACCGCGGCTGTCGGCTTGATTTCTAGAAACTCGGTGGTGGCATCAATGTGACATTATGTTTTCCATTGCTTAGGGTTGGCCCTGGGACCTGCCGTTGTCTGATCGGATCCCGCTACTCCATCCTACTTTTCTTCCTAGAAGGGGCCACACTGGGCAGGGCGGTCCTTAAGGAACCGGGGGCTTTTTTTTTGTTAAGGACCGCCCTTAAGGACTGCCCCACGGGACCACCAACCGCCAACCGCCAACTCCCACCAACCGCCAACCGCCAACCACCAACCATGGTTGAACACAGGGAGTGCCCGCAGGCTTTTTTTGGGAAAACTGTGTAACGGAACACCTTTTTTTTTTCCCGTTAAGGACCGCCCTGCCACTGGGTTAGGTCGTTTCATCCCCAGCGCACTGACTGATTCAAGGACCCTCCCACTCACCGAGAAGGTTGCGTCCATTCTGTGCACCCTTCTAGACCTGGAGTCGTTGGGTGGCCTGGTGTGGCTGTTTTTGGATCCCGCACATCGTTTGCATGTGTTCACTGACCTGTGGAGTGAGCTGATGCCTGGAGAGGCCAGTGCAGTGCAGGGCAAGCCTAGGGTGCACGCAAGGCACTTTTTTGGAAGCTTGGTCTATTCTATTCTACTCTATTCTATTCTATTCTATTCTTTTTTTGCACTGCATCACCTGGTTTCAGACTCAGCTAATCCTCACTATGTGTCAGATCCGCTACCACGGCCATTGTGGGATCATCGTAGCACTGGACAGCTCTGTACCTTGATTCCGAGAGGTTATCCCGAGTACTGTGAAGTGAGCGGGCTATGCCAGCATATCTTGGTCTGAAGCCCCCCGAAAAATATTATATTCTATTCTATTCTTTTTTGCTTATTTTATACACAGACATGCAAATGCATATGGCTTGCTTGCTAGCTATATTTAATGGGAGAGGTGTGTCGTAATATATGCAGATGGCACAACCCCCGACACCCCCAGCGCCAACCCCACTACCACCCTGGTTTTGGCTCGGCTAAGGGACCGCTCCCTCCGATTTGGGAGTCGAGGTTTCAGGTGGATCTGAGACGGTAGGGACCCGCTATGGGCCGTCAAAGTTGGCTGGCCTCTGATCCATCTTGCCATTGTTGTGGTCAGCTTTGCCTATTTTACTTTTTTGAGGTGCCTGGTTAAGCAGTTGTTTACGGTGATGTCATTCCCAGGTTTTAGCCCTACCTCCACTTTGTGAGCCCAAATGCCCCGCCCTATCCATCCAAAAACCATTTGGAACGTGTTATTTTGTGTTGCCCACCTACCCCCCCCCCCTGCCTTCTATACCTGACCGATGAGAGAGGCACTGTACGTATAGACGAGCCCGGTGTACATAGCATTGTCATTGGGAGCGAAGACTCTAACGGGACTGAGCATCTACGGTTCAAAAACGCTATTGCCCTGCTGTAGACCCGCTCTATGCTGTTGAATGTGTTTGCGGCCCTTGTATAAGCTACGCCCTTGTCCAAGCTACAGTAGGCGTAGGGACCGTAATACTTGTGTACCCCCCCCCCCTTGTCCAAGTACTGCCTTGTCCAAGCACATGAGCCCGTCTGACCGTTTTCTGCATTTTTCTGACCACGGTTTTCATGGTCAGAAATGTGATGTTACGGGGTTGTGCTTCGATTGTAGAGGGAAAGGGGAGCTGGATCAGGCTTCTGGTAGTTCCTCCTGCTCATACCAACATCCCACTTGCAACTGCAACCCAACGCTGTCTGTTTTGGTGTGAATCTCAACCATGGCTGATGTTGCCACTCCTGGTACCACGGATGGTGGCGTGCTGTACTACAATCAGGAAATCACGGGAGGATAATGAAGTGCAGATTGTGTGGGCCAAAGCG
This sequence comes from Eutreptiella sp. 'Long Island Sound 2002', assembly GCA_964036045.1. Taxonomy (NCBI): domain Eukaryota; phylum Euglenozoa; class Euglenophyceae; order Eutreptiales; family Eutreptiaceae; genus Eutreptiella; species Eutreptiella sp. 'Long Island Sound 2002'. Next base: position 128,599,295 of record OZ038383.1, read on the forward strand.
GGCCGTGGGATTTGGGGCCTTGGCTATGTCTTTGAGGGCACGCTTTACTTCACCAAAGATGTTGTTGATGACAGTTTTGTCCCAAGGAATAGGAAGCCTAAACCCATTCTAAAACCTGAAGCCAAGCCTGCTCCAAAGCCTGCCCCAAAGGGCATGTGCAATTGTTCAAGATGAGGCACATGGTTGGAAAGGGCTTCTATTCCACAGCTGCTGATGCCCCTGACATGCAGTGAGGACCTCCAGAGCGTGCTGAAATTTGCCTGCACATAGTGTTGTAGTGCCCTGTTGCAATATAATTGTGGTTAGGGTGAGGTATGGGCAGGTTTTCGGCAACATATGTTCTTTTGGTACCGCGCGTCGCGTGCAAGCACAGGCTTGTCCAAGCGCATGAGCTCGTCTGACCGTCGTTTCTCTGACTTTTGGCGTGCTTGGACAAAGGGGGGGGGGGTACGTAATTTAATTACGTGCAAAATGTAGTGCGGTCACATAAGACATGGGTTTGTCGTTATATTTGCCAATTTCAGCACATGTGGCCCCCTGCTGGTGCACCAGTATTTTTTTTTCAGTCTGATGCATCCCATAGGCCCTGAATTGCCAATTTCAGCGCATGCGGCCCGCGCACATGTGTGTCGGCAGTTGTATGTGTTGCGCGCAAGCCACGCCCTTGTCCAAGCTACAGTAGGCGTAGGGACCGTAATAATTGTGTACCTTGGTGTAGCTTATACAAGGGAAGGGGGGGGGCACGAAATAGGGAGTTAGGTCCTTACTTGCTCCCCAGCCCTCCCCAAGTGACCAGGGCGGGGGTGGGGGGAGCGTCATGGGTTATGAGGTGCAGATATCGTTTTTCTTTTTCTATTCACTCATGTGTGCCTATCGTACCCAATCCTCTCATCAAACCACCCCCCCCAATACGCACATGCACGCTGACCTGCTTATAGAGGCGCCGCAGGTGACGGCGGGTGCTGCCGGACCCATGCGCGCCACCTTGTCTAATATTGTTCCCCCCCCCCGCAACACACAAGGATCCCCGGCTAACTAAACCGGGCTAAGCGTAGGTCTCGCAACCGAAAGGTCGTGGGATCGATCCCCGGATCGGGCATGTCTGGAGGCGGGCAGTGGCAGCCGTGCATCAAGGGCATCCTTTCCGGGGAAATCGCCAAATTGAGTAGGCCGTGGAGGGTGCCTCGCTGCCGCGAGCATCACCAGCTGTGAAAGGCCCAATACACACACAACACACAACACACAGGGCAACAGGGCGATGAAGGGCTCGTTGAACTAATACCGTGGAGCTGGCCCGGCGGAAGCCACGGAGCCACCACCCCACTTCCAGGGTGGTCCTGGGGCAGCGAGCCAGGTTCTGGCCTAAGTGCACATAGCACTGGTGGAGGGGCAATACAGGGACACACCCCTGGCCTGCACCATGGGCCTGCTACAATGGGGAGCGATCCGACCCGAGGACGCCAGTGTGGCCATACAGGCTCAACCGGGAGACCTGGGAAAAATGGTGAAACACCCCCCCCCCCAAACACGCGCGCACACACACACACAAGGATCCCCGGTTAACTCAGCCGGGCTAAGCATAAGTCTCGCAACCGAAAGGTCGTGGGATCGATTCGCCGATTGGCTATTCCTGGAGGTGGGCGGTGGCAGCCGTGCGTCAAGGGCATCCGACCCGAGGACGCCAGTGTGGCCATACAGGCTCAACCGGGAGACCTGGGAAAAATGGTGAATCCCCCCCCCCCCAACACACGCGCACACACACACACACACAAGGATCCCCGGTTAGCTCAGCCGGGCTAAGCATAAGTCTCGCAACCGAAAGGTCGTGGGATCGATTCGCCGATTGGCTATTCCTGGAGGGCAGCCGTGCGTCAAGGGCATCCTTTCTGGGGAAATCGCCAAATTGAGTAGGCCATGGAGGTTGCCTCGCTGCCGCCAGCACCACCGACTGTGAAAGGCCCAATACACACACAACACACGGGGCAGCATGGCAACGACGGGCTCGTTGACCTAGTGCCATGGAGCTGGCCCGGCGGAAGCCACAGAGCCACCACCCCACTTCCAGGGTGGTCCTGGGGCAGCGCACCAGGTTCTGGCCTAAAACTGCATATGGCACTGGTGGAGGGGCAGCACAGGGACGCACCCCTGGCCTGCACCGTGGGCATGCCACGCGCAGGATCCTGCAACGCGCACTGCACTGATTGGTGCCACGATTTTCCTTTTCTATTAGCGCTAACGCCACTTTTGAACCTCTCGACACGAACTCCGATGGGGCTATGGCCCCGGGGGGAGGGCCCATCTCCTTTTCCTATCTTATGAACTCAGAAGTTATGTGGAAATTACAGGTCCGGTGGGTAAAGCTTGGCGTCGGCCACTGGCGTACCGCTGCGCCTCCACTTGCATCTCTGTGGCCCACCCACGGGCAACTTCGTGTCCCATGTTCTATGACAGAACGGTACCTCTGGTCTTATAGGCCACTGACGAGCCCATTTTCTTTCTGCGCTTTTGTGCTGTCTGCTGCCAGTGCACATGTGACATAGCCCAGAGTTCCTTCGGGGGGGCTCTTGCTCTGTCAGCGAGGATGGTGTCTTCCCTTGTGGTATCCGACTCAGGACAGCACGTGCGGGGGGCGTGCAACACCCGACAGCCCCAGTACAAACGTAGTGCAGCCACACAAGTCATCGGGGTTGTCAGTGTTTGCTCAATTGAACTCACACAGCCTGATTTCGGGGAGGTTTGGGCATTACGGTTGCCTTTTCTTGCACCAGCTCACCATGGAATCCTTTCTTGTCGCACCTGGCCATCCAGTTATGTCTATTGTTTGGCTGGAATCCATACTGTATAACTATGCAAACCATGCCCTCCTGACAGCATACGCTCCCCCTCCTGTCTAATCTACAGCCTTGTCCAAGCTACAGCGGTCTAGGGAGTGTGTTAATTCCATACCTAATTTAATTCGGTACGAAATGTAGTGCAACCGCAGAAGACTTGGTTTTGGTGACAAATCTGCCAATTACATGGAGTCATGGACACATTGTGATTGTTGTGATTGTTTGCCCATTTGAACCGATCCACGGTCCCTGTGTCTACTGTAGCTTACGCAAGCACCGATAAACTCCAGCGCACCATTTTTTGGTGGTTGACAAAGTGACAGCCCCCCCCCCACCCCTCCTGTGAGAGCGTGGCTGAGTACCAGGCAGCTTACTCTCTAGTATCATCTGAAGAAGATAGTGTACCCTCTCTTGGATGCAGTGTTACATCCATTCATGGAATTGACCAACGTTAGTGCCATCACAGAATTGCCTTTTGTGGGAAGCCTTCATGGCGTGGCAGTTGCATCCCACTGCATCCGCTGGTGACAGATTCCAAGGTTCAAATAAACTCCACACTGTTGTTGATGGCTTGTGGAGTCACCACACGGGACAATACATGTTGTACTTTGCCTGTCACGCAGAACCGGTCCGTCTGACCGAGCACTTGCGAGACACACGGATGTCGGAGCAAAAAAAAGAAAAGGAGTTGAGCGAGGCTAGTGCCATTGCGGGACATGTTGCAAACAGCCTCTCCATCATCCTGTGCAAATGTTCCCTCATGCAAGTGTTTCTGTGTCTGCTGGAGCCGTTTTGCCCATTTTGCTCCCTGGACACCGTTGTGCTCTCAGTTGAACCGCTGCATTGCTTTCGGTGCTGATTTATGGCAACATGTGTGAAACGAATGGTGTTTGCCCCATTATCTGTGTTTACCATGTGTCAGATCAGCAACCACAGTCATTGGTGGGATCATTGTAGAGCTGAACCCTGATTCTGACATGTTGTCTCGAGTACCATACAGTGAGCAGGCTACGCCAGCTCGTCTTCGTCTGCCCTCCCCCCCCAAAAAGGAGTTTGTGAAACGAATCTGCTTATGGTGTTGAACTCACCCATTGCATTTGGCGTTGACGTGCAGCAACTGGCCTTTGTGGTCCACCGTGCTGCATGAATTTTGCATGAATTGCAGAAATTACACGAGCCTCCAGCAACGTCACAGTGGCAAGTCCGGGTGGGGCAAGCCACCAGCACGCATGTGCAAGCGGCTGTATCAGGCTCCACCGCCGGATGGCATCCAAGTAGCTTGGTGTCGGGCATCAGAAGTGCTCACTTCTGCGATCGCCCCACATCTGCTGTGGTGAGCAGGCGTAACACACAATTATGGAGACCGGGTACAATGACCCCAGGCTCGACAGCTGGTTTTGAAGGAAACCCTGGTCACGTGCCGTGTTAGGGATGGGCTGCATCTCTTTGGTGTTGGGTGGCATGGCTGGTGGGGAGTTGGCGCCTGGCAGGTGCACACCGTGCGTGCTCCGTGTCAAACATTTTAACAATCTCTCTTGGAAATGGTCTTCCTTGAAGCCCTTGTAAATACTGTCCCTCGGTGGAGGTTGCTCGTAGAAGAGTTATGGCAGGGTGTGAGGACCCCCTAGGGCGGGCTGGCATGCAACCAGTGCAGCAACAGGCTGAAAGAAGATGAATTACGGGCCTGCCAACAACGTTTTTGGGCTTGCAACAGGACGCAGCAGCCTCTAAATTCGCTGAAAAAGTCTACGGCGCAACCCCAGTATAGGCACCGCGCGCACACCGCGCACAGGCTGCGTCTGATACTCCCCGGGTGTCTCCCGTCTTGTGGAGCGGTGCAAGAAACATCCTCAAATGTATCACTTCAAGGATGCCAGCTTTTATCGGAACCCTCCCCCCTCGCACAGACGTGGCAGCAAAAACCACAGATTTTTTTAAGAGACCGTTTATCAACGAAGTGTATAACAGGTTAACGGCGATGTTTAACGGATGTGGGGCCTATGTATGGAAGAAGATTGAATGGTGCAGCAACAAGACGGGTGTCCCGTTACGCACAGTAGGACTACACAAGGGGGGAACGTTAGCGCGCCGGGCGCGCGCCGGGCATCTTTTGTGACCCGTGCCCTACCGGTGGACTGTTGCCGTTGATATGTTGGGCAACATTATATGGATTTGCCCCTTGGCGCCCGGGACATCAGCAGATGTTTTGACTTGAGATGGGTATGGAACTTCTCGTACCCGAGGTGATTTCTTTGATTTCGAAGTTGGGGGCCATGATGGTGCTTATAAGGGCCGGATTCATGTCATTGTGCCATTCATTGGAAGAAAGAATGGCACTTTGACAGCCCGCCAACAATGTTACAATGACGTGCACAGGTGGTATAGGGCACGCATTGAGCAGCTGTTTGCTCGGTTGTGGCACGCAAGATGAGGCAGAGGATGAGGCAAAAGTGTGTGTGTTGTGTTGCCAGAACGCTCCACCGTCGCAGTTTGTGATGAGTGTAAGGGGCACTATTGTACTGAATGTATTGACACCCACACTTGTGGGACCAATGTTATGATGCAGCTCTACTGTTCGCGATACCTCAATAACGCCTATCGCTTCTACTGGAGATCGATGCGGTTGTGCTATCCTAACCCCCCATTCTCCCAACTTGCTAAGCTGTTGACCAAGATCGCCCTTAAAGGAGCGAGAGTGGTACTGCGTACCCCAGTTTGCAACTTGAGCTGGGGCAGTTTGGGTCACCTAATTCTAAGGGCGTTTCCAAGGGGTGTGCTTGGGGGCTCTTCTGGGGGAACATAGTCTAAAAGTAGCGCGCCGGGCGCGCGCCGGGCAAACATTCCCCCAAGGGACAATATAGCAGCGGTTAAATCCATTCACAGTCCAAACTTCGCATGATTTGACCATCAAAGGCACCGAGACCCGAATCCCTCCGCCGCCCTCCCTACGCAAGCACAGCCAAAATCCGGTGAAATGCTGGTCAGACACCGGCTCAGATCTTGCCACATCACGGCTTGGAGTGCAGGGGAAGAACAACGGCCAGAGGGCGTCACCTGCGTCGACCTTCCCGGCGCAGGGGAGGGGTGGCGTGCAACATAGTGGCATCTGACATGGCTTCCCTTTGCTGATGCTGGCCGCATCTGGCCAACGCTGCCTGTCGGAAGCCAGGTCACACACAGACCCTGGTCTGTACTGCAGGCTGAAAGTGCCTAAGCCGGGGGCATTCTATCAACCGACCATTGCTCTCTCTGCGACCCAGGTAGTTCATGGCAGAGCGTCCACAGAGCAAACATAATTTGCACTACAGATGGAGCCTCTTGTCATACAGGTTCTAGCCAATCTAACTGCCTTAATGGCCTGTCACCGATGTCAGGTTTGGTGTTGATATGGCGATGAACCCATGGACTATAGCTCCTTAAAATGAATCCCCCCCCCCCCCGTTGCTCTCTCTGAAAAGGATGAGACTACATGAGACAAGGAGTGAGCCAGCTGATATGTCTGACATTCTATAGGTTAGTCACTTGTGACCCTTGAATGAGCCTCCTGAATCAGTCCATTAGGGTACCCCCCCCCCGTGTCCAAGAACCACCTTGCGCAAGAACCAACCCCTGGTTCCGCGGTCAAATTCTCGCATCACTTTTTTTACCAGGGTAGTGGGTTTTTCATGTTTCTGGTGGATGTAGGACAGCTATTCAGGTGTGCAGGACATCATTTCATGTGTGTTACTATGGGTCCCCCCATCAGGGGGGACCCTATCAGTCACTCACAGGCGCATTCATTCGTCAACGTGGTTAACTGTGGGAAAGGAGAGGGCACGCATGTCCTGGCACAACGCGCCGGAAATTTTTTTTTTCCGCGGTACGGGGTTGCCCACGGCTGTGCGCAAGAACCAACCCCTGGTTCCGCGGTCAAATTTAGGGGGAAAAGTGTGCGCAAGAACCAACCCCTGGTTCCGCGGTCAAACATTGCTGGTTCTTGGACACGGGGGGGGGGGGGGGGTACTTCTTCTGTCACACCGAAAGGGGCCCCCAGCAATGCCACCAAAGAGCCCCAGAATTTTTGTTTTGGCTGCGTTGCTTTGCAGCCTGTGCCTTGCTGGGTAACAGTTAGCATGCAACATTTGCATCCCACAGCAAGTGGGTGGGGGGGGTTGGGGGCACTGTCACTTGCACATCCCCCCCCCCCCCCCCAAAGCCTCTAGCCAAAAGCCTCGTGGAAACAACAGCAAGGACCCAGAAGTACTGTGTAGGGGCTGATGTATGGGGGGGAGGGGGCACACCCCGCATTGTGGGCGGAAATATTCCAGGGGCGGTGGGGGTACTTGTACTCACACTGCAGGGGGAAGTGCTTGGTGTGTTGTGCCACGGCACAGCTATTGGGGTGACTGAGGGCATTCAGCAGGAGCGGAAAGAGCACAGTGGAGACGGTGAAATAGGGGGCACCGATGGCGGGGAATACTCCGGTCGTTCGCCAGATCAGTAGCTCAAAAGGTGCATGGCGCGAGTGCTCCCAATTGGAACCCCACCCCAGCTGGATGGCGTTCCTGGTTTTGTGCACTGGTGTGCCTTGTGCTCACGTGTGCTGCGGGGATAGCCGTGAATTAGAAGTCAGTTGCCAGCGAGTGCTCGGTGTTCGGACCCTACAGCAACAAACCCCCCCCCCCCCCAACTTCCTTCACTCCGCTGTCTTCTTCAGCCTACAGTCATTGTGCCCCACGCACACTGGGAAGCCTACGGGCGTGGCAGTCTCCCACTGCATCACCCGGTTTCAGACTCAGCTCATCCTCACTACATGTCAGATCCGCTACCACAGTCATTTGTGGGATCATCGTAGCACTGGACAGCTCTGAACCTTGATCCCGAGGGGCTACCTTGAGTATTGTGAAGGGAGCGGGCTACGCCAGCTCATGTTGGTCTGAGCCAACCCCCCCCCCCCCAACTTCTTGCACAATTCTGCGATGGTGGTCCTAAAGGCCCCATCCCCATCCCCGAAGAAAAAGTAAGGCTGGTACCCCCCCCCCCCATTGTATAAGCTACGCCCTTGCTGTGGGCGGGTCTTATGGCACAGTGGAACCTACGTTGCAGGGCAAAGTATCAACACCAGCCAGCAACGTTGGATGAATTCATTGCAGGGTGGGCGGGGGTACTGCGGCGCCGAGTCCAACATGTCGGTGCCGCGACGTGACCTGTTCCTGTTTATTAAGGTCCTGGATGGGTGGTTTGACAACCCATCGATGCCAGGGATTTTCCAGGGACCCCCCAGCAACCAACTACGGTGGGTGGAGGACCGCAGGTGGACAAGCAACGACCGAAGGAGGAAAAATGGGGGGCGTATAAGAAGAAGTTGGGGGCCGAGCTGGAGAGTTTGGCAGGGGAGGGCTGGACTATAGTTTACACAGACGGCTCAGCGAAGGTGGTACGAGGTTGGGCACAGGCGGGGTACGGGGCGTGGTACGGGCACGACTCACTGCGTAACAGCTCTGATTTTGTACCACTGGATGAAAAGCAAAGTGTGATCAGGGCAGAGTTGCGGGGAGTCGTGCATGCCGTCCGAAGCAGGCGATGGGAAGAACGCATGATTGTAGTGCTAGATTCGGAGTACGTTTTCAAGGGGATTACACAGTGGTCAAGTAAGTGGCAACGGCATCAATGGAGGGTGTCAGGGAAGGAGGTAGAACATAGGGAACTGTGGATGTCCGTCCTGGCGGAGCGGGAGCTCGCAGGGGACCGACTCCAGGTACAATGGGTGCCGTCTCACCTGGGGGTGGCGGGCAATGAGGAGGCAGACAAGATGGCAGAGCAGGGGAGACTGCGGCATCCGTATAATGAGGACTCCCTTCCTAAACGACGCCACCTGGAGCAGCAATGGGAGGAGTTGAGGCTCGAGGAAATTTCGTCTGGGGAGGGGGAGGCCAGCGATAGTGGGTACTCGTGTAGCACAGGGAGCCAGTCTGGGGAAGTTGACGCGCCCAAAGCGGGTCCAGCGTCGAGTTTGGACTCGCCGGGATGGGGGGACAGCGATGACTACAGCACGGACGTCAGTGACAACCCTAGGAAGCGGGGCAGGAGGGTAGCGCAGGGCGTCCTGAGCTGATCCGTGACCAGGAGGGTAATCAAGAGTGCACCTGACGTGACCTAAAGGCAGGACCCTGACCTGAAACCCAATCTGTGACGGCGCCTAACGGCGCCTTGCTAGACCTGTGAACAAATGGTGTTGGCGCCTAACGGCGCCTTGATGGACAGTATGAACGATTTGTGCCGCGGCTGCGCCGCGAGATACTTGATGAGGGCATAGGTCCGTCGGTGGGGACCTATTGCTGGATTTTCCACCGTTCTGCAGATAAGCTACGCCCTTGTCCAAGCTACAGTAGGCGTAGGGACCGTATTAATTTGTGACCTAATTTTGATTCGGTACCAAATGTAGTGCAGCCACATAAGACATGGGTTTGGTGACAGATTTGCCAGTCACATAGAGTCATGGAAACATTTGTCGTGAGTGTTTGCCCACTTGACCCAGATGGCTCTGATTTTGGGGATGTTTGTGCATTATTTGCCCCTTTCTTGCACCAGCTCACCATGCAATCCTCTCTTTTTGAATGTGGGTGCCCGGTGTTGGTAGTTGTATGTGTTGCGCGCAAGCTACGCCCGTGTCCAAGCTACAGTAGGCGTAGGGACCGTATTAATTTGGGATTTTGGCATAGCTTATACAAGGGGGGGGGGGGTATTTTCACTTGGTGACAAAGTGACAGAACCCACTGTGGTAGTTTGTTCTTTCTTGCGGGCTGGATGTGCTGCCACTTTAAGAAACAGCACGTACGAGACGTCCAGCTTCTGCTCTCGTGGGTTGGTATGTTCAGACAAGGTGTTCGAGGCCAACCCCTCGCCTGTCTATGTGGAGACACATAAGGCATGAATCACTCGGATGTCATGTTGTGTGATCTACCCCCCCCCCCCTTGCAATCCCCCTTCCTGGGGGGGGGGGGGGGGGAAGGCCCCAAAGAGCCCAAAAAGCATAGATAATACTAGGCGCTGAAGGTGCCAAAGAAAATCACCTCGAAGAGAGGTTGTTAGATCAAGCGCAGGCGCGGGCGTCGTATACCTCCCTTTTTTGGGATCATTCGCGTAGCATACCCCAAGGCATGATATTTGATGTCCAACCCCTTGTAAAAAAATCATTATTTTGCCTAATAAGACCATCCCCCAATGGATTTTTTCATTCCGAGGCCTCTATGCCCTAAAATTGGATAACACTTTTTTGAAGGGGGGGGGTGTGGTGGTGGGGGGGGGGTCAAAAGTTTTCGCTGAGAAGGCTCCAAGCAATGGGAGACATATTTGTGTCGCATCCAACCCCGGTCGAATGGTAACACAGTCAGCTGCAGATTTTTCGGTCAGCAGTTCGAATCCTGGTGGGTGGACGTTGGCGGCGGCACCGCTGCGGTATTGGCCGCACCGGGGTTCGAACCACTGACCAAAACATCTGCGGCCACCTGCATTACCGTTTGGCCACGGCCAATTCTACGACCAATTGTTCTCCCCACTACTTGGACCCGTGTCTGCCACTGACAAAAAACCCAAAGTGTGTGTTTCTGTCTGACTGACTGCTGGCTTGTCTAACTGACTGACAGCCTCTCTTCGAGGTGCACTGCCGAAGGCAATAGAATTTTTACAACGCGCCGAAGCTGATTTACACTGTGATACTATGGTACAGTTTGGTGGTGCCAACCCCCCCCCCCCCCCCCAAAGGGGGGAAGCGTCACTTCATGACGCCCCCCCCCCCTGGGGGGGAACCGGCTTGACAACAAGGGGGAGATTGCAAGGAGGGGGGGGGTACTATCGCTTCAGGGGGTTTTGCTGCTGTTGCACCAAAGCCACTCAGAGTTGAGTACGGGCAGCCATTTTCATCGCACGACCTAACCCCCCTCCCTAAAGTAGCCCAGCTGAAGCAACAAGGATATGTCCTTGTCTATAGTGATGGCTCGGCAGAATGGGTACCACAGGTGGGGTGGGTGGGGGGATATGGATGTTTTGAACCCATTGAGATGTGGGAACACTGCTCGTACCTCCCCCCCCACCTCAGACAGTCTATCAACCGCGCAGAATTACAAGCTGTCATAGATGTAGTCCACCGCTACAGGCACAGGACATTGTCTGTGGCAGTCGCAACAGACTCTGCCTACGTCCATGATGGCCACCAAGGTAAGGCACTGCAGTGGAAGGCTGCGGGTTGGGTCACAGCACGGGGACCAGTCATCAATGTTGATTTGTGGGATGAAATGTTAGAAGCACTTGTGCACAGCACTTGCAGGTTTCGGTGGGTCAAGGTACCCAGTCATGTCGACATTGCCGAGAATGAAAAGGCGGACAGACGTGCCGAGCAAGGCAGGAAAATGTCACCCCTGTACAATACAGTGCATAGGGCCGTGCGCCACCCTGTTACCCCTCCCTGCTCCCCCCCAGTACTGAGAATACGCGCTGATGCATCCACAAGCCCACGCACGTGTGTGGATATCACCCCTCTCCTGCAGCAGGATGACGTCACGCCCCTCATTGTACGGATGAATGGCACACACACTCACCCAGAGGACCCTGTGAGATAGCTTTTTCCGGATGTTCCAGGGACTGACTCCGAGGATCTGATGTCCTCAGACCAGGATAGCCAATCGGGCTGCTCCACCATTGAGTCCCCGAGGCACGATGTTGTTGATGACTACCTCTCCAATGGCAGTGCAAGCGACCACCCCCACTCCTCTGATAATGAATTCAGCACAGATGTCAGCTCCACCAGGAAGCGACGGAAATAGACCTGGATTTGGGCGCGTTTCCCCACCCCCGAGGGAGTCGTCTTGTCGAGGTATTAAACGATTCAGGCGCCGTATCAGGTAAGAGGCATGGACGGTCTAGTGGTACGCACCATGGCTGGCGCTCGTCGTGGTCGGGGGTTCGATTCCCGGTTCGTCTGTCCATCCAGGGGCCCGCCGGTGAGGTCCCCGCCACCGCCCTCTGCGGGTGTACTTATTTGGGACCGCAAAGGGCCACAGTCATCTAAGGGCAATTTCAAAGAGTTTGAAGGGGTGCCAATGATATTGTGCTCTTGATTGTGCTATGTTTTTGGGAAGGCGGGGTGCATAAGGGGGGGGGGGGTTACAATTTTTGGGGCCAAAACGTGTGCCCTCCTTAGGGACCATTTTGGGACGGGGTACACATCCGGATGTTCCGGGCGTACGTGCCGCAACAGTCGCGCGTGCATTCAAGTTCAAGAGTGTCTTTAGGACATCCATGAACTCGGGCACCTTCTCTTGTGGTCCAGCCAAGCCCCACCGCCCTTATCGCCCCCATCGCCTTTGGGTTTACCCCCTTTGACGGCCCAATCATTGTTGTGAGGAACTGCCCAATGGGAGTCATTGCATGGGGAATTGGGTATGCACACCAATGGTGCCATTGGTGGCACCCCAATCAATGCGGTAATCCCCTCCTGCAAAAAGGGCCAAACCACCTCCTCAGAGCTCTAGCCAGGGCGTTGTGGTGGTGGTGAGGATGATCAAGATGCCTAACCCCCCCCCCCCCCCCTTGAACCTCCCCCCCCCCAGGGGGGGAACCGTCACCTTGGTCCAGAAAGCATAGAAAATACCAGGCGCCGAAGGCACCAAAGAAATTTTTTACAAGGCGCCGAAGGTGCCAAAGCTGGTTTACACTGTGATGCTATGGTACAGTTTTGTGGTGCGCCCCCCGCCCCCCCCCCCCCAGGGGGGGAAGCAGCCCGACAAGAGGGGGGAGATTTCAAGGGGGGGGGGCAATTTATGTATACGCTGATCCCCTGCGTTGTGGGGGGAGCAATTGGCTACGCTTTGCCCAGGGGCTACCAAGGACTGTCTCGCGCGGGCACTGGGAGGATGGCATGCAGGGGCAGCCGGCAACACCCCCCCCCCCCTCCGCCCGGATCCCTCCCATCTCTCAGTGCAAACGATGCACAGTGCTAGTCCGGCGGCAGGCCGCCCCTGTCCGTTGCTGGCCCTGGTGTGCGCCTCACTGGCCTGGGGGCTGGCCCTGGGGTGGGTCTGCGGGAGCACGGCCGGCCGTCTGTACACCCCCATCGCCGTCGCCCCCCCGGTCCTGGTCCACCCCGGCGCCGCGGTGCGGGCGGCGCGTCGGCGGTCGCACGCCGTTCCCCGCGCACAGACCTTCGCCCGGGCTATGCCTCCGCGGCCTCCCGCTGGGCAGGCGCCAGTCGAGGTGCTGTTGACAAGTGCCGCGCGCTGTGCCAGGGACGTGCTGTGCCCCCTGCTCCTCTGTCCCGAGGCCTCGATGTCCAGGCTCCAATGCCTGTGCCATGTGCCTCCCAGGAATGAGCCGGAGCCCTCCACTGAAGGAGGTGTAATGGGGCGTCAGGAGCCCCTCATTGGCCTGAAGGCCCCTTGTGCCAAACTCCAGACCTCCCAGTTTTGGAACCGCCAAGTCCATTCTAGCGGGTCGACCCCATCAAGACCAGAGCACCATTTGCCTGAACTGGGAAGTCGGACTCACAATTGCCGGGGTGGCCTGGGGGGATCAATAGAGCCCCCAGCCCCCCCACACACCCCAAGGGCGGGGCACTGCCTGGGCCCGGGGCTCAATGAACCACAGCCCTTAGACAGTCGCATAGTGGCCACAGTGGCCACAGAGAAATCCGGAGGAATTTTTGTTGGGTCACAAATGGTGCAATCAACGCCGAAAGTGCCCATGGCGGGCTACAACGCGCCCATAGTTGAGGACATCAAGTCCATGTTGACTGCAAAACATCGGTGTCTAAGCAGAGATTGGGTTTCGTAGGTGCGGGGACATAAGCCCCGAACCGGAAGCGGATAGGCGGTGTGTGGCTGTGCGGCTGAGCCCCTCTACCGTCTGCGTTAACCCCTGATCCGAGTCAGTCTCGACAGCTTCCCAATGCAAGGCCGCCCGATCCAAACAAACAGTATCCAAAACCCATCGTTGCCAGCCATTGTAGACTCAGATCCAAGTGTCGTAGCGCAGGGGGCAGAACCCAGGATGACGCCCCAGTGACCACAGCGGTGCAAGCACCGGGAAGAATGGACCCAGTGGAACTCGAATACGGGGGGGGGGGGGGGGGGGCTTTGGGGTAGGGTTCAATTGGCGTGGGAGGTTGGGTTCATCGCATTGGCCGCCAAATTAGCAATGATTCCACCGTCGGGAGGCCCCTACTGTCTCATTACTGCCTCACGTTCGGGCAGACGTCAAAAAAGCGAATTCCAATTTGCAGGAATTCAGCGAACGAACTCGAATTCAGATTACATTTGAGCCCTGTGGAAAGGTCAACCGAATTCGGCGAATAGGGGGCGAATTCGGGCTTCAAATTCGTGGACTGTTGCTATGTGGTGCCGTATGGAACCGGCAATAGTACATATTGCCTACACATGGCAAATTTGCATTTTTTCCCCTTCAATTTTCCTTTTTTTTATTACACATCTTACCGCGGAAAAAAAACACGCAGCGACGATTATTTTTTTAACGGGTCGGGTGTTTTTTTCTTACACGATTACACGATTCGCCTTAAAACATTCCCCCACCTGACGATTTTTTGTATGGTTCCTCTTTTCCACTCCTTTTTGAAATTATGTGCCTTTGGTTGGTAGCAAGCCAGTGCCGCTTGGTAGTTGCTGTGTTGAGCAGGAGAAGTGTGCCACAGGGTCCACCTGTACTTTCAGGTAGCTCACATCAATTAGCCCCTCCCCCCCACCCCCTTGTAGATCACAGGTTTGGTCTGCAGCCTCACTGATGCACCTGCTCTGTAGACTGTTGCGTGTGCGGGCTGGTGTGCACACCGCCGGTTCATTGTATACCCGATTGCTCTGGCGCTGTCGGGGCTCTGCCTGCGGACCTGCGGTCGCCGGGCACTTGCGGCACAAAAGGCAATGCAGACATCTCAGGTGTGTGCAGGCAGCACCCGATCGACGTGGCAAGAGCGATGTAGGGCAGGGCAGGCAGGGGAAAGGGGGGGCGCGAGCAAGAGTGATCGCTGTAAGTGGCGAAGTGGAGATGAGACTCATTCGGATCAGATCAGATCCGCTACCACCACCAGGCGGGTCTTTTGGGAACTAGTTTTTTTTTTCTTGTTAAAGACCGCCCTTAAGGACCGCCCCAAGGGACCGCCAACCGCCAACCACCAGCTGCCAACCGCCACCAACCGCCAACCGCCACCAACCGCCAACCCCCAACCGCCGCCAACCGCCAGCGGCGACCAACTGCCAGCTGCCAACCACTGCCAACCGCCAACCACCACCAACCGCCACCAACATTGTGGCCGCCCCCCCCCCGCCCCCCCCCCCCCCCAGGAATATGAACCTCAAGGCAATGAGCCATGGCAGGACACACACTTGCACTGTGTGTACAGTAGCAGCAGGATTGAGACCCCACCAGCGTCTCCGTAGGCAGACATGCCTCACACGCATGAGGCTGCTGGCTAGACAATGCTTGCTGCGCATAGTACTTGGGCCGGGATGCCCATGAACACCGACCACCACGAACTGTTCCGGTGTGAGCACAAAAAAAATTATACACCTCAAGGCAAACCTGCGAGCCTCTTCTTCGGTGCCTTCGACGTCTTCAGACTTTTGGGGCAGGTGACACCCCCCCAGTAACCCCCCGCCCCCAAGCCCCCGTTGCATTTGTCTGTTTTCTAATTAGGTCACCCCCCCCCCCCCCCAGCCCCCATTCGATAGCCGTCTTGTACGGCGACCTCAAGGCAACATTCGGGACTGGTGTGGTTTGCTACATTTTACTAGGTTTTGCTACATTTTACTAGGTTTTGCTACATTTTACTAGGTTTTGCTACATTTTACTAGGTTTTGCTACATTTTACTAGGTTTTGCTACATTTTACTAGGTTTTGCTACATTTTACTAGGTTTTGCTACGTGCATACTAGGTTTTGCTACGTGCATACTAGGTTTTGCTACGTGCATACTAGGTTTTGCTACGTGCATACTAGGTTTTGCTACGTGCATACTAGGTTTTGCTACGTGCATACTAGGTTTCACCAAATGCCCTGTTGGCACCAAAGCATTGCCAAGCCGGCACAACCGGCCCCAAGAGGGTTCGCTGTCGGTGGCAGCGCTGGTGAGCGGTGCGCCTGCCCATGCGTCTGTCTCATCCGGACGCCCGCGCGCCATCCCACCCACCGCCCCCGACGTCCGTCAGGCCGAACTGCAGCAGCTTTGGGCCGGCTTCTACGACGGCTGGAAGGACGTCCCCGGCCTGACCCCCGGCACCACCATGTTCATGGTCCCGACCTCCGCCGGCGACCCCGCGGCGCCCGCCGACCCGACCCGCCCGGAGATGCCGGAGGCGGTCCGCGGCGCCGTGCTCTTCAGCCTCACGTCCTGGAACCCCCTGGGGCAGACCGCGCCCATGGAGGCCAACCTGCAGAGCTACCCCAACCTGCTCGCCGACCTGCGGGGGCTGCGGCCGCGGGCCCTGTGGCGCAGCTTCGGCTTCGACGCGGCCGGCAACCGGGAGAACGGGTGCACGGTCGCGTTCCCGGCGGCGGAGGCCGCCGCGGCGCGGCCGCGCGTGCGCGCGGTGGCGGAGCGGTACGGGCAGGGGGCGGTCTACGAGTTCGCGGAGGTGCCGGGGGACGCGACGCGGCTGCTGCGGCGGACCGTGCCCGTGCTGGTGCCCGAGACGGAGGCGGACGTGTTCGTGGAGATCTGCGACCGCCCGGAGTTGCCCATGGCCGATCCGGACCTGTATTTTGGGGCGGAGGATGAGAAGTGAAGCTGCGGCGCGGTCACGGGCGGACGTTCGTTGCGCGGTTGTGTTTTGCTGCAACGTGGCCCAACTGTCCCGCTCGCTGGGGGGGGGGGGGGCTCGACCCCGGCCCCCCCCCTGCTACCCCCTTCACAGCCCTTTACGGTGCACCCCCCGCCCACACACACACTCAGTATGTGTACGTCAAACTGCCGGACATTGCTGCACATGGCATACCAGGACGTGCACGTGCAGATTGACCTGCACGCAGCCACACCCACACCCACACCCCCTCCAGGCCCCCCCCAGACCTACGCCGATGGGGGACAGCACCTTTGCCAACGGGCCCGCACGCCGCCTTCTTGCTGAGTCTCGGTGCCGGCCCCCCTTCTGCACACCCCCCGTTCAGCGGACATCCGACAATTCCGCCCCCCGAACCTGCGGACATACAAAACGCTCAGAACGAAACGGGGAATTCAAAGATTTCTGCAAAATCAGACTTTTTTGTCGCCCACCCCCCCCCCCCCCTCCTCCTCCCCCTCCAGACCCTCCTCCAGACCTCCCGGCTCATGCCGCAGCAGTTGGGGACTGGACTGTGCCCGTGGCCCGGCTGCTGACGATTGCAGTTGCCCCCGTGCAGTGGACCCCCCTGCCCGGGGGGGGCGACTCCGCGGGTCCTAGGACGCCAACTACCCCTGCCCCCCCCCCCCCCAGGGGCTTTCGGCCAACAGTTAGTTGCCAAAGGTGTCGCCCCCAGGCGTCCATGGGCGCCTAAGGCGCCCGATGCTCCATGAACACCAAAGGTGCCCTAAGGAAAATTTTGTCCAATTTGCACCCCAACACTATCCTTAAACCCAACCTTGACTCTAACACCCACCCCCAACCCTCAGCCTACTCCTATCCCTACGCCTAACCCTAATCAAGACTGAATATTGGGACCGAGCTGGTGGGGGAGGGAACACTAGATATGAATGGTGAGGGACATCAAGAATGATTTACACATTGATGGCTCGTGACAAAGTGAAATGCACCTGAACCCCATCACCACGAGGCCCACTTTCAAGGCTTTTTGGACTTCTCAGGGGCCAAAATGCCCTAAAATGGGCTCAAAATGGGCTCATTTCACCCTTTTGTGCACCCCAAATGGTCTACGATGAGTTTTGGAAAAATGTGTTTTTGACCCATTTTTGACCCATTTTTGGTGCCAAAACAGCCCATTTTCAAGGCATTTTGGGATTTTTGGAGGACCCAAATGGGCCACCACAAGCTCAAAACAGTCCAAAAACACTTGTTTTAGCGTCGCACATGGTCTAGGATCATTTTTGCGGAAAGTCATATTTTTACCCCTTTCGGACCCTGTTGACCCATTTGGGTACCCACCTGTTTGGGCTTGAGCTTGCAGCTTGCCACAGCCTAGTGGGCCTAGTTATTGGGGTCTAGGCGTCCGTTTGGGCAATTCTGAGGGGTGGAAACCACAAAACGTGGGGGGTTGCGGGTGGAGTAGGTGCCCTCGGAATCGCATTTTGAGCCATGTAGCCAAAGATATGGCCTATTCTTGGTTTGTGGCTGTCAGCAGTTGGAGCTTCTCGGGGCCTTTTTGGGCCGCTTCCGCGGCATATCATGGAGTTAGAGGGCCGCAAAGAGCTCGTTGACACGGAGAAATCAAGCGGCACGTGGAGTGTACCCACCGTTTCTCTTCGTTTGGCCGTTTTGAATGTGTTCCAGGGCATTTTTGGCCCAAAAATGGCTGTTTTTGGCCCTAAACTGCAGATTTTGAAACTGAGGTCCGCCACTTGCGAATCCCGTTCCCGGCCGCCACCGTTGAGTTTCTTGCTCAAACTTTGTGTGATTGTACTTCACACCCATAGGTATCATCCACCAAAATTTCACCCGAATCTGTAGCACCACGACGGAGTTCTGATTTTTACCCATTTCGCGCGTGCTGCTGCTTGCTGCTTGCTGCTGCTGCTTGCTGCTTGCTGCTGCTGCTAAACCTGGTAGGTCCACCCTAGATACTAAAAAGGGTTATAAAACCAAGACTGGTTCCACCAGCTCGGTGACCCTAACCCTAGCCCTAACCCTAGCCCTGGCTCTTACCCTAGGCTAGGGTCAAAGTGAGTGTTGGGGTCCAAAATGGAGAGCAATGATGTGGCAAAAGCAGCCATGAACGAAATTGGGGGGATCTTGTTCAGCCCAATCAACATGGCTGGCACGGCCAAACCAGGTTGCTGCAAAGGTTAGGCTTAGGTTTATGGTGATGGTATGGTTAGAGGGAGGGCAAGGGGAGGTAAGCGGAGCCTGTGCCCCCCCCCCCCCCCCACACCCCAAATTGCCCCACCTGACCCCCCCCCCCCCCCAACCGACCCTCCCGGAGCCCAAGCCCCTCCTAGACCCCCCCCCCAATCGCCCCTCCCTGAACCCCCCCTCCAATGCCCCCCCCCCCCCCCCCCCCCCCCCCCCCCAAGGGCCTCCGGCCAACAGTTAGTTGGGGGGGTAGTTGGCGTCCAGAACCGAGGGGTTGCCCCCCCCGGGCCCCCCTGCCGGCGTCTGGGGGTGAGGGGGTGATGGCGGTCCCAGGGGGCGTGGGGCAGGGTGTGCTGAGAAGGCGCATCCAACCCCAGCCTCACCAATCAGGAGACCGTCCGCGACTTGAAGTGGCAGCCCTTTGTAGTCAGACGCCTGCTGGGCTGTTCGGGTGCTAGAGACAGTCACCTGTACCCCCCCCCCCCCTGTCCTGCCCCACCCCTTGTCCTCCGCCGGGGGGGAGGGGGGCGTCACTTGGTCAACACTGTTGTTGGGTGTATCTTGTATCTTGTATCTTGTATCTCGTATCTTGTATCTTGTATCTTGTATCTTGTATCTTGTATCTTATATCTTGTATCTTGTATCTTGTATCTTGTATCTTGTATCTTGTATCTTATATCTTGTATCTTGTATCTTGTATCTTGTATCTTGTATCTTGTATCTTGTACCTTGTATCTTGTATCTTATATCTTATATCTTGTATCTTATATCTTGTATCTTGTATCTTGTATCTTGTATCTTGTATCTTATATCTTGTATCTTGTATCTTGTATCTTGTATCTTGTATCTTGTATCTTATATCTTGTATCTTATATCTTGTATCTTGTATCTTGTATCTTGTATCTTGTATCTTGTATCTTGTATCTTGTATCTTGTATCTTGTATCTTGTATCTTATATGTTGTATCTTATATCTTGTATCTTGTATCTTGTATCTTGTATCTTGTATCTTGTATCTTTTTTCTTGTATCTTATATCTTGTATCTTGTATCTTGTATCTCGTATCTTGTATCTTGTATCTTGTATCTTGTATCTCGTATCTTGTATCTTATATCTTGTATCTTGTATCTTGTATCTTGTATCTTGTATCTTATATCTTGTATCTTGTATCTTGTATCTTGTATCTTGTATCTTGTATCTTATATCTTGTATCTTATATCTTGTATCTTATATCTTGTATCTTGTATCTTGTTTCTTGTATCTTATATCTTGTATCTTGTATCTTGTATCTTGTATCTTGTATCTTATATCTTGTATCTTGTATCTTGTATCTTGTATCTTGTATCTTGTATCTTATATCTTGTATCTTGTATCTTGTATCTTGTATCTTGTATCTTGTATCTTGTACCTTGTATCTTGTATCTTATATCTTATATCTTGTATCTTATATCTTGTATCTTGTATCTTGTATCTTGTATCTTGTATCTTATATCTTGTATCTTGTATCTTGTATCTTGTATCTTGTATCTTGTATCTTATATCTTGTATCTTATATCTTGTATCTTGTATCTTGTATCTTGTATCTTGTATCTTGTATCTTGTATCTTGTATCTTGTATCTTGTATCTTGTATCTTATATCTTGTATCTTATATCTTGTATCTTGTATCTTGTATCTTGTATCTTGTATCTTGTATCTTGTTTCTTGTATCTTATATCTTGTATCTTGTATCTTGTATCTCGTATCTTGTATCTTGTATCTTGTATCTTGTATCTCGTATCTTGTATCTTATATCTTGTATCTTGTATCTTGTATCTTGTATCTTGTATCTTATATCTTGTATCTTGTATCTTGTATCTTGTATCTTGTATCTTGTATCTTATATCTTGTATCTTATATCTTGTATCTTATATCTTGTATCTTGTATCTTGTTTCTTGTATCTTATATCTTGTATCTTGTATCTTGTATCTCGTATCTTGTATCTTGTATCTTGTATCTTGTATCTCGTATCTTGTATCTTATATCTTGTATCTTGTATCTTGTATCTTGTATCTTATATCTTGTATCTTGTATCTTGCATCTTGTATCTTGTATCTTGTATCTTGTATCTTGTATCTTGTATCTTGTATCTTATATCTTGTATCTTATATCTTGTATCTTGTATCTTGTATCTTGTATCTTGTATCTTGTATCTTGTATCTTGTTTCTTGTATCTTATATCTTGTATCTTGTATCTTGTATCTCGTATCTTGTATCTTGTATCTTGTATCTCGTATCTTGTATCTTATATCTTGTATCTTGTATCTTGTATCTTGTATCTTATATCTTGTATCTTGTATCTTGTATCTTGTATCTTGTATCTTATATCTTGTATCTCGTATCTTGTATCTTATATCTTGTATCTTATATCTTGTATCTTGTATCTTGTATCTTGTATCTTGTATCTTGTATCTTGTATCTTGTATCTTGTATCTTGTATCTTGTATCTTATATCTTGTATCTTGTATCTTGTATCTTATATCTTATATCTTATATCTTGTATCTTGTATCTTGTATCTTGTATCTTGTATCTTATATCTTGTATCTTGTATCTTGTATCTTGTATCTTGTACCTTGTATCTCGTATCTTGTATCTTGTATCTTGTATCTTGTATCTTGTATCTCGTATCTTGTATCTTGTATCTTGTATCTTATATCTTGTATCTTGTATCTTGTATCTTGTATCTTGTATCTTGTATCTTGTATCTTGTATCTCGTATCTTGTATCTCGTATCTCGTATCTCGTATCTTGTATCTTGTATCTTGTATCTTGTATCTTGTATCTTGTATCTTGTATGTTGTATCTTATATCTTGTATCTTCTATCTTCTATCTTGTATCTCGTATCTTGTATCTTGTATCTTGTATCTTGTATCTTATATCTTGTATCTTGTATCTGGTACCTTGTATCTCGTATCTTGTATCTTATATCTTGTATCTTATATCTTGTATCTTGTATCTTGTATCTTGTATCTTGTATCTTGTATCCCGTATCTTGTACCTGGTATCTCGTATCTTGTATCTTGTATCTTGTATCTTGTATCTCGTATCTTGTATCTTGTATCTTGTATCTTATACCTTGTATCTTGTATCTTGTATCTTGTATCTTGTATCTTGTATCTCGTATCTTGTATCTTATATCTTGTATCTTGTATCTTGTATCTTGTATCTTATATCTTGTATCTTGTATCTTATATCTTATATCTTATATCTTGTATCTTGTATCTTGTATCTTATATCGTGTATCTTGTATCTTGTATCTCGTATCTCGTATGTCGTATCTTGTATCTTATATCTTGTATCTTGTATCTTGTATCTCGTATCTTGTATCTTGTATCTTGTATCTTGTATCTTATATCTTGTATCTTGTATCTGGTACCTTGTATCTCGTATCTTGTATCTTATATCTTGTATCTTGTATCTTGTATCTTGTATCTTGTATCTTGTATCTTGTATCTTGTATCTTGTATCTTGTATCTTGTATCCCGTATCTTGTATCTTGTATCTTGTATCTTGTATCTTCTATCTTGTATCTTGTATCTCGTATCTTGTATCTTGTATCTTGTATCTTGTATCTTGTATCTTGTATCTCGTATCTTGTATCTCGTATCTTATATCTTGTATCTTGTATCTTGTATCTTGTATCTTGTATCTTGTATCTTGTATCTTGTATCTCGTATCTTGTATCTTGTATCTTGTATCTTGTATCTTCTATCTTGTATCTTGTATCTCGTATCTTGTATCTTGTATCTTGTATCTTGTATCTTGTATCTCGTATCTTGTATCTCGTATCTTGTATCTTGTATCTTGTATCTTGTATCTTGTATCTTGTATCTTGTATCTTGTATCTTGTATCTCGTATCTTGTATCTTGTATCTTGTATCTTGTATCTTGTATCTTGTATCTTGTATCTCGTATCTTATATCTTATATCTTGTATCTTGTATCTTATATCTTGTATCTTATATCTTGTATCTTGTATCTTGTATCTTGTACCTTATATCTTATATCTTGTATCTTGTATCTTGTATCTTGTATCTTGTATCTCGTATCTTGTATCTCGTATCTTGTATCTTGTATCTTGTATCTTGTATCTTGTATCTTGTATCTTGTATCTTGTATCTTGTATCTTGTATCTCGTATCTTGTATCTTGTATCTTGTATCTTGTATCTTGTATCTTGTATCCTGTATCTCGTATCTTATATCTTGTATCTTGTATCTTGTATCTTCTATCTTGTATCTTGTATCTCGTATCTTGTATCTTGTATCTTGTATCTTGTATCTTGTATCTTGTATCTCGTATCTTGTATCTCGTATCTTGTATCTTGTATCTTGTATCTTGTATCTTGTATCTTGTATCTCGTATCTTATATCTTGTATCTTGTATCTTGTATCTTATATCTTGTATCTTATATCTTGTATCTTGTATCT
Organism: Eutreptiella sp. 'Long Island Sound 2002'; assembly: GCA_964036045.1. Taxonomy (NCBI): domain Eukaryota; phylum Euglenozoa; class Euglenophyceae; order Eutreptiales; family Eutreptiaceae; genus Eutreptiella; species Eutreptiella sp. 'Long Island Sound 2002'. The sequence continues at coordinate 128,622,576 of OZ038383.1, forward strand.
TGTATCTTGTACCTTATATCTTATATCTTGTATCTTGTATCTTGTATCTTGTATCTTGTATCTTGTATCTTGTATCTTATATCTTGTATCTTGTATCTTGTATCTTGTATCTTGTATCTTGTATCTTGTATCTCGTATCTTGTATCGAGGTTGTGCACTATGGAAGACAGCCGACCGAAAAAACGCCCCGCGCGCCCTGTGCAGAAACGCTTCCAAATGGCCATTCCCAGCCCTGTTTACACCCTGATGATTTGAGGTCCATTCAGTGTGTTGCACGTCACTATTCTGGTGCAAATTTCCAACTTGGGTTCCGCGCTTGCTCCCTTCGAATTGACAAGTGAGAGGTTCGGTTGTGATAGCACCACAAACAAAACGGCTGTTGAGGTTGTAATGTTGCAGTGGTGTGGATGCAATGCGATCTTAAGGTTGCATTTGACCCAAACTTTCAGTATCCTGGGATCAGTGATGTTGTGCCCAATTTTGGGCTGTTCCAAGTGTTTGCCGAACTTAGATACTGCATCAATGCCATCCAACCACGAAGCAAAACATGTTTTTTTTTAGTTGCCCACCCCTCAAAATGGGGAGGGGGGTCCCTACTAGCCCCCCAAAGCCCGCCTGGTAGGACCCTGGTGCATCATCCGCCGTCGGCATGCAATGTAAGATGCCGTTGGTACTAATGTGCTTTTGTGAGATTGTCTGCAAGGTGCCTGTCCACCATCCACAATATGCCCCAAAGGGGCCGAATGGAATAAACCATACATGGTCTTGGCGTACATTTCGGCTCAGCGTACATTCGGCCCGCCGACCAGCTGGCCGAATGTACGGCCGTCGAGCTCTGTAAAGGCATCGCAAGACAATTCTGTGACCAGCCTGAACACCACCCACCAGATTGAGATTGAGGGCTGGGTGAGCAGTGAGGGGATTAATTGGAGTTTGGGATGGTGAAGGAGATGGAGTCAGCTGGGCGGACTGCAAGAGACTCACCGCCAAGGACTAGTACCAAATCTTGCAGGCCCTCCCACAGCGCCCTGCGGAGTCCCTCCCCGGGTTCAACGCAGCGGTTACCTGCCGCACTGGAGCCCCGCATTGCGGGGATCCATTGTATCATATGCTGGAGTCGCCCATGTTTCCAAGAACTGTCTTGAGTACTCTATGAACTTCTGGAGTCAGTCAAAAAAAAAAGGAGTCCCTCCCCGGCTTCAACGCAGCGAGCAATCCCCTGCGGAGCTCATGGTTCGCCTGGCAAGTGGGGGCCTCGTTGGTGGGAGTAGTCACCCAAGCTTTGCCAAAAGGGCTACCGGAGATCCGGCCTTGGCCTCTTGATGCGCTCTGTGGGGCATATGAAGCATGTACCACCCCCCTATCCACTATTGGGGGCTTGGGGTAATTCTTGGGAGAACCGATTTACCACTTTCACTGTATCTTGATTATACTCCAGCTGAACGAATCCTGCTTGCGCCAGTCTCAACCACTCTGGCAGGATTTCACACACTGTTGCAGCGGGTGTTGAACACCCTATCCCCAATACTGAGACCCATGGAGAATGGGAAAGTGGGTCTAACGAGATGAGGTGTAAAGTATGATGTCCTGCAGCAGGCACTATGAAAATGCATCACCATTTTTGGCCAAACAACAGCAATGGCTGAGGAACCGCTGCAGTATTGAGGAAAAGGGGTCCAAGGTAGCCTACTTTTTGTTTGGCGCAGGCACAGTGCACGGTGCGCCCCCTTTGTAATGAAAAGTGGCTATCTTTCAAGAATTGACATCTTACGCTACCACACTCATTTGTGGGATCATGATAGCACTGGACACCATGACTCGGAGACGCTATCTCAATTACCATATGTTGAGCAGGGTATGCCGCTCACCTTGGTCTGGACAACAAAAAAGGATTGACATCTTACGCTATTTTAAGCACGGCCTTCCCCTTGGTTGGCCCCCGTACAGGACCATACTCATCCGGATACCGGAAGACATTTTTGCTGAGTTCTCCACCCTCAAAATATGGTGGTTAGCCTGTGCACAGAATGTCGTTCATGCATCGCGCACATGACATAGAGGTCTGGAACCATAGTGGCGTACCACTCGGTTCCATTTGGCAACTTGGAGTGATGACTTTGCAAGTTGAATTTCACAGCAGAATTTTTCTAGCAGTTGCTATGGGCCACCCCATGGTGCCGTGGATCTCTCTAGGTTGAACACCACTTTGGGTCACAAGACAGCCACAGCATGGCTACTTGATAAGCACTTGTGGGCAGCCATGCTGGTGTGCCACCGTTGTCTCCTGGTGGTATGCACAGCGTTCCCTGATGAGTGTCAAGTGGTTCCCACTGATGGGGTATTGCCCGTGATATGCACACGCTGTGCACTGGTACCCTGTCTACACCACAAACTGGTGGGAAAGCCACCCCACCTCCTCGCCTTGGGAACGCAATATGGTAGGGGTTGTGTCAAATCTTGATGTGGATTTTATTCTGTCGTTTCTCAGAGTAATGATATTGTCAAACACAGTGCACTCTAGTGCACTCTGTTTAGCAATATTATTGCTGTTGTTTCGATTAACGACAATGTGGCAAATAGAAATAGTAGTGATACTATTGCGCTGTCGAATACCGGGTAAGCTCTCAATATTTTGAGGCTAATTAATTCTGATGGCGGCGTGCGTCGAACTTGTGGTCAACGCAAAAATAAAAAACACCCAAATTTTAATTGTGTAGGAAAGGACTGTGTAGGACAGGAGTCCACGGGATCCAAATCAATGTGCATATGTAGTAATGGACTGCAATGCGAACCCCAGAAGGCAGTGACAATGGGCATCCATAATAAACCAGTGTTGAACAGCCATGTCCGCAAAAACCAAAACAATCGCAAAAAAATGAATTTCCCTTCGCTCTGGTGTCTTTTTTCCACTTTTTGGGTGCGCAAATGTGATAGGAATCGCACAAAAATATTATTTATTGGCAAGGCTCGTGCACAAAAATGACGCTCGCGCAAATCCCACAAGTTTACCTGGTACTGGCATTCTTACTGTTTGCAATCATCATATTGGTGTGCAGGTTGGTTGCATGCAGCTCGCCTGATGCGGCCCCATAGCCCTTGCCTCTTCTCGCCTGTAGCGATATTTCACAGCAACATGTCGAGTGCCAATAATGTCCGGCAGGAGGAGCTGGACTTCGATGAGGAGGCCCGCAAGCTGTTTGAGATGCTGAACCTGCCCAGCTCTGGGGCAGCCATGCCAGGTGTGGCCGGACACCAACCCCCGAGAGCACTGCCCAGACAGCAGCGGGTGCGTTCCTGCGGCGGTGGCTGCTTTCGGCGTTGGTTGCGCCAGGTTCGAGCAGACGGAAACACCAGGACAGGACCCTTCACACCGCTGTCTTCTTCAGCCTACAGTCATTGTGCCTCATGCACACTGGCCCCGGGAAGCCCACGGGCGTGGCAGTCTGCCGCTGCATCACCCGGTTTCAGACTCAGCTAATCCTCTCACTACGTGTCAGATCCGCTACCACGGCCATTGTGGGATCATCGTAGCACTGCACAGCTCTGAACCTTGATCCTGAGGGGTTGTCTCGAATACTGTGAAGTGAGCAGGCTACACCCGCCCCCGCCGCGTCCTGCTGCCCCTGCGCCGCGCCCCGTCTCGCAGGCTGCAAGCGCTACAGCGACATCGACGCCATCTGGGCCCACCCGGTCACTGCGGGCACGATCTACGTGGGCAACCGCACGGCCGCCAGCTCCCGCGACATCCTGCTCCGGCACAACATCTTCCACATCGTCAACTGCCAGGACATGGAGGCCCCGAACTTCCATGAAAAGGTGGCATCACCGGGGGAACGACATGCACTTGAGCTGAGGGGAAGGGGGGGAGGGGGTCCAGGGGGAGCCCCCCCCCCCTGCCGGAAAGAAAATCAAGGCAAATCCCTCGGGGAACGGGGTCAACCCCCCCCCCCCCTCAAGCGATTCCCTGCTTCTGGGGGCTCGAACGCCCGCCCCCCCGAGCCCCCCGCCGCGCAAACCATTTTTCGCCCTCCCCTTGTATTGAGAGGACACTTGTTGGATATACCTGAAAACCTGGTTTGGGAACTTTTTTTTTTTAGTCATGGGAAAAAATTGTCGGCGCCTTCGGCGCATGCCATATACTGTGTACGTGTTGCTCCATGTGTGCTACATATGCCTTGTGCACCTTGTGCACCATGGCTTGAATATGACCTTTGTGCTGTTGCAGCAGAATTTCGGAAAACCAGACGGGTGCACGATTTGCGCGGCAGGCGTAAGGACAAGGGTACCAAGCAACGGAAGACAGATGTTTCTGATGCTGAGGTACCTTCTGATCCGGAGTCAGTGGATGATGAGGCACTGTCTGATAATTTGTCTGATGTCTCCCACTCATGATGTCTCCCACTCAGGCAGTGACTCAGGTTTGTCATCATCATCAGGTTCCAGTTCCAGTTCCACTACTGATGGAGGCTCCAGTTCAGGCGAATTTAATGACAAGAAAGATCACTATCATTTGGCATGAGATGGTGAATGTCCGGCTTTGTTCTAGTTATTGTGTATTGGTGAAATGTGGGAACCCTGAATTGACATTCAATGATGAATTTCCTTTGTTTACGGCCGACACCATGACATTTCCATGTGCTGAGTTGTTCATTCTCCAATAATTTTTCTGTTCCCTGTGGATTGGGTATGTTCCGGCAGGGGGGGGACCCCTCCCCCCTGGACCCCCCCCCCCCGCTCAAGCAAGTCCCTGCCCTTCCCCCCTCCCCACTGCACTGACTCTACCTGAAAGGCATTCCCATACCCCAACACCAGCCCCAACCGCATTTCCAACCGCCAGAAACCGCCTCCCCCAACCGCTTTCACATCCCCTGTGACCCCTCTGCAACCGCTCTGGGACTGCCCCGATGGCCCCCCTCCCCTTCAAGCAAGGCCCTGGCCAGAAGGAGGGGGTGGGGGCGTTTGGCAAAGGGGGTTCTCGTGACAGGCTAGTCCCAAGAGGCTGGTCTAAAAGCTCCAATGACGACTCACCACTTGTGCCGCAAAGCCCCCTGGAAGAGTTCTTTTTTCAAAAAAAAAAAAAAAAAAAAAAAAAAGAGAGAGAAACCCCCCCATCATCCCCCCCCCCCCCCCCCGTGTCTAAGCTGCGGCCTTGTCTAAGCTACAGTGGGCAGATTGGGTGAGTGAGTCCAGTGATGGAGGGTCGGGCTTCGGCACGGACGTCAGTGATCGACAGCGGGAGCGCAAAAGAGCGAGGGGAGCAGCATAGCATAGTTGGGCATGCGCAGCTCTTCCTTTTTTCAGAGGGCGGTTCGAACCCCGGGGAGGGCTGGGAACCGCTGAACGTCCCGTAGCCCCAGGGGATGTTTATTTTATGGTCGCGCATGGAAGGACACAGCTCTTCTGAGGGGGTACTCTTTTTCCTGAGCCTGAGTGGCAACAAGACCCTATCCAACAGGGAGGCAGAGGCAACGCACGGGATGTGCGCGCACACGAGAGGGCGGCTTTGCCGCCTTTCTGGACCCATGAGCGCGGCTTCGCCACTTCTGGACGATTTGTGGCCGCGGCTCCGCCGCGTGTGCTGGACACGAGAAAAGTGATTTCCTGCCGGTGGGATACCGAGGGTGACGGCCATCGTCGGATTATGGCTAAGCTACAGCGGGCGTAGGGAGCGTATTAATTCTGTACCTGATTTAATTGGGTACAAAATGTAGTGCAACCGTGAAACATGGTTTCAGTGACAAATCTGCCAACTACATGGAGTCATGGACACAATTGTTGTGATTGTTTGTCCACTTGAACCCACAGAGCTCTGATTTTGGGGATATTTTTGCATTGTCTTCACCTTTCGTGCTGGTGGCGTGTGTGCCGAGAGTTGTCTGTGTTGCGTGCAAGCTACGGCCTTGTCTAAGCTAGAGTAGCTGTAGGGACCGTGTTAATTCCGTACCTTTGCGTAGCTTAGACAGGGGGGAGGGCTACTAGCAGTTGCACAGTTCTTGCAGAAGTGGGCTATTTCCTGTACTACTCTGGTTCACCCCACCGTGAGTTAAGGGAGCCACGCCTTTCACACTCCTCTTATTTGACACTGTGGTGGTGGAGATGGGAACTTGTGCTGCCCTCCGTGTCAGTGCATGGGACATACACAATCCCATTCAGTCCCGCTGGCAGACCCAGCCCACCGCTCCGCCTGCCGCCCCGGAGCTCAGAATGATCAGCGCATTGCGGGGGATCATCTTGGGCCATAGATGTTGGGACCCCCCAGGACCCCCCATCAGCCGATGGGTCCCCCCCAATACGGGACGCTCTGCAGCGTTCCCTCCTGAACAGTCACCCCCCCTCCCCCGCACATGTGATTGGGGCCATGGAGGGGGCCATGCATCGGCGGTGCATTGCAACTCCGGGGGAGGGGGGCCCTTCGAGCCGGTGTCAAGTAGGGGAGGGGGGGGGTCTGGGAAACAGGCTCGAAGGGCCAGACCTCATCAGTCCCCAGTGCCAAAACAATGGGGGGGGTGAACCGGATTTGCCAACTTCATGTGTAAAATCGCTCCCCAAAAAAAGATCAGTAGATGTAATGAAAACGAATAGCACGTCCGTGTTGCAGGCTGCATTATGCCCAAGCGCGCGCCGCAGGGCTCGCCCCAAGTGCTGCAGAGGGGAGTGGCCCCCACTGCCGCTGCGCTGTTGCCAGCAGCCTCCGTCTGTGTGCAGGATCCGCAGTACCACTACTTCCGGTTCCCGGTGTCGTATTGGAGCAGGGCCCCGAACATGAACACGTCTGCAGGTGTGCCCGCAGCCCCCGGGTCGCGGTGTGCGCGTGCCCGTCAGTCCGCACATGACGGGCGCGCCTCGTGTAAGACAATGCGCAGTGCCACACGCGGAAACCAGAAGTACTCTGTTTTGGTGTTTAGGGGTCCTGAAATACTTCGAGCCGTTGTTCAAGTTCATCGGAGCGGCCCTGGAAAACGGGCAGAACGTGCTCGTGCACTGCCTCGCAGGAGCGCATCGCGCAGGTGCGCCCGCCGCTTCCCGGAGCGTGTTCCGTTGCCTTCTCGCGGTTCCGCAGTGGGCGTTTTGTGTATGGCAGCGACGACGGCGGTTTGGGGCGGGGGTTGGGACGTATCAATCAGCAGTTCTGAGGGACTATGGTTTATGGTCTTCGAGGGTCTTGACCGGTGTTGAGGATGGCTGGGGATCGCTGAGGATTGCTGATTGCTGCTTGGGGTCGAGGTGCACACTTCCGCAGGGAAGACAAGCGGCTCCGACACAAGGCCCAGCCACGATGCAACTCAATACCAACAGACCACACAGCACACACAGCACACACTTGCATCAATCTGAAAAATGCACCGCCAACATGTCGGGTGCGAACATTGGCAGAAACATTGAGGGTCATGGGTTCGATTCCCGCTATTGATACGTTTTTGGCGCAGGGCACAGGGCTGTTGGGCCCATGCATGGTATGGTCGTTTTCTGGCCTTGACAATGCCATGCCGGAGGACATGTTGGTTGGTGGGTGGGTGGGCGGATGCCGCTTGGGTTCAGCCCCCCCCTCATGGGGGTTGGGCCAGGTGGCGTGCCCCAGTCCAACAGTGGCTGCCTGCCCTTTTCATTTCACCCCCCCCCTCCCCTCCCCGTTGCCAAGCAAAGGTCCCGGAACAGCGTCCGCAAGAGGTATTGTAGGGGATGGGCGGGGTCCTGGCGCTGGGCTTGACAGACCCATGCTTTGGTATGGCAGGTGTTTTTTTTTTTTGACGAAATGGTGTAAAGGGGGGGGGGGGTACCGCGCGCACAGTCGGCTGTTTTCCACCCCCGGTAGCCACCGGTCACGGGTCCTGAATTCTGCACCCTACAGCCCCTGCTGGTGCACCAGGGATTGTTTTAGTCTGATGCTTGCCACGGGTACCAGGGTCCTGAATTCTGCACCCCCGATGCTGTTAGGAATGGATCATGCATGCTTCTGTAGGTGGGTGGTTTGCAGGGGTGTTCCCGGGTAAACAGCGTGATACTTGGCGTTGTGCGAAAGCGCCTCCACGGAGAGGGTGCGTGAACTCCGAGGTGGCATTGAAGGTGGACGGCAGGTCAGGCTTCCAAACTGCCGAGCCATGGCACAATCTGAAGTAGAGGCTGTAGGCCGGGGCATATTGATGTAGAGCCCGCCTTCATCTTAAGATTTTCAAACTGTGCCTATGCATGAGATAGCCATGTCTTGATTTTCCACGGTGGTCAGCTTGTAAGCAGGCCTTAGCTTAGGGGGGGGGGTCAGGGCGGGTTCCTAGTGAGGAGCCTTGTGGATGGCGCTGGGTCCTACTCAGTTGCCCATAGCGCGGGGCTCCTTCCTACTGAGCTGACTGGCATGTGGGGCTGGATCCTACTGAGATCCCCTCACCAGGGCAAGAGGTCACCCCCGCCCCCGCCCTCACTAAGCAACGGCCTGCTTGTAAGTCCCTGCCCACTTATGGGGGTGTTTTGGGCATCCCATGCTTCTTGGCAGCGTGCCCTGACCTGTTGGGTGGACTTGATTTTGCAAGGTGCCCTGCGATTTTCCTTGGTCAAGGCTGGCAAGGTGCCATGAAATTTTGGCTGATGTGTCGGCCGGCCATGTGCCCTCACATCTTGGGCCCGGCGTGGCCTCTGCAACACGCCTGGCATGATGCTGGCAACAGTCCCCTGGGCCCATGGCCGGCCATGTGACTTGAAATCTTGGCTCGTGTGCTGGCCGGCCATGTGGTGTGTGTTGTAAGTCGTGTGAGTCTTTTTTTGCCCTCGGTTTGTTTAAAAAAAAAAGTCGCCACGTCGTGTAATTCTTTTGACCAAGCTTTCTGCACACAGCTGCAAGATGCGTCGAAGAAAAAACATCTTTGGCATGTGCACAATGAATTCACAGAGGCAGGCACACTGACACTTCAAAACATTAATTTTTTTTACAAAAAATTACGCACGCTCACATAAAAAAAAAAAACTACGCATGCTGCCAGCAAAAAAGAAAAGAATTACACGACATGGCGATTTTTTTTTGTACGCAACTTACATTTCCCACACCCACGTGCCCTTTCTTGTTGGTTTGTTTTTGATGGGGGGGGATCCGGTCAGGGCCCCCCTTCCCCCTTTAAGTTGCCAACCGAGGGGTGTGGCCTGTTCGAATCTTGTCTTCGAATTTTTCCCCCTGTGTGTGTATACTCAAAATGCTCAGCTCACATTGGGGATTTCAAGAGTAGTGCATCGTATGCTTCGTTGGAACCACTTTGATCTATCCCCACTATTTGGATAGGGGCGGTGGGTGACTCAGGCAACCTGGACCACATACCCAACTGTTTGGAGGTGCCTGACCCCCCCGCCCCCCCCCCCCCACCCATTCATACCCCTTGGGAACCCGGGGCACAGATCTCGATGAGCAGAGCAATGTCCCACATCTGAGAGACTTAGGGGTATCCAGGGATGCATTGGAAGGGAGTGGGGTACCCCGCCCCCTCTCCGCAGGGGGGCCAGCCTATGCCCAGCCACTGTCTCCATGACGCCAAGTGCCAGCTTCAATGTCACTTGTAACCGATAGTAACCGCTCTCAACCGCTTTGGCAAACTCCTCCAACCACCTGTCTAATCGCCTCTGGAGCCGCGTTTGAGGCCCCTTCCATTCTAATGCATCCCTGGGGGTATCTCAGCCGTACCCAACTTCTTGCTCCCTCTTCTTCGACACCGGCCGCGGCCTGCGTCCGGCAGGTACCACCGGCGTGGCTTGTCTGATGCATTACGCGGACTTGGACTACAAGTCCGCGCTGCCCGCCGCCAAAAAGTGCCGGCAGGCCATCAACCCCATCGGCATGCTCCCGCAGGTGTGCGCCGGCTGAGTGGGTGGAGTGCAGCCTTGGCTCGGGGAGAGACTGGGGGCGAAAGCAATGTTGTTGCTGCAGTGCGACACTTTGAACGGATGTTCTGCGGTGCCGCAGACGGAGACAAAAGGGGTATGTACTTGGAAGCGGGCACATGCAGAAGAGACAACTCATCGCACTGAGAAGGGAGAACCATGCAGACACGGGTGACGTCTCCTCGGTTCTGGTACGGGGCAGGTAAGGGGAGCCTGTGCCCCCCCCCCCCCAAATCGCCCCACCTGGACCCTCCCGCCCCTCCCCCCTTCACCCCTCCCTGAACCCCCCCGCCAATCCCCCCCCCCCCCCCGGGGGCCTTCGGCCCACTTCTACTGGGGGGGAGGGGAGTCGCGTACAAAAGCGCGGAGACGCCCCCCCCCCAGTGCATGCAGACAAAAATGATTACAGACTGTGTGGGCGTGTGAGGGGAGTGACTTTGTTTCGGTTGTCGCTACTTCTGCAGAAGCAGATGTGTGCCTGTGTAGTGTGTGTGTGTGTGTGTGTGTGTGTGTGTGTGTGTGTGTACTTTCTGAGGGTCTATTTTTTTTCCAAAGGACCTTGCCTACTTTTTGTTTCAAAGGCCTGATGAGTTTTTTATGGTGATCGGTGCTGTGCCCGCGTGTTTCGTCCACACTGACGGTGCGCGTTCGCAGTTTGGCTCTCTGATCCCCTTCACCAAGTGTGTGTTTATGAATCACCTGCTCGCAGTACCGCGATTTAAGATGTTTCCGCCGTCACTCTTCCCCTGTGTGTGTGCGAATGGTGGCAGCACCTACCACCGGTTGTGTGTGCGAATGGTGGCAGCACCTACCACCGGTTGTGTGTGCGAATGGTGGCAGCACCTACCACCGGTTGTGTGTGCGAATGGTGGCAGCACCTACCACTGGTTGTGTGTGCGAATGGTGGCAGCACCTACCACCGGTTGTGTGTGCGAATGGTGGCAGCACCTACCAGCGGTTGTGTGTGCGAATGGTGGCAGCACCTACCAGCGGTTGTGTGTGCGAATGGTGGCAGCACCTACCACCGGTTGTGTGTGCGAATGGTGGCAGCACCTACCAGCGGTTGTGTGTGCGAATGGTGGCAGCACCTACCACCGGTTGTGTGTGCGAATGGTGGCAGCACCTACCAGCGGTTGTGTGTGCGAATGGTGGCAGCACCTACCACCGGTTGTGTGTGCGAATGGTGGCAGCACCTACCACCGGTTGTGTGTGCGAATGGTGGCAGCACCTACCACCGGTTGTGTGTGCGAATGGTGGTTGTGTGTGCGAATGGTGGCAGCACCTACCACCGGTTGTGTGTGCGAATGGTGGCAGCACCTACCACCCGTTGCATGGATTGGGCATTCAAGGCACGAACTCCTCCGTGGGTTAATTTATGGTCCGTTGGTATTGCAGCACTGTTTTGGGAGCAGGTCAGGCGGCAAGGGACGGACTGCTGCCGATGTCCAGGCTGCCGATGTCCAGGCTGCACATTGCCGCATTTATCAACAGACCGAAAGACGACTAGGGCTGCTCTGCGGCTCCTGAGGGGTTTTCTTTCGCCGCCTTTCTTGCTCTGTTCTTGTGTTCGCGGTTCTCATTGTGTGTGTGTGTGTGTGTGTGTGTGTGTGTGTGTGTGTGTGTGTTGGAGGGCAACATACCGGTTACAGTGTGTTGCAGGTGTGCTGCGTACTGCTGCATAGTACTGCTTGTACCTCTGTGCTACGTGTACTGAGCGACTGGACCCTTGGTGCAGCGGCTTACCCCACCAAGAAGTTAGCGATTTCAGTGAGACGTCACACCGAAGGTGCTCGCTGATGGAGAAGGATGACTGGGTTGAACCCAGGTTGCAGTGAGCCCCGAGCACCAGTCGCTGAATGTGTCCTGTCGGTGTGTTGCTGTGTTAGTGTCTGGTCCTGGTCTGCGCTGCAGTTTGCGCTGCAGGATCTGAAGATTGCTCTGGCAACTACTCCAAGTGTGCACCCGCTGTTTGTATTGTACTGTATTGTATACTACAAGAGTGTGTGTGTGTGTTGGGGGGGGGGGGTATATATGATTGTTCACGGTGCAAGCGACCAAATGACGGGGGGGGAGGGGGGTATTAGCCACTGGACCTATCGGGTACATACACTGATTTCTGTCTGCAATGCATATTTGTCATGTGCCTGGCGGCTGTGCATACCGCTGCTGTGACATGGGGTTGCACCTTGTGTGTGAAACAAGTCATCGCTGCTGCAGCTCAGTATATGGGAGCAGTTATGCATGCCCTGCCACTCTTCTCCCAGACCGAAAGGCGCCTATGGTACCTCTGATGAGGCTTTTGTTGTGCTGACGTGTGCTTGACTGTTGACCATCACACCACACGACTCCATACGGGGGAGGGTGCGGTCAGCAGTTAACGGGATGATTCAATTGTATGTTGTTCGGTGGTCGTCAAAAACAGATACTCACAGATGGAGTTGTGCGTTTATTTGTTCGTATCAGTGCGTTGAGCGAATGTGACCAAACGCGATGTTGCCGGTGGCGTGACGGCGGCCGGGGCCCCTTTGCCACTTGACGCGCGCCCCTTCTCTGCAGCTGCTGACGTTGTTCGACAAGGCCCGTTCGGAGCAACGGGACCGGCCCCCCGCGCTTCCCAGCGAACGCAGCTGAGCACCGCCGTCCCGGGCTCCGCCACGGGCCGGTGCGCCGGCGGGAGGTTCACGGGACGACGGCGCTGGATCGGGGCCGTGTGCCGCTGTGGGCCATGCGGACTCCAACCGGTCACCCCCGCACCCCCACCCCCACCGCCCGCTTTGCAGCATCGGACGTGTCGGACCGTCCCCCCGGCCGCCGTCACGCTGCGCTCAAAGGGGGCCTCCCAAACCGGCGCGGGTTCGAGTCCCGTTGGGGACATACTCAAGATCGCAGAGTCTTCGGCGCCCGGGTGTCGGTGACCCCGCGAGCCGGAAGGGACGGTGCGAGGGATAAAGGGTGACCGTACGCTGGAGCCTGGGGATCGCCCAGATCCCTCCCCTAAACCCAACCGCCAACCGCCGCCAACCGCCAACCGCCAACCGCCACCAACCATGGTTGAGCACATGGAGTGCCCGCGGGCTTTTTTGGGAAAACTGGTTCTGGAACACTTTTCTTTTCTTTTTTTTTCCGTTAAGGACCCCCCTGCTCCCCTTTACCTTTCCCAACCCAGCCCGGCGGCATCCGCCCACGCTGCTGTGTCGCTTGCTGTTGCGAGTGGCCCAGTTGTAGCCCCGCTACTCCCCCCGCCCCCCCCCTCCGGTGCCCATGTCTGCCTGGGCTTCGTTGCCCCCCACCGCCGGGCGATGCCACGGGCCTGTCGCGCGCGCGCGCACATGCCCCGCGTTGCCGGGCATTTTTGGCCGGCGGCACCCCCCCGGGCGCTGCTCTGGTTGGGCCAGAGCGGAGCGTGCAGAGACAGTGGGCGCGGGGGTGGGATGGGGTGCGGCGGCCCGCCATCGTGCATGTCCATGTTCCGGGGCCTGTGGCGACGCTTAGCCGGTCCCCAGGCCCCGCCGCCCTGTAAATGATGTGGGACCCCGGAAATGATGTGCAGACGGGAAGTCAACGCGGGGCCAGGCTCGGCCCTGTGGCCCGTGGGAGGCGAGGGCAGTGGTGTTTGGTGGTGAAGCAATGAGGCGAGGGACTTGGGGGTGGCGTCTCCGTGCGGCGGAGAAGGGAGGCGTTTCTCACGGTTATTTGTCGTGCATTGGTGTTGTTCGGTCCAGCGCAGTGTCTTCCTGCGGACGCGGGGCCGCACCGTCTGACCTCCCGTCAAACCGTGTGCCGTCCCGGAGATGGACTGTTCGGGACGTGGCAGCGCACGCGGCGAGCGAACGCGACGCCGCCACCTGGCCGGTGTCGCGCGCGTGCGCTGCCCGCGGTGGCCCTGCACGGCACACCGCGTGCGCACTGCCCCGTCCGTTGCATTCAGGACATGCCTTCGGAACGTGGCAGGCAGTTCAGTGGAGCATGCATTGCCCCTTTTCAAAACGCGCCTCTACTTTTCGTCCGCTGTTGCATGCAGTCCACAGCCACGCCATTGAGATGCCCTCGTGAGGGCTGCGCTTAGTGTTTAGCCTACGGAACGGGGGGGGGCATGGGTCGGGGGGGGGGGGGGGGGTATGAGGTGGAAAAAAAAGTTTGTGTAAATTGTCAAATGTGTAAAATGGGTGGCCGATGTGATTGCGGTGGCGGTGGCGCTGGCGGTTGGCATTTCGTTCCCGGGGGGGGGGGGGGCGCTGTGGGCATTGATGGGCCCTTTTGGAGGGGGTGAGCGCAGTGAGGGGCGCCCATGGCAACCCCCCTCCCCCCCTTCAGAACCCCCCCCCCTTTCCCCCCCCTTCTAAGACATCCCTGCTGGGCCCCTCCATCGCTCTTGCAACCACAACCCTTCGTATCATCCTCCTCTACCATCTTATTGTGGGGCAAAACAAAAGACATTGGGGGGCCTTTCGAGGGGCCCGGGGCCCGGTGTTTCATGAGACCCGCTTCATCCGCGTCACATTTCATGACATATCCCGCCATCTTCATGGCGTCTTCGTAGGAACCGCAGCAATACCCGAAATTGGGACGTGTCCTGGTGTATGGACATAATTCGGGAGAAATACAGTTTTCTGCACATGCAAAGTGTTTTTCCCCGTTTTTGTTTGGAAGAGTAGTTAGGGGTCCCATGTTTGACTCTCTATCCAAAATTGCATCTTTGCCCCAGAGGAAAAGAAGGCGGCGGCTGACAGCACTGGCACAGTACTTCCACTCTTCCCACGGCACACCCCCCGCCCCCCACAAATAGTTGAACGGTCAAGGGGAACAGCCCTTCAGCTCCAGGGCGGCGTTGGAGACGGGAGGCCGAGGGAAACCCCCGGCGACTGTGAATACCGGGACGGCCGCTCTGCTCTCGCGCACAGACCTGCGCTACGAAACCCCCCCACCCCATCCCCTCCATCTTTCTGATACCCTCAGCCCCCCCCCCCCCCGGCCAAAGCCACAGTTCGATGGTACGCTTCCACAAAGCACTACCACGTGCCTCCCGTCGGAAATACAGACCGGCAAACCCAGTCTGCCTTTATAGACCCCCCGTGGGACATTCCGTCGGGTTGTTGCTCCTTTACGGGGCTCTGGACAGTCACCCGTTCTTCCCTTCGCATGTTGCGTCGGGTCGCTGCGTTCTGACGGCCGCTGCGGCCGGTGCTCTTGCTGGTGTCGTTTCCGTGTTCGCGGAGCCCAGTAGTTGGTGTGCCGGGGCTGTGCTGGATGTGGCAGGATGTGCCGTTTGTGCGTTAGCGGGCCTCAGTAGCCCCCCCCCCCCCCCCGCACCGCCCCCTACTTAACTCCCCCATTTTGGGTCACCCCCCCCTCTATGACCGACCACACTTGACTGCCCTGACCCTCGCAGTGCCCCGCGCACGAACGATCTTCGGGACAACTCATGTCGAATCCCCATCGGCTTTCTGCCCATGTCCAGGGCACTGCCCCCGCCACCGCCCGTCGCGGACCAGGCCACGGCTTGTGCAGGACCTTCTTGTGCCATGCGGCGTGGGTAATGGCTCGGCGGCGTGCGCCCCCTTGCGCACACGTTCGCGGGCGGAGAGGGCAGGCCTTTGACTGCGACTCCCGTTGGGCCCTGCGGGTGCGGGCCCGGGGGGTGGACGGGTCTCCCGCGCCGCGCGCGCGCGGTGCGTCTCGAGGGCCCGCGGCGGTGCCCCCCACTTTGCGCAATGACCACCCCGCGTCCACCAATTTGTGTGCCGCGCCGACTGCGTTGTAACCCCCCCCAGGGAAGTATTAGAATGGCCGTACACCGCGGGAGGAGGGGGGTGCCCCCCCCCTGGACCCCCCCCTTCTCCAGCAAAAGTGACCATTGCGGGAAAACACGACATTTGCAAGAGGCAAGACCTTGTCGGGCCTTTTTTGGTACCCCCCCCCCCCCTTGCAAAGTCCCCCCCCTTGCAAAGTCCCCCCCCCCCCCCCCCCGGGACACCGTCACTTCCATGTTTTTCTAGTTAACATGAATTGTGCTGGTTTGTGTTGCCCATCTGCTTTACGCATGGCCTTGCATTGCTTTCCCAGTACTACAAATCAAGCACCTGTGTATGTTCTGTGATATTCTCTCTCCAAAGGCGTTGTATGGGTGTGTTGTGTTGCCACTTCAGACCCAAGATGTTTTCTCCCGGTGACCATGTACGGTACCACTCACGCACACTTGGTGCACATGTGTTGGCCACTGTTGTGGGGCCTTCGCCAAATGGGACGCAGTTTTGCCACATTCGGTACATACGCCCTGGTGGGGTCACTCCGGTGGATCATGAGAGTGCTCAAGTGTCAAGGCTAGAGGCTGTGGCGGTTGAATCCCCCAAGTGTGTGACAAAGTGCAGATCAACCAAAGTCGCTTCACACGTGTTCTCTTTGCTTGCGTCAGTGGAGGGTACCACAGTTTGCCTTGAGATACCCTTGCAATGCCCCCCCCCCCCCCCGGGACACCGTCACTTGGTGACCGTCTCCCCCCCCCACCCGGGAGACCGTCGCGCGCTACCCCGGGACTTTGCAAGGGGGGCGGGGGGTACACAAACTTTTGGGTCCCAAACCCCCTCCCTCCCCCCCAAACAGCGCGGGCTACAGCCCCGTCTCCGGGACGGCCGAC
Organism: Eutreptiella sp. 'Long Island Sound 2002'; assembly: GCA_964036045.1. NCBI lineage: Eukaryota > Euglenozoa > Euglenophyceae > Eutreptiales > Eutreptiaceae > Eutreptiella > Eutreptiella sp. 'Long Island Sound 2002'. Next base: position 128,639,068 of record OZ038383.1, read on the forward strand.
CCCCGGAGTAGTCAAACAGGACAAGTCATCCGGGGGCTCCGTGGACACAACTAAAACACGTTCGGGCCCACAGAGGGTCAGAATGAGCAGTGGCGAGAGGCCAATAGGCGCCGCCAAAGGCAAACAATCGGATACCGAGGCCTTGTGCCAGACCCCCCCCCCCTCCACTACTTCCCTGGTAACCCCCCCCCCCCCCCCCTCCACTACTTCCCCGGTAATCCCCCCCCACTTGTTCCCTCGTAATCCCCCCCCCTCCACTATTTCCCTGGTAATCCCCTCCCCCTCCACTGTTTCCCTGGTTATCCCGCCCCCTCCACTATTTCCCTCGTAATCCCCTCCCCCTCCGCTATTTCCCTGGTAACCCCCCCCTCCACCGTTTCCCTGGTAATCCCCCCCCCTCCACTATTTCCCTCGTAATCCCCTCCCCCTCCGCTATTTCCCTGGTAGCCCCCCCCCCTCCACTATTTCCCTGGCAACCCCCCCCCCCCCACTTATTCCCTCGTAATCCCCCCCACTCCACTGTTTCCCTCGTAATCCCCCCCCCCCTCCACTATTTCCCTTGTACCCCCCCCCCCTCCGCTATTTCTCTGGTCATCCCCCCTCCTCCACTATTTCCCTCTTAATCCCCCCCCGCTCCACTATTTCCCTAGAACCCCCCCCCGCTCCACTATTTCCCTGGAAACCCCCCCCCTCCACTATTTCCCTGGTAATCCCCCCCCCCCACTATTTCCCTGGTAATCCCCCCCCCCCCCGCTCCACTGTTTCCCTGGTAATCCCCCCCCCGCTCCACTATTTCCCTGGTAATCCCCCCCCGCTCCACTGCTTCCCTGGTAATCCCCCTCCCGCTCCACTATTTCCCTAGTAACCCCTCCACTCCACTATTTCCCTGGTAACCCCCCCCCCCGCTCCACAATTTCCCTGGTAACCCCCCCCCCCGCTCCACTATTTCCCTGGTAATCCCCCCCCCGCTCCACTTTTTCCCTAGTAACCCCCCCCCCCTCCACTATTTCCCTGGTAATCCCCCCCCTGCTCCACAATTTCCCTAGTAATCCCCCCCCCCTGCACTCTTTCCCTGGTAATTTCGCCCCCCGCTCCACTATTTTCTTGGTACTCCCCCCCCTCCCCCGCCACTATTTCCCTGGTAATCCCCCCCCCCCACTTATTCCCTAGTAACCCCCCCCCCCCCTCCACTATTTCCCTGGCAATCCCCCCCCCCCCGTTATTCCCTCGTAATCCCAGCCTCTGCACTATTTCCCTCGTAATCCCCCCCCCTCCACTATTTCCCTCGTAATCCCCTCCCCTCCGCTATTTCCCCGGTAACCCCCCCCCCTCCACTATTACCCTGGCAATCCCCCCCTCACTCATTCCCTCGTAATCCCCCCCCCCTCCACTGTTTCCCTCGTAATCTCCCCCCCTCCACTATTTTCCTCGTAACCCCCCCCCCTTCCGCTATTTCCCTGGTCTTCGCCCCCCCTCCACTATTTCCCTCGTAATCCCCCCCCGCTCCACTATTTCCCTGGTAATCCCCCCCCCTCCACTATTTCCCTGGTAACCCCCCCCCCCCGCTCCACTATTTCCCTGGTAATCCCCCCCCCCCCCGCTCCACTGTTTCCCTGGTAATCCCCCCCCCGCTCCACTATTTCCCTAGTAACCCCTCCCCTCCACTATTTCCCTGGTAACCCCCCCCCCCCCCCGCTCCACAATTTCCCTGGTAATCCCCCCCCGCTCCACTATTTCCCTGGTAATCCCCCCCCCCCTCCACTATTTCCCTGGTAATCCCCCCCCCGCTCCACAATTTCCCTAGTAATCCCCCCCCCCTGCACTGTTTCCCTGGTAATTTCGCCCCCCGCTCCACTGTTTTCTTGGTACTCCCCCCCCTCCCCCGCCACTATTTCCCTGGTAATCCCCCCTCTGCTCCACTGTTTCCCTGGTAATCCCCCCCCCACTTATTCCATGGTAATCCCCCCCCCTCCACTATTTCCCTGGCAATCCCCCCCCCCCCCCCGTTATTCCCTCGTAATCCCAGCCTCTGCACTATTTCCCTCGTAATCCCCCCCCCTCCACTATTTCCCTCGTAATCCCCTCCCCCTCCGCTATTTCCCCGGTAACCCCCCCCCCCCCTCCACTATTTCCCTGGCAATCCCCCCCTCACTCATTCCCTCGTAATCCCCCCCCCCTCCACTGTTTCCCTCGTAATCCCCCCCCCTCCACTATTTTCCTCGTAACCCCCCCCCCTTCCGCTATTTCCCTGATCATCCCCCCCCCTCCACTATTTCCCTCGTAATCCCCCCCCCGCTCCACTATTTCCTTGGTAATCCCCCCCCTCCACTATTTCCCTGGTAACCCCCCCCCCTCCACTATTTCCCTGGTAATCCCCCCCCCCTACACTGTTTTTCTAGTAATCCCCCCCCCCCACTATTTCCCTGGTAATCCCCCCCCCCCCCCAGCTCCACTATTTCCCTGGTAATCCCCCCCCCGCTCCACTGTCTCCCTGGTAATCCCCCCCCCGCTCCACTATTTCCCTGGTAATCCCCCTCCCGCTCCACTATTTCCCTGGTAATCCCCCCCCGCTCCACTCTTTCCCTGGTAATCCCCCACCCTGCACTGTTTCCCTGGTATTCCCTCCCCCGCTCCACTATTTCCCTGGTAATCCCCCACCCTGCACTGTTTCCCTGGTAACCCCCCCCCCCGCTCCACTATTTCCCTGGTAATCCCCCCCCCCTACACTGTTTCCCTAGTAATCCCCCCCCCTCCTATTTCCTTGGTACTCCCCCCCCCCCCCCAGCTCCACTTTTTCCCTGGTAATCCCCCCCCCTGCTCCACTATTTGCCTAGTAATCCCCCCCCCGCTCCACTGTCTCCCTCGTAATTCCCCCCCCGCTTCACTATTTCCCTGGTAATCCCCCCCCCGCTCCACTGTTTCCCTGGTAATCCCCCCCCGCTCCACTGTTTCCCTGGTAATCCCCCCCCCCTCCACTATTTCGTTGGTAATCCCCCCCCCGCTCCACTATTTCCCTGGTAATCCCCCCCCCCCCCCGCTCCACTATTTCCTTGGTAATCCCCCCCCCTTGCACTGTTTCCCTGGTAATTTCCCCCGCCCCCCACTATTTCCCTAGTAATACCCCCCCCCTCCACTATTTCCCTGGTAATCCCCCCCCGCTCCACTGTTTCCCTGGTAATCCCCCCCCCCGTTCCACTATTTCCCTGGTAATCCCCCCCCCCGCTCCACTATTTCCCTGGAACCCCCCCCCCCGCTCCACTATTTCCCTGGTAATCCCCCCCCCCGATCCACTGGTTCCCTGGTAATCTCTCCCCGCTCCACCATTTCCCTGGTACCCCCCCCCCCAACTCTTTCGTTGGTTATCCCCCCCCCGCTCCACTATTTCCCTGGTAATCCCCCCCCCCTGCACTGTTTCCCTGATAATCCCCCCCCCCCACTATTTCCCTGGTAATCCCCCCCCCGCCCCACTATTTCCCTAGTAACCCCCCCCCCCCCCCGCTCCACTATTTCCCTGGTAATCCCCCCCCCGCTCCACTATTTCCCTGGTAATCCCCCCCCCGCTCCACTATTTCCCTGGTAATCCCCCCCCCGCTCCACTATTTCCCTGGTAATCCCCCCCCCCCCCCCCTGCACTTTTTCCCTGGTAATCCCCCCCCGCTCCACTATTTCCCTGGTAATTCCCCCCCCGCTCCACTATTTCCCTGGTAATCCCCCCCCCGCTCCACTATTTCCCTGGTAATCCCCCCCCCCTGCACTGTTTTCCTGGTAATCCCCCCCCCCGCTCCACTGTTTCCCTGGTAATCTGCCCCCCGCTCCACTATTTCCCTAGTAATCCCCCCCCCCGCTGCACCATTTCCCTGGTAACCCCCCCCCCCCCCCCTCCACTATTTCGTTGGTAATCCCCCCCCCCCCCCGCTCCACTAGTTCCCTGGTAATCCCCCCCCCTTGCACTATTTCCCTGGTAATCCCCCCCCCCCCCGCACTGTTTCCCTGGTAATCCCCCCCCCCCCGCTCCACTATTTCCCTGGTAAACCCCCCCCCCCTTCACTGTTTCCCTGGTAATTTCCCCCCTCCACTATTTCCCTGGTAATCCCCCCCCCCCCCCCGCTCCACTATTTCCCTGGTAATCCCCCCCCCCGGTCCACTGTTTCCCACGTAATCCCCCCCCCGCTCCACTATTTCCCAAGTAATCCTCCCCCCTGCACTGTTTTCCTGGTAATCCCCCCCCCCCGCTCCACTGTTTCCCTGGTAATCTGCCCCCCGCTCCACTATTTCCCTAGTAATCCCCCCCCCGCTGCACCATTTCCCTGGTAACCCCCCCCCCCTCCACTATTTCGTTGGTAATCCCCCCCCCCCCCCCGCTCCACTAGTTCCCTGGTAATCCCCCCCCCTTGCACTATTTCCCTGGTAATCCCCCCCCCCCCCGCACTGTTTCCCTGGTAATCCCCCCCCCCCCGCTCCACTATTTCCCTGGTAAACCCCCCCCCCCTTCACTGTTTCCCTGGTAATCCCCCCCCCCGCTCCACTATTTCCCTGGTAATCCCCCCCCCCCTGCACTGTTTCCCTGGTAATTTCCCTCCTCCACTATTTCCCTGGTAATCCCCCCCCCCCCCCCCCCGCTCCACTATTTCCCTGGTAATCCCCCCCCCCCCGGTCCACTGTTTCCCACGTAATCCCCCCCCCGCTCCACTATTTCCCAAGTAATCCTCCCCCCTCCACTGTTTCCCTGGTAATCCCCCCCCCCTCCACTACTACCCTGGTAATCCCCCTCCACTATTTCCCTGGTAATCCCCCCTCCCCTCCACTATTTCCTTGGTAATCCCCCCCGCCACTATTTGCCTGGTTATCCCCCCCCCTCCACTATTTCCCTCGTAATCCCCCCCCCTCCACTATTTCCCTGATCCGTTGCCTCATGGCCACTATTTCCCTGGTAATCCCCCCCCCCTCCCAGCCGCCTGGCGCATTGACCGCCCCCGGGGTCAAACAGCGCACTTGGTGGCACTCCCACTGTGTCCACGGGCGAGTCCAACAACCAGCCCCCGTTCGAACGGCCACTTCTCGCTTAAGAACAGTGTCCCACGACCACCCGCTGGTTGAGCGGTGAAGCATTGCTGGTGGTGGCCTTGGGGGGGGGGGGGGGATGCAGAGGGTAGGCCCCTCACGGGGCGCACCATGCGCTGTCCCCACGCTGGGCCAAAAGTCGGCTGTTTTCCACTGCCGGTAGCTACCGGTCCCAGGGTCGTGAACTCCGCATCCCCTATGCTGTTTTGAATGGATTGTGCACGCTTCTGTAGGGGGGGGGGCGGGTGGTTTGCAAGGGGGTTCCCGGGATGAACACCGTCATGATTGGCGCTGTGTGAAAACGCCCCCTCAATCGCAGGAAGGCGACTGCTCAATGTGGGGGGGTCGATTGAGCGCCCTGCAGAAGGGGGGGCCAGGGGGGATTCTGGAAAATGGGCTCATGACAGGCTTGTCTAAACACTAGGGATGACTCACCATCTGTGCCCTAAAGCGGCTCAGAAGAAGATTCTTCATAAAATTCCCCGCATAATACACACCTCAGAATGATCAGCGCATTGTGGGTACCCCCCCCCCTGTAATAGCCACGCCCTTGTCCAAGCTACAGCGGGCGTAGGGACCATATTAATTTGGGACCTAGTTTGATTCGGTACAAATGTAGTGCAGCCGCATAAGACATGGGTTTGGTGACAAGTTTGCCAGTTACAAAGACACATTTGTTGTGAGTGTTTGCCCACTTGGACCCACATAGCTCTGATTTCGGGGATGTTTGTACATTTTATTCCCTTTTCTTGCGCCAGCTCCCCATGTGTGTGGTGCATGCAAGCTACGGCCTTGTCCGCACTACAGTAGGCGTAGGGACCGTATCAATTTGGGACTTTCCCGTAGCTATCACAAGGTGGGGGGGGGTACCTTTTTGAGCCATAGATGTCACCCATCGGCCCATCAGATGTCCCCGTCATGGGACCCCTGAAAGGGGGTTGGGTTGGGTTGGGTGTGCGTCCACCACCAGTCTTGACTGATCCTGAAGCGCCTTCCCCGGAGGTACAATGGCAGACCTGTCGATTCGTCTCAGGCTCCCCCGCCTTGGGCTCGGGGCTGCAAGGCCACCGCAGACCCTGGGCTGCCCATGTGCAGTGAAGCCTGTGAAGCCTGACACATGCCCAGGCACCTGCACACACGCATAAACAACCGTGAATTCGCACACCCAACCCAACCCAACCCCCTTTCAGGGGCCTCATGACGGGGACCTCCGACGGGCCAATGGGTGCCATCTATGGCTCAAAATGACCCCCCCCCCCCTTCTGATAGCCACGGGAAAGTCCCACAGTAACACGGTCTCTACGCCTACTGTAGCTTGGACAAGGCCGTAGCTTGCATGATTCGTGGTGCTCGCCGGGGGGCGCTGAGGCCCTACGCAAGGCAGTCGGCGGAGTATCCGCGCTCACCCGCAGGCAAGCGGCAGCCACCGCAGGTCCCGCACTGTGCCCCGGCGTCGGAGACACACGGGCAGCGGTGCACAGTCCGAGACATGAGGCACGCGGTCGGGGCCGAGCCACTGGACCACAGGACCGGGGCTGCGGGCATTGGGACTGGCGAGGCTTGCCAGAGGACATCACAACCACTGCAGCCCCTGGAAGCGCCTGAAGGGCGCGTGGGGGGAGTGTGGAAACGGGGCTTGAACGAGCCCTCCTGTCCGCACAAGCCAATTTCCCCTCACCCCTGTTCCCACAGCTGTCCCTCCCCCCCCCCCCCCCACCCCCCTGTTCCTTGGCGAACTCAAGGCAACATTCAGCACTGGTTTGGCAGTGCTGCAGTGCAGCGGAACATCGATGAGCTGTGACCGGTCGCCTGTGACACGGGGGTGTTCGGGAGCTGAGTATCCGTCGCTTCATCGGCCTTGTCCAGCCCCCCCCCCCCCCTGTCCATCCCCCCCAGGGGGGGGGGGGCGGCACTTGGCCCATGAACAACAAGAAATCAATAGGAAATCACAGAAGAAACATTTTAGTTGGGTATACTAGAATTCAGGTTCCTGTTGTGTGGTGTCCGCCCCCCCTGGGGGCGGGTGAAACCGCCATTTGGTGACAGTCCCCCCCCGGGGGTGGGGGGAACCGTCGTCCCCAGTGGGGGGGGGTACTACTGTTTGGTGGTACCAGGGGCATGCGTGCGAGATGGGCCACAGTGAGTGGCCGCATGTGACGTGGGGACGCGGGGACTGGGCCACCGTAGGTCCTGGCGATGCGGCCATGTCCAAGCAGACATCAAATGCTATGCGCCCGGTTCGTTTGGCGGTCTCTTACCATCTTACAGAACATGGCAGTGCAAAGCCCCTTATTCTGACATCCGTGACACCGCAGGCACTCAGCGCTGAGGGAGCGGGCTGTCGGCAAGTACGTCTGCTGCTTTCTTGCCTTTTGTTTCTTCCAGCGTCATCCACCACTGCATTGACGTCAATAGACCCGCTCTGTGAATTGCTCTGTCCATGTGTGTGTGTGTGTGTTGGAGGGGGCAGGGCTGGCACAAGGCCTTGGTGGTTGGCTCTGTTAGCCTGTGGCGGCGCCTCCCTTGAACCTTCTGCTATGACAAGCAGGCATCCGCGCTACTGCGGGCATCCGCAGTAGTACGGATGGGATAGTTGGGGGGAGGGGGGCATATTTGCAGATTGCTCTGAATTTTTGCCACGTGGGAAGCACAGGGAACATTTCGGCGCTTCCAAAAGTGGCAGAATTGTGTGCTTCGGCCTTCCCCGTTTGAGCGTATCACGTTTTGAGCCTTGGGCATTCCATTTGAAGGGTGGCGAAATCCCCCGCAATTGTGTGTGTTCTCGGCATTGCCGTCGCAGTAGCAGCATCTGACATACTCCCAAGTCCAACTTGGGTTCAATATCGGAGACCACTCGATTGTGTGTGTGTGTGTGTGTGTGTGCGCGCGCGCAGCACGCCCACACGCTACCCCCCCCCCCCCCCCTTGCAATTCCCAGCGGTCACTTGGCCCAAAATGGATAGAAAACACCAGGCGCCGAAGGCACCAAAGAAAAATTTTACAAGGCGCCAAAGCTGATTTACACTGTGATACTACGGTACAGTTTTGTGGTGCAACCCCCGCCCGCCCCGTCGCTTCGTGCCCTCCCCCCCCCATGAAATCCAACGCCTAACCGCTTGGCCAAGGAGTGCCAGCACAAGCAACGTGGCTAGGCCCCGGCGTATCAAAGTGTTGATCTAAATGGAACTGCCGAACATTGCTGCATATGCATACCCTCCCCCCCCCATGTCCAGTCCCCCCCCTTGTCCATCCCCCGGGGGTGGGGGGGAACCGTCACTTCAAGCACCCAAAAAAAATCGCGCATTGTGGTTGATATGTGCTGTGCGTTGCCCCACTGCCATTGTTGCTCATCCACTGTACATATTGTTCTGATGGTGATCTGCCTGAAGCGGACACCACTGACGAGGACAGTGATTTGAATTCAGACACGGAGATTGTGTGGGCAAAGAGTGCTCGTGGTGTTTGGGGTATGGGTCACAGTTTTGGAGGTAAGTTGTATTTCACAAGGGACATTCCAGAGGAAAAGTGGATTCCCAAAGACCTTCTAGCCCCAGTTTCTGCGAAGCCTCCGGCCAAAAGGGCCAAGCCGGCACCTAAGGGTGCTGCTCAGCCCATCCCTGTACACAGTGGTGAACATGTTCAAGAATTCAAGGTGAAGTGGACCAGGAGCAAGAAGTTTCACACTGAGCCTGTGAGGGACTAAATCACAGCACACTGACAGCCAAATGTGTTGAAGTGTTGTCGTTTTTTGTGGAATTCAGTGCTCGTGTATGTTGACAGTGCCGTCCCCCCCCCCCCTGGGGGGGAACCGTCACTTGGCAACCGTTCCCCCGGGGGTGGGGGGGGACCGTCGCGCGCCGGGGGGGGGTACTGGACAAAGGGGGGGGAGGGTACCAGGACGTGTATGTGTGGAGCGCTTCGTGCGCCCCCCCCCCTTGGTGGCAGGGAACCGTCACAGCATTGGTGGGGGGATTACAAGGCGGGGGGGGGGGGGGGGGGTAAGGTAGTTTGCTTTCCTTTGCTGTCGGCGTGTGTACAAAATCGCCGTGTCCTGTAATGTTTTTTGACCAAGCTTCCTGCGCACTGCTGCAAGACGAGTTGAAGAAACATGTCTCTGAGATGTGCGCGATGCACCACACAGAGGCAGGCAAACCGACACTTCAAAACAGAACTTTGTTTTCAAACAAAAAAAAATACACATGCTGTCAGTGAAAAGAAAACATTACACACGCTGACAGCAAAAGAAAAGCATGACGTGGCGATTTTGTTGTACACGACTCACATTTTCCACCCTTGGTGCCCCCTGAGGGCGAAAGTGTTGGGGGGCGCGTCGGTGTCAGTTCATCTGTCAACCAAAAGGGGGAGCGTTAGCGCGCCGGGCGCGCGCCAGGCATCTTTTTTTGACCATTCCCCACCCATGCCTGTTTTTGCCCCCACCTCACCAAACAATTTGGAGTACCTTCTTGCTGTGTCTAGGAATCTGGCCCATCCTTTGCACCCACTTCATGACGATGGCAAGGGTGGTGGTTGGAAGTGGTGGGAATGACATTTTGTGTTGTTGAATTCTCATATTTCAGCTCATACAAGGTCCGTTGCAGAGAAGGTTTGCGGTCTAGTGCTGTTTACTTGGGGGACTTCCCAAGGTGAGGATAAACTTGGGGCTACGGATAAGATACTTAATACAAAGGTAGCGCGCCGGGCATGCATCGGGCAAACATTCCCCCAAAGGCAGTGCAGTCTCCCAGACAGCCCTCACCCACCTCCCGCCTTGAGACGCTCCCTGCCCATTTTCTCAGGATGAGGGACCCCCGGACAAGTCCGCGGAATCCATTCGACCGCCCGCGCATGGCCGGGGGCGGGTCGCTCGCTTGGCCGTTGTGGCCCATGAAGAAGCCGGAGCGGCCCGAGCCCCGCAAGAAGAAGCTCCGGAAGGTGGAACAGGCTGCCCCCGGGGGACTTGTGGTGCAGGTGTGCGGCGCCTACTTGAATCCTCAGCAGGGTGGTCCCTCTGGAACGAGGTGGTTTTCGTGGCTTCCAATCAGGACTGCCTCTGAAGGCCCGTCCTCTCAGCGAGCGGTTGATCGCCAACCGCCGGGCCTTGGCCATCAGCTGCCGGCGGTTAGTGGCGTTTTTTTTTGTTTATGAAATGCCGACTGCGGGCGAAGGTTCATATGTGTTCTCGTTGCCGGCGACGAACGTGCGATGGGTGCATTCCCAGCGAGGAACGTGCGATGGGCGCATTCCTGAACCGTTGCCGCGTGCCCGGCTGCCTGCTCCATGGTCGTGTGCGGGTTGGTCAGGGGGGGGGGGGGGCATGCTAATTCTCGACAGAGGGTATAGTTTGGCCAAACTACCCCGTTTTTTCAAAGGGGCTGAAAAGTTTGGTTAACACCCGTTTCGCGCATTTGAGTTTTGTTGATTTCTCCCTGCTTGCCACCGGTCCCCGGGTCCCAATTTCTGCACCCTGCAGCCCCTGCTGTCACACCAACAATTTTTAAATTTTAGTGTGATGCTTGCCAGAGGTCTCAGAGTCCCAATTTCTGCACCCTGCAGCCCATGCTGTCATACCAGGAATTTCTAATTTTTAGTCTGATGCTTGCCAAAGGTCCCAGGGTCCCAATTTCTGCACCCCGCGGCCCGCGCTGTCACACCATCGATTTTTGATTTTTAGTCTGATGTTTGCCAGGTCCCAGGGTCCCAATTTCTGTCTTTGCCTATGTCCATTGTCTTCGTCTCTTCGCAACCTGTCCCTTTTTCTCATGACACAACAACATTCTTCCGAGGTGTTGAGCATCCAACCCGGTGATATCCTTTGCAAAGGGCTCATTTGCTGACAAGGCTTGTGCGAACCGTGAGGCCGACCTACCGCAAAAAAATCCGTCCCCGAAGTACTTTGTTGCATGACTCAAGCCCTGCTGCATGGCGGGAACACCCCAGCTCGGGTCACAAGGCCGAGCGGTCCAGGCGCGTGCCCGGATTAGCCGTGGAGTGACGCCACAAGAGAACTTTGTGAGCAACAACCACACATCGGACTAAAAATAAAAAATTCCTGGTACGAGAGTAGGGGCTGCAGGGAGCAGAAATTGGGACTCTGAGACCTGTGGTAAGCATCAAACTAAAAATGAAAAATTTCTGGTATGACAGCAGGGGCTGCAGGGTGCAGATTTTGTGGCCCTGGGACCTGTGCCAAGCATCACTCTAAAAATTATAAATTCCAGTGAGGGTCACGCGGTGCTTTTTTGCCTTGGTTTTTGTTCAATACAAAAACTGTCCCTTTTTTCAGCGGGCAGGTTTGAAATGTGCAAAAACCCCCCAAACTACCCCTTTTTTCGAGGGGGCTGAAAAATTTGGCTAACACCCCCATGTGCAAAATTTGCATGTCCCCCCCCCCCCCCCCTGGGGTCGGTACGCCGTTAATCAAAGAGCAGGGGTGTGTTGGAATGGCTGACAACCACATGAGGATGCTCCCCCCCCTCCCCCCCCGGCCAAGAGACCACAGGGGGAAGAAACGAAAATTTAAAATAGGCAAAATCCTGTCGGGCCATTTTTGGTGCTCAAACTTTTGCCCCCCCCCCCCCCCTTCATCAGTGCCGGGGTCGGCAAACCCCCGCATGGACTCAGAGTGTGCATCTGGATGCCCCTGGTCAAGGGCGCGGGCCACAGCCCGTCTCCGGGACGGCCGACCCCCGGAGTAGTCCAACAGGACAAGTCATCCGGGGGCTCCGTGGACACAACCACAACACGTTCGGGCCCACAAAGGGTCAGAATGAGCAGTGGCGAGAGGCCAATAGGCGCTGACAAAGGCAAACAACATCACACCGAGGCCTTGTGCCAACCCCCCACCCTCCTTCCGGCCCGCGGGGGGGGGGGGGGGGGGGCTCTTGAGCCTGAGCTATGCCGGCCTGCGGGGGGGGGGAGGGGGCTCTTGAGCCTGGGCTTCACTCGGCAGGTGCAGCCATCGGGAGGGGGAACACCCAACCCCCCACAGCCGCACCTGCGGGCGCGGATGGGGGAGCGCACAACCCGAGCTGTGGGCAGGGTCGCTCCTCGGAAGATGCCATGTAGGATGGAGGCCCAGGTCCTTCTGTCGCGCCGCGATACGCTGGGGGGGCAGGGGGGTTAACCGCCTTATATATTTGTATGCAAATGTATATAGATGAGCTCTCACCCACTAACCCCCTAATCCCCTCAATTGCACTAGCGTCCAGGACTTGAAAAGGCAAATGCCTCCTCTCTTCTCATACATCCCTGTCAACGAGATTGCCTTTTTCATTCTCATTGCCTGAGGACCACCCGTATCTGGGGGCCGCATCAGTGTATTCATGGCTGCAAGCGTACATGAAAGTTGTTGTGTTACGATGGGCAACGCCCCCTGTGCGATCTGTTGTCAGTTGGTTGAGCGACATGTCTGACGGCATTTCTGATGGTGTTTGCGGCCCCAGTGAGTCCCATTGCCCCTCCCCCCCCACCCCCAAACAAAACAAGGAGCGACGAAATGAACATCAGGAGAGGGGGGAGACAATGACCAATCGTTCAGGTGAATGCTGTACGTTTAGAAGAGCTCACTATACATAAGATTGATGTTGGGAGCATGGACTCTAACGGGACTGAGCATCTATGCGTCGAGAACGCTATTACCCTGCTGTAGACCCGCTCTATGTTGTTGACTGTGTTTGCGGCCCCACCCCCACCCCCACCCTCGCGCTCGACAAAACACAACAAATTCTGCGGGCTGGTGATCTCCTTGGGGGACAGCTGCGCCCGCTATGCAAAGCACTTGTCCTATTTGGAGGCTACAAGTGCATGGGTCGCACGGAGAGACCCGTGTTCGCGTGCCGCCAAGCCATGCGGGAGCACATGCGCCGCCTTGAGGTGCACTGCAGGGCCGTGTGGGCGCGGCGGCTGGCTAGGCCGGGCAGGGGGCGCCAGGAAGCCTTCCTAAGCAACTACCTGCCTCGTCCCCTGGGTGATCAGGCGTCGCTGCGCCCCTTCCAGCGGGTGCGCCCGCAGCGGCCGCACTGCCCGCCAGCGCAGCCACCACCGCCGGCGCGCCCGGCCGGAGCCCCACGGGCGTTAGGACGCGGTTTGGGCACCGTGCGCGTACTGCGCCCTGCACACAGAGCTGCGACGTGCGCGGCGTGTGCGGCAACCGGTCAGGGCATTAAATACTGCTGCTCCCTAGGCCACGAGGGGCACCGGTTGGCGCCGGTAGCGCAGCGCGCAGGGGCTAGCGCGTTGCGTGCGTGGCTCCAAGCGCCCCAACAAGTGCACCGGCTTGCGGCCCCCCCAGGCACGGTGCTGTGCTCCCGAGGGCGGGAGTCGCCGCGGGGCTTTTCAGAGGATGAGCCACCGCAGGTCCGGCAGCGCGTGCTGCCGCCGGCAGTGCTGGGGCGGAGGCATCGGCCGCCACGTGTCGGCTCCTCCTCCGACGAAGACGAGCCACCGCGCCGGAGGCCCCCTCCTAGGGATGGGTCACCTCTCTCCCACTCCTCCCGGGACTCCAACCCCCACCACCCACGGGGATATGGGGGGGTAGGGGCGGGCGGCGGGGGGGTGGGTCAGCCACAGTCCCAGCCACGGGCGAACAGCCTCAGTGGCTCTGGCCTCATGTCTCCTGGGGAGCGGTGGTTGCGGGCAACCCCCGCTGGCTGCGTCGTCGGCCGCGACTTCACTGCCCCCCCCCCCCCCCCCAACTATGGGCACGCCCCGCGGCGGGGGCGGGGGGCAGGGACGGGGGCGCGTGAGCCTTGCGGACGTTTTTGGCTCCACTTCGGCCGCGCTCGTTGATGTGTCGCGGGCGGATGGGACACAGGGTGACCCACCCCCACCCCGGGATCGCGAGCAGCAGGGGGCTGCAGGGTGGCTTCGGGATGGGCAGGGCCGAGGTGCCTCCCCACCCCTCAGCGATCAGAGGCAGCAGGCTGCTGCAGGGCAAGGTCTGCGGCAGCAGGCTGCTGCAGGGCAGGGTCTGGGGCAGCAGGGTGCTGCAGGGCAATCTGTGGTGCCAGCACAGGGGCAGCCAGAGGCCGCTGCCCTGGGTCAGGGGTGTCAGGGGGCTGCAGTGTGGCCTCGGGATGGGCGGAGCAGAGGTGCCTCCCCATGCCTCAGCGATCAGGGGCAGCAGGGTGCTGCGGGGCAGGGTCTGGGGCAGCAGGCTGCTGCGGATTTTTCTGTGGTGCAGGCACAGGGGCAACCAGAGGCTGCTGCCCTGGGTCAGGGGTGTCAGGGACAGGGCCAGGGTCAGGGACAGGGCGGTTCCGCTCCCCCCCCGGCGCGCCGCAGCCCCCCCCCCCCCCTCCCTCCGTGGGCGAGCAGGGCGGGCGCAGGAGCGCGGCAGTGCGACACGGGGGGGGGGAGCGCGCGGGGCAGACCGTCAGGGGCGCCCCGCGCAGCGCAAGGATGCGGCAGCCCGTCTGCCGCCCCGCGGGGCGGGGGCTCTTGAGCCTGGGCTTCACTCGGCAAGTGCAGTCATCGGGAGGGGGGGCGCCCAACCCCCCGCAGCCGCACCTGCATCTGCGGGCGCGGATGGGGGAGCGCACAGCCCGAGATCTGGGCAGGGACGCTCCTCAGAGGATCCCACGTAGGACGGAGGCCCAGGTCCTTCCGTCGCGCCGCGATACGCTGGGGGGGGCGGGGGGGGTACGGGCCTTATATATCTGTATACAGCTGTATATAGATGAATTCTCACCCGCTAACCTTTTGAACCCCTCAATCGCACTAGCGTCCAGGACTTGAAAAGGCAGATGCCTACTCTCTTCTCATATCAGAGGCAGCAGGATGCTGCAGGACAGGGTCTGGGGCAGCAGGGTGCTGCAGGGCAGGGTCTGGGGCAGCAGGATGCTGCAGGGCAGGGTGTGGGGCAGCAGGATGCTGCAGGGCAGGGTTTGGGGCAGCAGGGTGCCGCAGGGCACTCTGTGGTGCAGGCTCAGGGGCAGCCAGAGGCTGCTGCTCTGGGTCAGGGGTGTCAGGGACAGGGCCACGGTCGGGGACAGGGTGGTCCCGCCCCCCCTCCGGCACGGCGCAGCCCCCCCCCCCCTCCCTTCGTGGGGGGGCGGCACAGGTGTAGGAGCGCGGCAGTGCGACTCGGGGGGGCAGGGTAGCGCGTGGGGCAGACCGTCAGGGGCGCCCCTCGCAGCGCAAGGGTGCGGCAGCCCGTTTGCCGCCCCGCGAGGGGGGGCTCTTGAGCCTTGGCTTCACTCGGCAAGTGCAGTCATCGGGAGGGGGGGGCGCCCAACCCCCCACAGCCGCACCTGCACCTGCGGGCGCGGATGGGGGAGCGCACAGCCCGAGGTCTGGGCAGGGTCGCTCCTCAGAGGATCCCACATAGGACGGAGGCCCGGGTCCTTCCGTCGCGCCGCGATACGCTGGGGGGGCGGGGGGGGTAAGGGCCTTATATATCTGTATACAGCTGTATATAGATGAGCTCTCACCCGCTAACCCCCTGATCCCCTCAATTGCACTAGCGTCCAGGACTTGAAAAGGCGAATGCCTCCTCTCTTCTCATACATCCCTGTCAACGAGATTGCCTTTTTCATTCTCATTGCCTGAGGACCACCCGTATCCGGGGGCCGCATCAGTGTATTCCTCCTGCGCGTGCTGCTGCCGGCAGTGCTGGGGCGGAGGCATCGGCCGCCACGTGTCGGCTCCTCCTCCGACGAAGACGAGCCACCGCGCCGGAGGCCCCCTCCTAGGGATGGGTCACCTCTCTCCCACTCCTCCCGGGACTCCAACCCCCACCACCCACGGGGATATGGGGGGGTAGGGGCGGGCGGCGGGGGGGTGGGCTAGCCACAGTCCCAGCCACGGGCGAACAGCCTCAGTGGCTCTGGCCTCATGTCTCCTGAGGAGCGGTGGTTGCGGGCAACCCCCGCTGGCTGCGTCGTCGGCCGCGACTTCACTGCCCCCCCCCCCCCCCCCAACTATGGGCACGCCCCGCGGCGGGGGCGGGGGGCAGGGACGGGGGCGCGTGAGCTTTGCGGACGTTTTTGGCTCCACTTCGGCCGCGCTCGTTGATGTGTCGCGGGCGGATGGGACACAGGGTGACCCACCCCCACCCCGGGATCGCGAGCAGCAGGGGGCTGCAGGGTGGCTTCGGGATGGGCAGGGCCGAGGTGCCTCCCCACCCCCCAGCGATCAGAGGCAGCAGGCTGCTGCAGGGCAAGGTCTGGGGCAGCAGGCTGCTGCAGGGCAGGGTCTGGGGCAGCAGGGTGCTGCAGGGCAATCTGTGGTGCCAGCACAGGGGCAGCCAGAGGCCGCTGCCCTGGGTCAGGGGTGTCAGGGGGCTGCAGTGTGGCCTCGGGATGGGCGGAGCAGAGGTGCCTCCCCATGCCTCAGCGATCAGGGGCAGCAGGGTGCTGCGGGGCAGGGTCTGGGGCAGCAGGCTGCTGCGGATTTTTCTGTGGTGCAGGCACAGGGGCAACCAGAGGCTGCTGCCCTGGGTCAGGGGTGTCAGGGACAGGGCCAGGGTCAGGGACAGGGCGGTTCCGCTCCCCCCCCGGCGCGCCGCAGCCCCCCCCCCCCCCCCTCCCTCCGTGGGCGAGCAGGGCGGGCGCAGAAGCGTGGCAGTGCGACACGGGGGGGGGGGGGGGGGCAGCGCGCGGGGCAGACCGTCAGGGGTGCCCCGCGCAGCGCAAGGATGCGGCAGCCCGTCTGCCGCCCCGCGGGGCGGGGGCTCTTGAGCCTGGGCTTCACTCGGCAAGTGCAGTCATCGGGAGGGGGGGGCGCTCAACCCCCCGCAGCCGCACCTGCATCTGCGGGCGCGGATGGGGGAGCGCACAGCCCGAGATCTGGGCAGGGATGCTCCTCAGAGGATCCCAAAAGGCAGATGCCTCCTCTCTTCTCATACATCCCTGTCAACGAGATTGCCTTTTTCATTCTCATTGCCTGAGGACCACGCGTATCCGGGGGCCGCATCAGTGTATTCCTGGCTGCAGGCGTACATGAAGGTTGTTGGGTTACGATGGGCAACGCCCCCTGTGCGATCTGTTGTCAGTTGGTTGAGCGACATGTCTGACGGCATTTCTGATGGTGTTTGCGGCCCCAGTGAGTCCCATTGCCCCTCCCCCCCCACCCCCAAACAAAACAAGGAGCGACGAAATGAACATCAGGAGATGGGGGAGACAATGACCAATCGTTCAGGTGAATGCTGTACGTTTAGAAGAGCTCACTATACATAAGATTGATGTTGGGAGCATGGACTCTAACGGGACTGAGCATCTATGGGTCGAGAACGCTATTGCCCTGCTGTAGACCCGCTCTATGTTGTTGACTGTGTTTGCGGCCCCACCCCCACCCTCCCAAATGCCAATTTCTGCTGCAGTGCAGCAGAACAACCACGAGCTATGACCGGTCGCCTGTGACACGGGGGCGCTCGGTAGCTGAGTATCCGTTGGTTCATGGCCAAATGCCCATTTCTTTCCGGGGGCGAAGTGGCACTCCTGCCAGACGGTTGCAGTTGGTGGTGGAACCCCGGCAAGGCAGGACCCCCAGCACCCCTTCAAACCCATTGTCCTGGAACTGGATGTTCAAAGCACGTGCACACCCCACACAATGCGAACATGAAAGCTTTATTGAGGGTTTGGAACGAAGTTCGTGTGCCCCCCGCTCTTTTGCAAGGAATTGCATTCGTCTGTTTTTTTTATTGAGGTCCACCCCCCCCGCGGAGTCGTTTCCAGCCGGCAAGCGGCTGGAAGCTCTTTTCAGCCATGCCGGTAATGCATGGTTTCTTTCTCTGCACTGTGTGTGTGTGTGTGTGCGGTTAGGTGGACGCACCTAGCACAGGTTGCATATGTTGATGAGACAACACGACCTCCTCCGTAGGTGAAATTTGTGGTCTGTCATTAACCCTGCACGATTCTCAGGGCGGGTCAGGGAGCAGGATCTGAACTGATGATATACAGTGCAGCACATTGCCGCGTTTTCTGACAGATCAAAAGACGTCTAGGGCAGCTCTGCTGTCCCTGAGGAGTTTTCTTTCACCGCTTTTCTTGCTCTGTTCTCTTTTTTGCGGTTCTCATTGTGTGTGTGTGTGTGTGTGTGTGTGTGTGTGTGTGTGTGTGTGTGTGTGTGTGTGTGTGTGCGTGCGTGCGTGCGTGTGTGCGTGTCCCCAGACCAGTATCCTCAGGTGGTAGCTGTCTGTTGTGCCAGCTTCCCAACTTCAGCACAAAACGAAAGACAAGTAGGGCCGCTCTGCAGCCCCCGGGGACTTCTGTCCAACCGCTTTTCTTGGATCTCGTTTGCGTTTCTTGCCGTTCCATCGCGCATGCGTGTGCATGCGCATTCATGGGGCTGCGGTTTTGCCGGTTGGTATTCTTGTGGCAGGTGTACTGCTATCTGCCGGGGGTCCACCGCAACGTCATTCTGAACTTGGACTCGACATCGACGATTGACGATGCATTGGGTGCCTCCTTACCCCCTGACCCATCCGGACCCCGACCATTGATGTATCGTGCCCCAGGAGTTCGGCTGCAGGCGCCCTTGAGGGGCATTGGCGCATGTGTCCTACCCCCATGAGATCGGCGAGGTGTTGTATGAAATGATGTACTCACCCCCCCCCCCCTACCACGGATACGGAGAATTCAAAAATCAAGGTTTCACCCTTGGTTTGAGACGGTGGAAGGCCTGGCAAAGCGTCGAGATTGAGTGATTTTGACCGTTTAAGGGTTTTGGGCCTGCGCTGCATCCAGTGCATCTTGTCGGCCCTCTTCCGGCTACACATTGTCGATTGGAGGTCAAATTGTTGGGTGGATTTGTTGCATCTGATGTGTAGAAGCCATGTGCAAAGTGGCTCCCGTCAACTCAACGGTATGTTGGCCAACTTGACCGACAACCACGCTGGGCACCCTCGTGTAGTGTGGTTATGCTAGTTCATGCCAGGATGCACGGGGGATGTCAGGGGTGATTGGCACGCAGATTAGGCAACCTATTGTCGCACATGGCTGCTACACATCAAATGCAAACAAATCCACTCGGACTGATTTGACCTCCCACCGACAATATACTGGAGGAGTAGAGCTGGCAAGGTTCAGATGCCGCCGCTGGAGCCTGGTAGGCAGCAGGCCTAAAGGTTGAAAAGTTCAAAGGTTGGCCTTTGGTACTCAAAAACATGGCTGCAAGACCCCCCGTGACCCTGCCTTTCCGAAACAGCCATGTCCTGCAAATTTCAAAGATGTCTAACATACCCCCCTCTCCAGAGCAATATTTTTGAGAAAATGGCCAAAACTGGAAAAACTCCAACTTTCTGTCAGAGCCACCCCCCCGCACAACGTCCGTGTACATATGTAAGTGCATGTATCTGTATGAGGTGATCGCCAAGCAACACCTTGGAAAAGGAGGGGCAAAGCATAGCGCCCAGCACTTTGCGACGGACATCTATGCGGAGCCAGCCCATCATGTGCTTGCAGGGGGTGTCTGCACACGCCCATGAAGACAGCGATGTTAACAATGACACTGAAGTTTGAAGTTTTGGAGCTGGGGAAGTTCATTTGTGGAAGGGGACCGTGGGGCAGAGCTAGTAACGGGTTCGCTCATGTATGTGTGAGCCTTGTTTCTTTTCGGCGTCATTTTGTTTTTTCTGAGCCCCCGGGACCCTCCTTTTGGGGCGTCCAAAATGGCCGAAGTGACGACGTTTCCCGGCCCTCGCAGCACCGATTCCACAATTGCCGTTTGCGCTAACTGCTACAGCCTGTCCGGCTGCCGGGGGGAGGTCAGTTGACCCCTGAAAGGGGGGCCTATTACCCCCCCCCCCCCCGGCAACGAAGCGGTCCCCCGCCCCTGTGCCCCCCTGCATTTTGCGCGGCGCTGGTGCGGCCGACCCCACTCCCCCGTGCCGATGCATCGTGCATCGTTGGTGGCGCCTGCCCGTCGTCCTGCCGACTGCTGCAGAGGCGTTGTGGAGGAAGTACCAGTCCGACCTCAAGGGCGGGTTCATGTACTGCCCGAACATGCTGCGCAATCCGAACATGGACGACTATCTGCTCCTGCCGGCCCTCGGTACCCTCCTGTGACCCGTGCGCCGTGCGTGTCCCCTTGCCTCCTTGACGGCCGACCCCGCACGGCGGCGCCCCCTGTGCAGGATAGACATGTGTGCACCAGCCCACAGTTCCTTGCTGAAGGGGAATAGTGTGGCTGCATGCGTCCGGGGTTTCAGACATCCGCAGCCAGGGATGCATTGGCAGGGAAGGGGCGGCCCCGGCAGGGGTTCGGCAGGCGGTTGGAGGGGCTTGCCATTGGAGTCCGGGGCGGTTGCCGTCGGTTACCAATACCATTCAAGCTGGCGTTTGCGGCCACAGAGACAGTGGCTGGGCCGTAGGCTGGCGCCCTGGAGGCGAGGGGGGGGTCCCTCCGCACCTTCCAATGCATCCCTGTCCACAGACATCCCGAGACGTCCCACCCGTCAGACGGCCCACCCGTGCGAGTGCTGCCAGACGGTAGGTAAGGCCGAATCGCCGTCTGTTCTGTGCAGGAAGCGGGCACCCCGATTACTTGTCCCCGGCGCTGAAGGGCCACTGGACCATCAAGCAGCAACTGCCGTTTCCCCATATCTTGGTTTTGGTGGAGTCGCGCAGGGCGCAGATGGTCAACGAGGAGATGATTGCGAGGCATGACCAGGAGCAGAAGGAGCTGTTTGGGTTGGAGGAGCTGTGCAGGGGTGTCATGGAGGTGTGTGGGGGCTGCGGGGATGTGCGTCTGAGAGAATGCCTATGGGCTCCTGCATCTGTATGAACCCACCTTGGGGTAAATTTGCAGAGCCTTACGCTCTGCTTGCTGTGCAGGCGTGACCGCGGGCTTGCCCAAGGCTGCCGTTGAGCTGCTGGCCCTGCTTCTCCTCACACAGAAAGGCGCCTAATGCAGGCGGGACATGCTACTGTTTTTGTTCTGCTTTGCACCTGACGAGATCTAGTACATCCAGACCAGTCTTCTCTGTGCTCTGTTTTTCGCCGAAGTGTGTGCACTGCCCTTGACAGCACGAGCACGATGTGATCGTTGGGCAGTTGAGACCAACAACCGCGTTACGCTTCGCTCTGACTTTTGACCAAGAATTATGTCCGACATTCTACCTTCATCTAGCGCTCCTAAGCCGGCTGCGTCTTGACCATCTGGCCTGAATATGTCTTTTCACTGCCATAAGTCCGGACATGTTGCCCGCAATTGCCCGTTGGCTAGTTCTGATCACGAATCCGAGGCACCGACAGGCAATAACAAGCCACCAGAACCATGCTGGACCTGCGAAGGAACAGACCGCGATCCGATGCACTGGAGTCACGAGTGCCCAGTCGCCAATGCGCGCCGCAGTGCCCGACAGTGCGTTCTTTGCGGCAGCCCCGACCATTGGATACGCGCGTGCGAGAAGTATGATCCGGCTAAGCATACTCCGAAGAATCCGAGATCCAATGTAACGTATGTTCCTACGGGCGGACCAAGACCGCGACAGACCTGGTGCCTCAGGTGTGGCGTGCCGGAACATGCGACCAGCGACTGTGCCAAGAAAGATCTTGCTGTCCTATGGCCGAGCGGCAGCGAGGAAGACCGCATGCGTGATCACTGTTGCTTCTGTGGATACCGTGGGCATGATGTTTCTGGGTGTATGCGCCGGGGAGCGTCCCTGCGTGCTGAGAACAGCACTGAAATCTCATCCCTGAAAAATGAGCTGTCAGCCATGAAAAAATCCATCGAAGGTGTAACAGGGCTTCAAGATTCCATCGATTCTCTGCAACTGCAAATGAATTCCCTTCTGGCATGGCAAGCAGATGTAGTCAACCCGCAGCTACACAGGGTGCGCGAAAATGCAGAGGAAATACAGCCGTTGAAGAAACAAGTAGGACTACTGCGAGAGTGGCGGCCCACTGTGGAGAGCAGGATGGACAGTGGTATGAAACGATCCCAATTTGATGAGTGGCTGGAGCAGTCCTTCGAACCCGTTAGACTGCAGGCATCGCATGCGTTACCGAGGTCTGAGTTCGATGAATACGTGGCAGGCATGGCAGAAACGGAAAGCCAGTTGAAAGTGCGCGCGTCCAGAGTCCGAATTGACCGTAATGCTGCAACGGGAGATACTGGTATGACGCTTGAAAAACCATTGGGAACAAGCGGAAGTCACGGGAATCTACACCAGAGGGCAATGGTCCGGCCGAAGCGGTCAAGCGAAGGCATCGAGGACCACCAGCAACACCAGCAACACCGGTGGCGGACAGGACCAGTCCCAGAGCGTCCTCGAGTACACCATCCAAGGCAGCGGACGAGCCGCGTCGCGAGCAGCTCGGCAGGAGCCTGGAGATGTGGTAGGAGCTCCCCCCTACCCCTAAGAGTGCGTGGAGTGATCAGGCTTTTGATGTCCTGTTGTCAGAGTGGGGGTTAGAACAAGACGTGCGTCTGCAGGGATGGGTAAAGGCCAACTGTGGTGAAGAGATGATCACTACAGTTGATGGGCTTGTGGCGGGAAGTCTTACAGACCAAAAACAACAAGGCATTAAATCCATCCTCAATGCCACTCGCATGCCCCCGCGGGCTTTTACCGGGGCTCAGGTGCCGAGGTCGGGGGGCGGATAACAGAGAGAGGGGCGGAACACCAGAGTGTACTGCTGCGTTGTACTAAGCCTGACACAGGGGATCAGCATGATGTCCAGGACGCATTGCTGAACACAATGCTGAGTGAGTGGGTGGTACAACATATGCGTGCTGCATCTTCATGGCTGTACACGAGGAAGAGGTGGCACAGTTCTGAATTGACGTGGAGCATTCACAAAGACCACAGAAAGTTAGATAGGGCAGGCAAAGCGTGTGCCAAGGGGTTCAGGTATGTGACTCATGAGGATCTGATTAGCTTGGTCGATTTTGACCTCACTTCAAACAACCGGTGCACGGCTGCAGGAAGGGTGTGGGAGCGCGATGGCTGCATCCCGATGGGCGGGCCTTTCAGTGCACAGGCGGCGGATTTGCACTGCGTATGGTCTGCATACCAGAAGAGGGGCCTGTTCAGAATGTTAGGCGAGCTGCACGTGTCTGATTCTGGTTTCGTGTACTGGGTGCCGGTTCAGCAAAAGCCATCCCCGCCCCTGTCGGACTCCTCACCATAACCATCCCCATGGCTTTGCATATGGGGCCACAACACCGGCTTGTGCAGCAGTCCTGCTTATCGCTTATGCAGTCACAAACTACAGGGAGTCCCCACGCTGTCTGTAGCACATACCTGATCTGCTCCACAACGTCCGCGCGTCTTGGGAACTGAAGCTGGGTCCCCCCTCCTAAGCCCGGGGAGAGCGTACCATGGGTATCTGGGGGCTATTTTCACAGGGGTATTAAAGAATGGGCTACCATTTGCTGATTCGTGGGCTGCACAAATTTTCAGTGCTGCGGCATGGTTGCAGGTTGCCATGTTATCGGGCTACGGTAGGGCACGCCTGCGCAGCAAGCAGAGCGTAAGGCTCTGCAAATTTACCCCAGGTTGGGCTCATCCCTGTCCCTGCCCACTGCACTCCCTCACCAAGGACCCGGACGATAGACCAACAGCATTCGCTTCTGGTTAGAGTACCCTGTCCCAATCACTACCAGGTGCCCGCACTTCTCACCACCATGGACAGCCTTGAAACATAGCAAGATGAGAAAAGGAAAACAGGAAGTCCCGTAGCCGGGACTCCACACACACACGCATACAGGGTGGCAGCCAGCAACGTGAATCCTGAGGTCGCGTTGTACTTTGTGGTGTTCAGGTATGTGTCTGTCCTGGCATGCACCGTATTTCGGGCTGTGGTGGGTGCTGTCACAGTGGTTGAGTCACCGGGCTCGTGCCGTGGAGGCGCCGGTTCGATTCCCGCTGTGCGCACGGCCCCGCTGCCGAAGAGAAGAGAGGACAGGCAGGTGGCCGGCTGCAGTGAATGCGCCCCCGCCGCGGCCTGCAAGGCCCGCAAGCCGAGCGCGCTCCCGGAGGGGGCGGTGGTGTGTTTTTGTCAGTGGAGGGGGCAGGGATGTGCTCGAAAAAGCAGCGAGGCGCACCTACCGCGGCCGGCAGTGCCAGTATCGTAGTGTGCTACTGTAGGGGGCGGTGGTGTGTGTAAGACGACAGGAGGGATCGAACCTCCGCTACTGTGGTACGAGTCTATACCGCAGACCTCTGGACCAGTCCA
Source organism: Eutreptiella sp. 'Long Island Sound 2002' (assembly GCA_964036045.1). NCBI lineage: Eukaryota > Euglenozoa > Euglenophyceae > Eutreptiales > Eutreptiaceae > Eutreptiella > Eutreptiella sp. 'Long Island Sound 2002'. Next base: position 128,663,250 of record OZ038383.1, read on the forward strand.
GGCCTCTTAACCCATTCTGCGCGACTGCAGCATACACATGCATATGCGGATACATACAACACCAGATCATATCTCCTCACAGAAGAGACTCATACAAGCAAAATCAGAGCACCAGCATCCTGTCACCCCTTGCAGCCCCAGCTGTCCAGGTGCATACCAGCTGTTGTACTGCCCCCCCTCCCAGTATGCATGAGTGCGAAGCCACTGGCGTATGTGTTGTGCTACCGTGTGCCGTGCCGCTGGAAGTATATACGACACAGAGTACACCGCCTTCACCGTTGCTTGAACGTCATGCGGGGCAGTGGCATACGCCCTATACACGCCTTTATGCATCGCTCGCATAGCGACCGCGGGCTTGCCCACGGCTGCCGTTGAGCTGCTGGCCCTGCTTCTCCTCACACAGAAAGGCGCCTAGTGCAGGCGGGACATGCTACTGTTTTTGTTCTGCTTTGCACCTGACGAGATCTAGTACATCCAAACCAGTCTTCTCTGTGCTCTGTTTGTCGCCGAAGTGTGTGTGTGTGTGTGTGTTGCTCACTATAGAAAGGCGCCTAGTCGCTGATGGTCATGACTTTTCTTTGATTGTTTGCGGCCTGACGAGAATCTACTAACGACCAGTGCCTGTGCCTGTCCTCTTCTTGCTGGTTCTGGGCTTTGGTCGCTTTGTGTCATCCACGTGTGCGCGCGCGCGCGCATGTGTGTCAGTTCCAAGACAACATATTACTCGCCACATCCTTCCCCGACACTCCACACAGGGCAATCGTTCAAAGGGTGTGCTCCATCCTCCAGACGGCGTGGAAACTGAGAGTCCTGTGTCCCTCTGATGATGTCTGTATGCATGACTATTTGAAATGGGTTACACATTGTTGATGGATAGTGCTCACCAGCACACTGCTTTCATCCAACCAAGCTCCCTTGACAGTGTATGGAAACTAAAACGCCCCCCCCCCCCTACTTTCGCCTCGCCATGCCCCTGCAAAATACCTCCATGGTATATTCACACGTGTGTTAACCAATGCAAGACCCTAGTGCCTCAGTCCCCTGTCGCACATGTTGTCTGCAGCTGTCTGGTGCCAGGTTGCGTCCCTCAGCGGATTCCCCCACAAGCATATCCGCAGGGCCATGAGTAGTGCGATTGTACGGAGCACAGCCACAACCCACCACGAAGTGTCTAAACTGGTCGGGTACATGAACCATATCCTCCCTCTCATCCCTCTCCCAAAGTGTTGTCATCTACATATTGCCCTGCACTGGGTTGGCAGGTATTGTCACTGGCAACATGGGCAGTACGCCACATGGCAACTGCCTAAAGGATTTGATGTGGCCGACGTCACGGATGACTAGTCAAGTGACTTTAACACTATCCAGGGCTACTAGCGGGACATGACACCTCCTAACCATCAGTGTGTGTGTGTGTGTGTGATCGAGCGCTTGCGCACGATCTAAGTGCACATCCTAGTGGACAGTGGTGCAAAGAGCAGGGCCCTGACATGTTCTCCCATCCCCATCGGACGTAGAAACCGAGAAACGACAGGGGGTATACGCTCAGTACATACTCTTGTTGCGGTCAATGAAGGGATAGCATATCCGTGATGCTTTATGCTGATTTATATGCACTGTCTCCTTCACTGTCCGTCAGAAGGGCGCCTAGCCTCCATGACTTTACTTTGATGTTGGCTTGACGAGTTGTTTTGACGATCACTGCCGTGCATCCGCTGTGCGCTTGACCTCACCTCACGCAGTGTGTGTGTGCGTGTGCGTGTATGTGTATGTGTGTGTGCAGTCAAGTGGCAGCACCTAGCACAGGTTGCAATTAGTGGACAATCAAGACACGACCTCCTCCGTTGGTGAATTTATGGTCCGTCGTTAGTGCAGCACGTATGTCAGGGCAGGTCAGGGACGGTGGAGAGAACTGCACTGAAATTCGCCGCTGCACATTGCCGCATTTATCGAGGGACCAAAAGACGTCTAGGGCTGCTCTGCGGCTCCTGAGGAGTTTTCTTTCACCGCATTTCTTGCTATGTTCTTGTTTTCTCAGTTCTTATTCTGTGTGTGTGTGCGCGCGTGTGCATTTGCCGAAGGTGCTGCTCCCGAAAGGCAATGGTTGGGCCGTCCCAACCCCCTTCAGGTGAGGAATTGGGTGGATCCGGCTCCAAAACCTGCACCCGCACCACTCCGAGGGCCGTCCGAACCCCCCTCAGGAGAGGATTCGTATCTAGCACTGCGAGATCACGACCTGCACCCACCGGCAGTGCACCGGAGAGTTCCCGCCGACTGCGCCCCGCAGTGTGGCGTGAAGCCGGCCAGCCACATGGGGTGCTGCCACGTGCCAGCACATGAGTGGCGACCCGCACGCCAGCGCTGGGCACACTGGCTCGACACCCGGGCCGATCCGTTCAGGCCCTAGCACAGCCACGGGCAGGGATGCATTGGAAGGGGGGAAGGTAACCCCCCCCCCCCCTCGGAAGTAGCGGAGCGTGGTGGGACGCAGGTGCTGCATGCACTCAAACGCGTGTTGCACACGGAACCAGTGTCACAGTATGACAAGCAGGCGCGCAAGATGGAGATAGCCAGGCTAGTCAGGGAATTACAAAATCGGCGACGGCTTTCATCCCTCAGGGATAAGTATGGCACCTTGCTTACAGAACCCCAGAAGATAGCGCAGGCATTGCAGGACCACTGGACCGGCATTATGGCAGCAGGGTCCAAGACGGTACCGGAATGTATGGAATACCTTGCGTCGCTGCCACTGCCGGCAAACATCCAGGCAGTGGCCCCCATGCTTTTGCGACCACTGAGCGAAGACCTGGTGAGGACGGCCCTGGAAAACATGAAAAAAGGGTCGTCACCAGGAATCGACGGGTTTCCAGCAGAAATTTTCATAGGACTGGCAGACACGCTGGTCCCTAAAATGACGGAGGCGGTGGCCCGATTCATTGCACAGGGATCCATCCCGCCAGACTGGGCACAGGGACTGCTCAGCCCGATCCCGAAGGAAGTGGGCTCAATATCAATCAACGCGTTGAGACCAATCTGCCTGCAGAACGTGATGTTTAAATGGGTGTCGGCATCTATTTACCTAATGCTCGAGGACATCGTAGCCTTTGTAACCCCCTCAGCCCAAAAAGCCTTTATCAAGGGGCGTTTTATTTTTGACCACATTTGGGACGCGCGCGGGGCGTGGGAGGCCATGCGACAAGGACTAGTGGTAAGCATTGATTTTTCCAAAGCATACGACTCAGTCCACCACAATTATTTCGTGGCCTTTTTTCTCCACATAGGCCTGCCAGTATCCCTCATCTCCCGCCTCATGACAATGTTCAAGGCCCAATTTATTTTTGCCGTGGGGAGGGGGGTGGTCAAAGACGTAGCAGTATCCCCCCAGTCCGGTATCAAACAAGGGGATCCCCTCTCCCCCGCAATCTTCGTCATGGTCTGCTCGGTCCTGGTGCACGCCTTAAAAGCCGTATCGCCCCACGTACGTGTATTGTTCTACGCGGATGACCTTTTGTTGTACATCCCACTCCCACCGAAAGCGGTATGTAAATTGCTGCCCCTGATTTTCGAGCACCTGCATCAGTTTGGAATCTTCGTGGGATTGAGGCTAAACCTGTCCAAATCAGCCTTCCTGGTCAAGGGGGTGTGGCCTGACGCTTACCGGGAGCTCCTGCGGTCCTTTGGAATTGAGATTAAAGACCGGGTGAAATACCTCGGCATCCTCCTGGGGCACGTCACCAGCGAGGAGGCCTACGCCCCCATCATGGCCAGGGCGTCCGCCAAGGCCCATTTCATGAGTCACCTCCAGCTCACCCTGGATGAGAGGGTGGCACTGTTCCAAGAGTGGGTCCTGCCGCTTTTCATCTTTCCAGCCAGAGCCTATTTTCCAACGGATTCAGTGGTGGCCAAACTGGCGACAATTTACAAGGTAGGGCTGCATCTGAATAGCTGGGGCCTGACCCTGCCAATCCTGGCGATGTCGCCCACAGCAGGGGGCGGCCACCTGCCACAGCCACGCACATACCTCCTGTGGCAACACGCCACGCCATTTGTTGTGTCACGTAACGAACCACAAAAGGTGCCAGCACTGTCCGGACAACACATGATGGAATGGACGCGAGCCTTCGGCATCGAATTGGATGGGCGTTTTTTGCCATGGCTACAACTGGGGCCCATCCCGTGGAAAACGTACCCCTTCCTGGGAACTTCATGCAAAGCATTTTCGCTCCTCAGAAAAACCGCCCCAATAGCCACGCCGCCAGACGGCATCGTCCCAGACATGCCGCTCTGGCACTCAGCATGGTTCCGCGACACACACAACAACACCTATTTCTCCCCCTCAACAATCAGAAAAGGGGTAATGACAGTGGCGCAACTCAGCGGAATGGAGGGGGGGTGCTCTCACCTCCCCCGCACCTGGGAGCCGGTGTATGTGGCAGGCTTGGAGCTCCTGCACGCGCGCCCCCGACCCAGGCCCTCGACCCCAGATGAAGCTAAGCCCACTTTCTGGTTAAACTGGAACAACAGAGCCATGCTGCGCTTCCTCATGGCACAAACACCAGAGCCACCGAGGCAGAAACCGGAGGTCTGGAAGGCATGGCATAAGCTACTGCTCCCCCCCCCAGACAGACAGTTCATACAGACCGCCCTGTGGAAAAAACTGTCAGTCGGGGTAAGACTGGCTAACTGGCAGCCACATGAAACAGCATGTCCCATCTGTGGCGTCCAGGAAACTTCACAACACGCGGTGGCAGGGTGCAGGTATGTTTCCGTGGCAGCCCACATTGCAACCCAGTGCCTGGGGCCGGCGGCCACGCCCGAGGGACCGGTATCTGATCCGACGGACATTCTCTGGGAAAACCCAATCCTATCCCTCACCACACCGCTGGGAGTCACGCTGTGGTCCATAGTGAGGGCGGCATGGTCGCAGCGATGCATGCACAAGCTGAACCAGCACATGGGGCGGCCCACGTGGGACCAGTTCCAAGCGTTGTGGCTGAAAGTGTTGCGTGGGTGGGAAGAACACCCGTCCCCCATCCTCCCCACGGATGAAATTACACTACTGATAAAGGCCCTGGAGTCCATGAGGGACGGTACTGTTCTACAGCACCCACGAGTGGCGGTCTCATCCACCAGGTCCCCCCCCCAACTGCGCCTGCCAGCGCGCAAGCGGCCCAAAAAATTCCAACATGCAGAGGAGTTGGCAGCACGGTGCGAAGAAATCATCCGCGGATACCAACAACAGGGATGGCAAATCATCTATCCAGACGGGTCGTCGGAAAAACATCCAGAAGTAGGATGGGTGGGGGGCTACGGTGTATTTTTTGGGGACGAACGGGACACTGCAGAGTTCATCCCGGTGGAAGAAGACCAAACAAACAACAGAGGGGAACTACGAGCCGCCCTCCGCAGCCTGCAGGGACACCGCGCAGGGCAACGGTCGCTGATATGTCCGGACTCACTACTGGTTGTTAACGGGGTGCTGGGCTGGGCACAGCGCTGGAGGCGACATAAGTGGCACAATTCAGCGGGTAAAGTGAAGCACGTGGACCTCTGGATCCAGATCCTGGAGCTCGTAGAGCAGTGGGGAGAGGAAGTCAAGTGGCTACACATACCGTCCCACATCGGCATCAAAGGAAATGGACGGGCGGACCACCTCGCCGATGTGGGACGCCGCCGGTCACCGCTCCTCTTCGGGCGCATTTCAAGGCGCCCACACCCGACAGAGAAGGAAGACGCCCCCCTGCCAGAGGAGACATCCATCTGGGGGTGGGAGGAAAACGAGTACTCGCAGTCGCTAACGCCACTCACAGCCCCGCACGAGGCGGCGATGCCCAGTACACCGCCGGTAACACAGTCGTACACCCCAGTTACAACGCCATCAGGGCGCCCAACCCCCCTCTCACCGCTGTGGGATATCGAGGTGTGTACACCGGTGCAAATCAAAAAGAAACATCGCCAGGCCACACCAGGATCCACACTCCAGTGGTCGGCGGTACGCGGCCCGTTGCCTAATCACACGGAGGCCACGCCAGCCACAAGCCGGCGAACGAGCACGCCCTACTGTGTGGGACCAGCGAGAACCACGTTCCACACGCCACAACCCCTGTCACCCATGTCCCCCCGAGTGTCCCTGCAGCTGCTAGCATCGTTGGAGCTGGTGGCAATGGAGGGCGAAGAACCCCTGTCCCCCCGGAAGGAACTGAACTATGAGACTTCGTCACAGGAGCCCCACTCGGATGCATCCGCGCCGGGCTCCCCCTCCACGGCTTCAACGATGTCATGCAGCACTGAAGGGTCACGATGCCTTACCCCCTGAGTGTTGAATGTTGAATGTCTTTGACCTTAACCGATCCTGTACCCACTGGGTTTTTCAACCTAAGGCCCCAGCAAAGCCCGACCTAGTGTGGCCGAATGGGGCCAGCTACAGCAGCACCACGGGAAGGGAGTGACCATTGACCTGGATGCACGCATAACCCTGTAGAGCCCAGGAAGCGAATGCAGCGAGCGGACACAGGGACGAGGGATGAACTGCTGAACAGACCTCGAGCTGAGGCTCCGCCGAACATTGGCAGATTGGACAGATGGCGATGACAGCTGTGGGGCAGGCGCAGCCAGAGCCAAATGCGGACACTGCAACCTGACCATTTGAGGCCCCCCTCCAGGGGTCCCAGCCTATGCCCAGCAACTGTCCCCCTGACGCGAAGTGCCAGCCTTAATGGCATTTATAACCTACAGTAACCGCCCGCAACCGGTTGGGGGAGGTTGCCCAACCGGTTGCGGGCGGTTATTGTCGGTTACAAACGCCATTGAGGCTGGCATTTCGCGTCAGGGGGACAGTTGCTGGGCATAGGCTGGGACCCCTGGAGGGGGGGGGGGGTTACCTTGAGCACGGTCCTGCTGAGTACCGAATGTTCTTCTTGGGGTCAGGGGCTGAGCGGGTTCGACAGGGTTGCTGGCTCTGGGAGGACCCCCAAACTCCATGACACTCCAGTGCGTGCGTCTGGTTGGCCTCCACGTAGCCCCACCCCGACCGGGAATCATGGGCAAGGGCGGGGCTATTAGCGGCGCTGACCTTGCAGTGCGGTGTGATGCCACCAAGAATTTCGGGGCTGCTTTTCGTGGGCCGGTGCACCCGTTCAGGGTTGTGCTTCATGTTCGGCCTACGGGAGGAGGGCGTGGGATGGGTGGGGGGTTATGAGGCTGTGCACCTGGAATGGGCCTCTCCTTTTTGGCTCTCAATTCAAAGTTTCAATTTTTTCCAGAGGAAAAAAACCGGGGTTTTTCGATTGTTTGTTTTAAAATAACCGGTTTTTGCGATTGTTTGTTTTCAAAACTATCGGTTTGGGCGATTGTTAACTTTAAAAAAAACCGATACTTTGCTAGTTTTTCCACAACACCAACGATACAAGCTCAATTCGAAGGGTTCATACTACCTAAAAAGCTTTTTTTTTTTTGCAATGTACAAGCGTGTGTTGAAAGCATTTTGGCCTCTTCATTGAAAAAAAGATGAATAGTGTGCCACCAAGGAAATGACGATTTTTGGGGTTTGGGTGGGGAGGTGGTTTAGCCGTGGGGGGGGGGGAGGGGGCAGTCCGCCACATCACCCCCCCCCCCCCCCAAACGTGGAGAAGTGCATCCCTGCAGCCGTTTTTGGGTACCCAAATTAGCACTACTTGCACCCGTGTATGCTCCCGCCTCTGTTGCTGTGGTCAGGATCTGTATCTGACGCGCTACAGCGACACGTTGCGGGCGGTGCAGGAGCTTCTGGAGGCCATGCAGCAGTGGAAGGCATACATGCAGGCCAAGCTGGCGGAGGAGCTGCTCGAGCTGGATGAACAGGTACAGGCCCAGCCATGGCCGGCTGGGCATGGCGCCTCCTGCCCCATTGCCCCCGCTGGGGCATCCGCCATTTCCCTTTGGCGGGGAGGGGCCCTCCCACCCCAAAAATCTCATTGAGGGGGGTGGTCTCTCATGGAAGGGGGGGGGGGGGGGCTTCAGCGCTGTGCTTGCTGGGACGGCTATCGGTACGCATCTTTTCATGTCGATCATGACGGTCTTCACACCGATTGGTGTGGGGACTGGAGCGACGACTGGAATATACTGCAGCATGTGGGCTCCCTCCCAGCGGGAGGTGAAGGGAGGGGGTGCAGGTCTATATTACTACGACCCGTGGCAGCGAGTCGCAGTGTGCTTTGTACGTGTACGACCATGATGATGTTGTCTCCTCTCCCACGCATTAAGGGTGCACTCTCGTTACGTCCCACAGACCATTTTTGCGACAGGCGCCCAGGGCCGTTTTTCGGCTCTTGACAAGCTTTTCTTCCCTTCTTGTGAACTGCATGTGCTGCCTGTTGTGCTGACGTCTCGCCAACCAACACAACACGTGACTCACACGTGACCATACAGGGGGGGGGGGGGTAGTGGTGCGGAGACTAGAGTGATGACCGGGATATATTACAACGTGTGAGCTCCCTTTCACCTTCTGGTAGGGGCTGAGAGGAGGCGTGCAGGTCCATCCCGGTGACACGTCGCTTCCACAGGCTGCCCCGTTTGTTCCTTGCCCGCCGGCCATGCCCTCCGTTCTTGTGTTCAATTACAGTGTGTCGCCGGTTGCTATATGCCTCTGATGATGTTGCCTCGTTTTTCACGCAAAAAGCACCCGTTCCTACATCTCACAGATCTTTTTGCGAAAGCCCCCCCCCCCCCCCTCCTCCCTTCCAACGTTTAAGGCTGTCAGCCAAAATTTTACTTCGGCGCCTTCGGAATAAGAATTGTTGGCCCACCTTCGGCTGGGACCATAGCGAGACCTTTCGAGGAGGGGGGTCTCAGCCAACCCCCCCCCCCCCCCCCACCCCCTTCAGACCCCCCCCGACGGGATGTATTAGAACGGCCGTGCACCGTAAGAGGAGCCCCCCCCCCCCCCGGAGGAAGTTTACAATAGGGAAAATGTTTTTGGGCCATATCTGGTGCACAAAATTTTTTGTCTCAGATCTTGTCGATTCTTCGATGGACGCCCCAGTTTGTCCCATAATTTCAAATATACCACGGATTGTATCAATTGGATCAACGGCACAGAGAGACATTTGAGGGCCATTTTCAGGCAGTGTTAGGCATGGGGGCCGCTGCCGTCCAAGACCCGACCCCAAGGGAGGGGGGGAGGGGGTGCCTCCGCAACCCCTGAAATGGTTCAACACCCCTCTAGATCACATCCCGCCCTTGTTGTTAGGGTGGCTGCAGGCCTATCTTGCACCCCCACACAAGGCGGTCCTTTGGAACTGAGATTTTTTTTGTTACGGACCGCCCTTAAGGATCCCCCTCGGGGGCTTTTTTCCACTTTGGGGACCCCTGAGATGCAGGTGTTACATATCTTGTGGGCCCCCAAGAAGGCAGGGTTGAGGTAGCCACTTCTGATTTTGTCCCCTTTCCTCAATAATGCAGGGGTTACGTAGCAAAATCCACCCTCTTGTGGGTCCCCGAGATGGCAGGGGTGAGGCAGCCACTTTTGATTTTTTCCCCTTTGTCGGGCACCCCCGAGAATGCAAGGGTTACGTCGCAATTCCGCCCTCTTTTGGGCCCCCGAGAAGGTACGGGATGAGGCAGCCACTTCTAATTTGGTCCCCTTTGCTGGGGACGCCCAAGAATGTAGGGGAAGCAAGCAACGAAGGGTGCATAAATCGTCATATCCGGGGTTTGATGAACATGATGTGCACCTAGCTTTTGCAAACCATGCATCACGTGATTCCAGGGGGGTAGGAGGACTTGTTCGGTGTTGAGGTAGGGAGCAGCCCCATCAAGGGCAGCCGAATCATATTTCTTCGCAATCTCATGGAAGATGTGCAAAAACGTTTTAATGAATCTCAGGGTTGGTGGTGTGCAAGTGGAGAGTTGGGTTGAGGCAAGCTCCTGTTCGTGTGAGAGAGTGTCCAGCTACGGGGCCACCCCCCTTCACTCATGCATCCTACCCCTCTCCATGGCCTTAAACACCGCCTCATCCACATAATACTTGAGGACCAACTGCGCGGCACGGGTAGTAGGGGTAGAGGAGAGGGTTGGAGGGTTATGAAGGTCAGAATACGAGCCACTATCCTTCTCCTCATCCTCCAAACCAACCCCATACACATCCGTAATGTCGGCATCACGAGTTGCCCTCTTGGGGACAACCCACAAATCTTGAAGGTTCAACGGAACCTCTTCCTTTGCACCCTCTTCCCAAAAACTTGCCGCAAATCAAAGCAAACTACCATACTCCACCTCAACCACATGCCCTTGCTTCCGCTTTTGAGGACAAAAAGGGGTCTCGCAGAGCTCATCAAACACCTCAGAAGGCCCCAAGTCCGACCAATGTTGAGTCTGCTCCATTTGCAGGGAGCATGGGTTGAGCGTGAAAGGGGCAAAGGGTGACCTTATGGAGCAGGATTGGGTGCACTTCCAACGGGTGTACCGGTTATAGGGATTGTGAGCTGTGCAACCGGCGATGGAACATTCGGGTGGTCGAACATTGCGGCACTTCATTTGATGAAAAAAATTGTGCTCTTCTTCGTTTTGAATTGTGCAAGGTGTCGGGTAGGGTTCGGATACTATCTTCAAACACATGTGGGGGTAGGAACAAATGGTTCAGTGGTTGCACCATTGGGGGAATGCAAACCAATGGTTGAACAATTGGGAACCCATGGGTCGAAACATGCAGGGCTAGGAACCAACAGTGAAACACATGGAGTGCCTGCAGGCATTTTTGGGAAACCTTGGTACAGGAACACTTTTTTTCCCCCTTCGTTAAGGACCCCCCTGCCCCCACATGTGCCTTCTCCGGTCTGGAGTGACGGACACCCCAGCGCCCACGACGTTGCACTCCTGCGGACGTCCCATCCGGGGCCCTCTAGGTCAGGCCAGGCTAGCGTTTGGCAGGGAAACGGGTCCTCAGTACCAATGGGCCCCGCATCAAAGGCCACTCAGTAAAATCCGCACCACCACAACTCAGTAGGAACGTGCTGTGGCTCAGTAGGACCCTGCTCCATCGGATCATGTCTGGGCTGGCAGATTCTAGTAGCAAGTCTGGTTGGGTTCCAGCACGACCGCAAGACCCCCCCAGTGGTGGGCCCTTCTGTTTCTGCCAGTTTCAAGTGGGGCCCGATCCCTTTTCGTGGAGGTGGTACGGCGCGTTGTGGGTTGCCCCCCCCCCCCCCCCCGGCCCCTTTAGCACGGCTCTCGGAGCGGGTCCAACCGGTGTGAAGAATGCGTCCAAGGGGACAGCCACCAGCTCAGTAGCTGGCCGCCCTGTATAGACAGCCACCCCGTAATCCCCGCCCCCGCCCCGCCAGAACTCAGTAGGAACGTGCTGTGACCAGTGTATGGCTCAGTAGGACCCTGCTCCATCCGATCATGTCTAAGCGGCAAGCTGGCAGTGGCAGGTCTGGTTCGGGCGTCATTTGCGGTGCCCGCGGAGCTACGGGACCTCGTTGCGTTGCCGCAGGTCGAGCGGGTCGTCCTCGCCTTGAACATGGAGGAGACCGCCGAGCGCGAGGCCATCGCGAGGGCCTGGCACAAGGACGTGTGCGCCCAGGACCTGGAGCGGATCGCCCAGCGCTGCGCCGCGGACCGGGACGCCATCGAGCTGAACGTGCGCATGAAGGCGCTGATGGTGGCCCCCCCCCCCCCCTGCCCCGTGCGCCCGTCCGCGGCCCTGTGCTGCCGAGGCCGCAGCCCTCCTGCCACACCCCTGCCGACGATTGTGACCGAGGGGGGCAGGGGGCCAGGGGGCCAGGGCTCAAGGCTCTGGGGGGGACTTGTGGAGTGGTGGAGGGCAGGGGGTGGACGGCCAGCAGAATGCGCGGAAGCAGGGCACCTCCGCCTCACGCACACAGGAACGCGGCAAGGCAGGGGGTGGACGACCGGAGGACGGAGGTGCGTGGGCAGCAAGAACCGCCTAACGACCCCTGCAGCACCCAGCACAACTGCGGTACGCCAACTACTGGGCACTGCTGACGCACAAACGGCAGCCGCCGCAACCAGCACAGCCCCGGCACACCGACTACTGGGCTCCGCGAACGCAGAAACGACACCAGCAGGAGCACCGGCCACACCGGCCGACAGAACGCAGCGACCCGACGCAACATGCGAAGGGAAGAACGGGTGACTGTCCAGGGCCCTGTAAAGAAACAACAACCCGACGGCATGTCACACAGGGGGGGGGGGTACGGGAAAGGGCGTGATTGACAGGACCGTACATCAGTTATTCTGAATTTTGGCCCGAAGGGAATGGTCAATTTTTGTTCCACCAAATCCATGGCAAATGATGATTTTTCTGAACCTCCTCGACGCGCTGATTCCAAAAATCCCTTTATCATTTTTTTTCCCCCAAATTTTGGGTCGGGGTCACCTCCGGGCCCCGGGTGTCAGTCTCGGTAGGATTTGGGGGGGCCGTCAATTCAGGGGGTTTCAGCGGGTTTTTCAGGGAGGGCTCTAGCCAGACCCCCCCCCCCCCCCGCAAACAAAAGCCCACCCACCCCTGTCTTGGCAGTCAACAACGGCTTCGGTGGGCGGTAGCCTGTGCTTGCTTGCCGGCCACCATCGGCTAATAGCCCACAACGGCTGGACAGATGCCAACTGGATAGAAGGTGGCGAAGGCTGTCAGGCAGGCGTGGCTGGAGCCTGGGTGGAGTAATGTGGTGCTGGGTCCCGACCCCGCTATTGCTTAGTGGGGGTGTACAGCCCCCCCCCCCCCCCAGGGAAGTATTGGAATAGCCGTACACTGTAGGAGGAGAGGGGGGTACCCCCCCTGGACCCGCCCTCTCCCTGCCCTCTTTAGACCCCCCGCCCCCCTCCTCCCCTTCCAATGTTTGGGGCTGACACCCAAAGTTGTGTTTCAGCTCCTTCGGTGCCAAGAGGATTTATGCTTCAAAATTTTCGGCGGGGACCACAGGGGGACCCTGGGAGCGGGGCGGGTGCCCCCCCCCCCCTTTTGCGAAAAACACTTCGAACACTTGACACGAGCCACAAGTTTCCTGCCCCTTTACTTTTTTTATTTTTTTGGCTGAGGACACTTTACACCGCCCTAACACCACTTTCCATTTGGGGGCCACGTTTGATACAACACGCGTTTCCGCGCCATTTTGGTACACGACCCCTTGGGCAGGGGATGGGAGGGGCCCCACAGGCGGCCCCAGAGGCGGTTCGGCAGGCGGTTGGAGGAGGTTGCCAAAGCGGTTGGGGGCGGTTACTGTCGGTTACGAATGCCATTGAGGCCGGCACTTGGCGTCAGGGGGACAGTGGCTGGGCGTAGGCTGGGCACCCCGGAGCTCAGAGGTACCTCCACCCCTTCCAATACACCCCCGCCCTTGGGTCACACACCCGCACACACACGCACGTGCCAGCCACACAGATGCGGTCCCCCCGGATGAGTGCGTAAGGGGCATTGTTACGCCTGCCGCCCCCCCCGCGCGGTGTTCATCACCGGAACAGGCTCCACGACCCGACCGCCAAGGCAAGGCAACCGGGGACCAGGCCGGTCCGTGGCCTGGCGTTCTTCTCGCGGCCTAGGCTGAGCGGTTGGCGCGGGCTGGGCCGCCGCCGCCGCCTCCTCCTCCCGCATTCGGGGGCCACATCAGTGAGGCCTGCACGTGCGTGTGTGTGGGGTGGTAACCCAAGGCCAGGGATGTATTGGAAGGAGGGGGGTAGCCACCCCCCCCCCCCCCCTCGCCGGCGCCCAGCCTACGCCCAGCCACAGTCCCCCTGACGCCAAGTGCCAGACTCAACGGCATTTGCAACCGACAGTAACCGCCCCCGACCGCTTCGGCAACCCCCTCCAACCGCCTGCCCCGCGCCTGGCCCCCGTTGAGGCCCCAGCCTCTGGGCCCCGGCCTCTGGGCCCCGGCCTGCAGCCCGCTGCCACCTAGCTTTCCGCTGTTGCGACGCAGGTGGTGCTGCAGGGCCTTATTGGGGACTGGAACGAGCACACGCAGACGGTGGAGCAGCAAATGCACCGGTGCTTTCTGGAGAAGCAGCTGCTGTACGACCTGTCCCTCGAGGCCGTGGGGCTCGGGGTGAAGCCCCCTCCGCCCCCGCCCAAGGTGCCGCCCCGGGTGGACCCGTGCTACCGGTTGATTGTGCGGTGTGGGTTCCCCAACGCCCCGAAGGCGCTGGAGCTGACATTAGGTCTTTGTGCCAGGGCATTGTGAGCGGAGGCCCCGCGCGGGGTAGGGCGGAGTGGGGCATGCAGGGGATGGCGGAGAAGGGGGCGTTGCTTTGCACAGGCCAATGCAGAGAGTGGGGAGAGGGTGTGGAGGGTGAAGGGCAGAGAGTGGGGAGAGGGTGTGGAGGGTGAAGGGCAGAGAGTGGGGACGGGGTGTGGAGGGTGAAGGGCAGAGTAGGTGGGGGGTGTGGAGGGTGAAGGGCAGAGAGAGGGGAGGGGTTGTGGAGGGTGAAGGGCAGAGTAGGTGGGGGGTGTGGAGGGTGAAGGGCGGAGAGGGGGGAGAGGGTGTGGAGGGTGAAGGGCAGAGAGGGGGGAGGGGGTGTGGAGGGTGAAGGGCAGAGAGAGGGGAGGGGGTGTGGAGGGTGAAGGGCAGAGTAGGTGGGGGGTGGAGATCCAATGCGGTCCACACAATGGAGATCCAAGCTGGTCCACACAACGGAGATCCAAGCTGGTCCACACAACGGAGATCCAAGCTGCTTCACACAATGGAGATCCTAGCTGGTTCACACAATGGAGATCCAAGCTGGTTCACACAATGAAGATCCAAGGTGCTTCACACCATGGAGATCCAGGCTGGTTCACACAACGGAGATCCAAGCTGGTTCACACAATGGAGATCCAAGCTGGTCCACACAATGGAGATCCAAGCTGGTCCACACAACGGAGATCCAAGCTGCTTCACACAATGGAGATCCTAGCTGGTTCACACAATGGAGATCCAAGCTGGTTCACACAATGAAGATCCAAGGTGCTTCACACCATGGAGATCCAGGCTGGTTCACACAACGGAGATCCAAGCTGGTTCACACAATGGAGATCCAAGCTGGTCCACACAATGGAGATGCAAGCTGGTTCACACAATGGAGATCCAAGCTGGTTCACACAATGGAGATCCAAGATGGTTCACACAACGTAGATTTAAGCTGGTTCACGCAACGGCGATCCAAGCTGGTTCACACAATGGAGGTCCAAGCTGGTTCGCACAATGGGGCCCCAAGCTGGTTCACACAATGGAGATCCGATGTGTTTCACACAACGGAGATCCAAGCTGGTTCACACAATGGAGATCCAAGCTGGGTTACACAATGGAGATCCAAGTCGGTTCACACAACGGAGATCCAAGCCGGTTCACACAATGGAGATCCAAGCTGGTTCACACAATGGAGATCCAAGCTGGTTCACACAACGGGGATCCAAGTTGCTTCACACAATGGAGATCCAAGCTGGTTCACAGAATGGAGATCCAAGGTGGTTCACACAATGGAGATCCGAGTTACTTCATACAACGGAGATCCAAGCTGGTTCACGCAATGGAGATCCAAGCTGGTTTACACAATGGACATCCAAGTTGGTTCACACAATGGAGATCCAAGCTGGTTCACACAATGGAGATCCGAGTTGCTTCACACAACGGAGATCCAAGCTGGTTCACACAATGGAGATCCAAGCTGGTTCACACAATGGAGATCCAAGCTGGTTCACACAACGGAGATCCAAGCTGGTTCACGCAATGCAGATTCAAGCTGGTTCACACAACGGAGATCCAAGCTGGTTCGCACAATGGAGATCCAATGCGGTCCACACAATGGAGATCCAAGGTGGTCCACACAACGGAGATCCAAGCTGGTTCACACAATGGAGATCCTAGCTGGTTCACACAATGGAGATCCAAGCTGGTTCACACAATGGAGATCCAAGCTGCTTCACACCATGGAGATCCAGGCTGGTTCACACAACGGATATCCAAGCTGGTTCACGCAATGGAGATCCAAGCTGGTCCACACAATGGAGATGCAAGCTGCTTCACACAATGGAGATCCAAGCTGGTTCACACAATGGAGATCCAAGATGGTTCACACAACGGAGATCCAAGCTGGTTCACGCAACGGCGATCCAAGCTGGTTCACACAATGGAGATCCAAGCTGGTTCGCACAATGGGGCCCCAAGCTGGTTCACACAATGGAGATCCGATGTGTTTCACACAATGGAGATCCGATGTGTTTCACACAACGGAGATCCAAGCCGGTTCACACAATGGAGATCCAGGCTGGGTTACACAATGGAGATCCAAGCCGGTTGACACAACGGAGATCCAAGCTGGTTCACACAATGGAGATCCAAGTTGCTTCACACAATGGAGATCCAAGCTGCTTCACAGAATGTAGATCCAAGCTGGTTCACACAATGGAGATCCGAGTTGCTTCACACAACGGAGATCCAAGCTGGTTCACACAATGGAGATCCAAGGTGGTTCACACAATGGAGATCCAAGCTGGGTTACACAATGGAGATCCAAGCCGGTTGACACAACGGAGATCCAAGCTGGTTCACACAATGGAGATCCAAGCTGGTCCACACAACGGAGATGCAAGCTGGTTCACACAATGGAGATCCAAGCTGGTTCACACAATGGGGACCCAAGCTGGTTCACACAATGGAGATGCAAGCTGGTTCACACAATGGAGATCCAAGCTGGTTCACACAATGGAGATCCTAGCTGGTTCACACAATGGAGATCCAAGCTGGTTCACACAATGGAGATCCAAGCTGCTTCACACCATGGAGATCCACGCTGGGTCACACAACGGAGATCCAAGCTGGTCCACACAACGGAGATGCAAGCTGGTTCACACAATGGAGATCCAAGCTGGTTCACACAATGGAGATCCAAGCTGGTCCACACAACGGAGATGCATTTACACAATGGAGATCCAAGCCGGTTCACACAATGGGGACCCAAGCTGGTTCACACAATGGAGATCCAATGTGTTTCACACAATGGAGATCCAAGCTGGTTCACACAATGGAGATCCAAGCTGGGTTACACAATGGAGATCCAAGTCGGTTCACACAACGGAGATCCACGCCGGATCGCACAATGGAGATCCAAGTTGCTTCACACAATGGAGATGCAAGCTGGTTCACAAAATGGATTTCCAAGCTGGTTCACACAATGGAGATCCGACTTGCTTCACACAACGGAGATCCAAGCTGGTTACGCAATGGCGATCCAAGCTGGTTCACACAATGGAGATCCAAGCTGGTTCACACAATGGAGATCCAAGCTGGTTCACACAATGGATATCCAAGTTGGTTCACACAATGGAGATCCAAGCTGGTTCACACAATGGAGATCCAAGCTGGTTCACACAATGGAGATCCAAGATGGGTTACACAATGGAGATCCAAGCCGGTTCACACAACGGAGATCCAAGCTGGTTCACACAATGGAGATCCAAGTTGCTTCACACAATGGAGATCCAAGCTGGTTCACAGAATGGAGATCCAAGCTGGTTCACACAATGGAGATCCGAGTTGCTTCACACAACGGAGATCCAAGCTGGTTCACACAATGGAGATCCAAGCTGGTTCACACAACGCAGATCCAAGCTGATTCACACAATGGAGATCCAAGATGGTTCACACAACGGAGATCCAAGCTGGTTCACACAATGGAGATCCAAGCTGCTTCACACAATGGAGATCCATGCTGCTTCACAGAATGGAGATCCAAGCTGGTTCACACAATGGAGATCCGAGTTGCTTCACACAACGGAGATCCAAGCTGGTTACGCATCGGCGATCCAAGCTGGTTCACACAATGGAGATCCAAGCTGCTTCACACAATGGAGATCCAAGCTGGTTCACACAATGGAGATCCAAGCTGGGTTACACCATGGAGATCCAAGCCGGTTCGCACAACGGAGATCCAAGGTTGTTCACACAATGGAGATCCAAGCTGGTTCACACAATGGAGATCCAAGCTGCTTCACACAATGGAGATCCATGCTGCTTCACGGAATGGAGATCCAAGCTGGTTCACACAATGGAGATCCGAGTTGCTTCACACAACGGAGATCCAAGCTGGTTACGCATCGGCGATCCAAGCTGGTTCACACAATGGAGATCCAAGCTGCTTCACACAATGGAGATCCAAGCTGGTTCACACAATGGAGATCCAAGCTGGGTTACACCATGGAGATCCAAGCCGGTTCGCACAACGGAGATCCAAGGTTGTTCACACAATGGAGATCCAAGTTGCTTCACACAATGAAGATCCAAGCTGGTTCACAGAATGGAGATCCAAGCTGGTTCACACAATGGAGATCCGAGTTGCTTCACACAACGGAGATCCAAGCTGGTTCACACAATGGAGATCCAAGCTGGTTCACACAACGCAGATCCAAGCTGATTCACACAATGGAGATCCAAGATGGTTCACACAACGGAGATCCAAGCTGGTTCACACAATGGAGATCCAAGCTGCTTCACACAATGGAGATCCATGCTGCTTCACAGAATGGAGATCCAAGCTGGTTCACACAATGGAGATCCGAGTTGCTTCACACAACGGAGATCCAAGCTGGTTACGCATCGGCGATCCAAGCTGGTTCACACAATGGAGATCCAAGCTGCTTCACACCATGGAGATCCAAGCTGGTTCACACAATGGAGATCCAAGCTGGGTTACACCATGGAGATCCAAGCCGGTTCGCACAACGGAGATCCAAGGTTGTTCACACAATGGAGATCCAAGTTGCTTCACACAATGAAGATCCAAGCTGGTTCACAGAATGGAGATCCAAGCTGGTTCACACAATGGAGATCCGAGTTGCTTCACACAACGGAGATCCAAGCTGGTTCACACAATGGAGATCCAAGCTGGTTCACACAACAGAGATCCAAGCTCATTCACACAATGGAGATCCAAGTTGCTTCACACAATGGAGATCCAAGCTGGTTCACAGAATGGAGATCCAAGCTGGTTCACACAATGGAGATCCGAGTTACTTCACACAACGGAGATCCAAGCTGGTTCACGCAATGGAGATCCAAGCTGGTTTACACAATGGACATCCAAGCTGGTTCACACAATGGAGATCCAAGCTGGTTCACACAACCGAGATCCAAGCTAATTCACACAATGGAGATTCAAGCTGCTTCACACAATGGAGATCCAAGCTGGTTCACACAATGGAGATCCAAGCTGGGTTACACCATGGAGATCCAAGCCGGTTCACACAACGGAGATCCAAGCTGGTTCACACAATGGAGATCCAAGTTGCTTCACACAATGGAGATCCAAGCTGGTTCACAGAATGGAGATCCAAGCTGGTTCACACAATGGAGATCCGAGTTGCTTCACACAACGGAGATCCAAGCTGGTTCACACAATGGAGATCCAAGCTGGTTCACACAACAGAGATCCAAGCTGATTCACACAATGGAGATCCAAGTTGCTTCACACAATGGAGATCCAAGCTGGTTCACACAACGGAGATCCAAGCTGGTTCACACAATGGAGATCCTAGCTGGTTCACACAACGGAGATCCAAGCTGGTTCACACAATGGAGATCCAAGCTGGTTCACACAACCGAGATCCAAGCTAATTCACACAATGGAGATTCAAGCTGCTTCACACAATGGAGATCCAAGCTGGTTCACACAATGGAGATCCAAGCTGGGTTACACCATGGAGATCCAAGCCGGTTCACACAACGGAGATCCAAGCTGGTTCACACAATGGAGATCCAAGTTGCTTCACACAATGGAGATCCAAGCTGGTTCACAGAATGGAGATCCAAGCTGGTTCACACAATGGAGATCCGAGTTGCTTCACACAACGGAGATCCAAGCTGGTTCACACAATGGAGATCCAAGCTGGTTCACACAACAGAGATCCAAGCTGATTCACACAATGGAGATCCAAGTTGCTTCACACAATGGAGATCCAAGCTGGTTCACAGAATGGAGATCCAAGCTGGTTCACACAATGGAGATCCGAGTTGCTTCACACAACGGAGATCCAAGCTGGTTGACACAATGGAGATCCAAGCTGCTTCACACAATGGAGATCCAAGCTGGTTCACACAACGGAGATCCAAGCTGGTTCGCACAATGGAGATCCAATGCGGTCCACACAATGGAGATCCAAGCTGGTCCACACAACGGAGATCCAAGCTGGTCCACACAACGGAGATCCAAGCTGGTTCACACAATGGAGATCCTAGGTGGTTCACAAAATGGAGATCCAAGCTGGTTCACACAACGGAGATCCAAGCTGGTTCACACAATGGAGATCCTAGCTGGTTCACACAACGGATATCCAAGCTGGTTCACACAATGGAGATCCAAGCTGGTCCACACAACGGAGATGCAAGCTGGTTCACACAATGGAGATCCAAGCTGGTTCACACAATGGAGATCCAAGATGGTTCACACAACGGAGATCCAAGCTGGTTCACGCAACAGCGATCCAAGTTGGTTCACACAATGGAGATCCAAGCTGGTTCACACAATGGAGATCCAAGCTGGTTCACACAATGGAGATCCAAGCTGGTTCACACAATGGAGATCCGATGTGTTTCACACAATGGAGATCCAAGCTGGTTCACACAATGGAGATCCAAGCCGGTTCACACAATGGAGATCCAAGCTGGGTTACACAATGGAGATCCAAGCCGGATGACACAACGGAGATCCAAGCTGGTTCACACAATGGAGATCCAAGTTGCTTCACACAATGCAGATCCAAGCTGGTTTACAGAATGTAGATCCAAGCTGGTTCACACAATGGAGATCCGAGTTGCTTCACACAACGGAGATCCAAGCTGGTTCACACAATGGAGATCCAAGGTGGTTCACACAACGGAGATCCAAGCTGGTTCACGCAATGCAGATTCAAGCTGGTTCACACAACGGAGATCCAAGCTGGTTCGCACAATGGAGATCCAATGCGGTCCACACAATGGAGATCCAAGCTGGTCCACACAATGGAGATCCAAGCTGGTCCACACAACAGAGATCCAAGCTGGTTCACACAATGGAGATCCTAGCTGGTTCACACAATGGAGATCCAAGCTGGTTCACACAATGGAGATCCAAGCTGCTTCACACCATGGAGATCCAGGCTGGTTTACACAACGGATATCCAAGCTGGTTCACACAATGGAGATCCAAGCTGGTCCACACAACGGAGATGCAAGCTGCTTCACACAATGGAGATCCAAGCTGGTTCACACAATGGAGATCCAAGATGGTTCACACAACGGAGATCCAAGCTGATTCACGCAACGGCGATCCAAGCTGGTTCACACAATGGAGATCCAAGCTGGTTCGCACAATGGGGCCCCAAGCTGGTTCACACAATGGAGATCCGATGTGTTTCACACAATGGAGATCCAAGCTGGTTCACACAATGGAGATCCAAGCTGGGTTACACAATGGAGATTCAAGCCGGTTGACACAACGGAGATCCAAGCTGGTTCACACAATGCAGATCCAAGTTGCTTCACACAATGGAGATCCAAGCTGGTTCACAGAATGTACATCCAAGCTGGTTCATACAATGGAGATGCGAGTTGCTTCACACAACGGAGATCCAAGCTGGTTCACACAATGGAGATCCAAGGTGGTTCCACACAACGGAGATCCAAGGTGATTCACACAATGGAGATTCAATGCGGTTCACACAACGGAGATGCAAGCTGGTTCACGCAATGCAGATTCAAGCTGGTTCACACAATGGAGATCCAAGCTGGTTCGCACAACGGAGATCCAAGCTGGTCCACACAATGGAGATGCAAGCTGGTTCACACAATGGATTTCCAAGCCGGTTCACACAATGGAGATCCAAGATGGTTCACACAATGGAGATCCAAGCCGGTTCACGCAACGGCGATCCAAGCTGGTTCACACAATGGAGATCCAAGCTGGTTCGCACAATGGGGCCCCGAGGTGGTTCACACAATGGAGATCCGATGTGTTTCACATAATGGAGATCCAAGCCGGTTCACACAATGGAGATCCAAGCTGGGTTACACAATGGAGATCCAAGTCGGTTCACACAACGGAGATCCAAGCCGGATCACACAATGGAGATCCAAGTTGCTTCATACAATGGAGATCCAAGCTGGTTCACAGAATGGAGATCCAAGCTGGTTCACACAATGGAGATCCGAGTTGCTTCACACAACGGAGATCCAAGCTGGTTCACACAATGGAGATCCAAGTTGCTTCACACAATGGAGATCCAAGCTGGTTCACAGAATGGAGATCCAAGCTGGTTCACGCAATGCAGATTCAAGCTGGTTCACACAACGGAGATCCAAGCTGGTTCACGCAATGCAGATTCAAGCTGGTTCACACAACGGAGATCCAAGCTGGTTCGCACAATGGAGATCCAATGCGGTCCACACAATGGAGATCCAAGCTGGTCCACACAACGGAGATCCAAGCTGGTCCACACAACGGAGATCCAAGCTGGTTCACACAATGGAGATCCTAGCTGGTTCACACAATGGAGATCCAAGCCGGTTCACACAATGGAGATCCAAGCTGCTTCACACCATGGAGATCCACGCTGGTTCACACAATGGATATCCAAGCTGGTTCACACAATGGAGATCCAAGCTGGTCCACACAACGGAGATCCAAGCTGGTTCACACAATGGAGATCCAAGCTGGTCCACACAACGGATATCCAAGCTGGTTCACACAATGGAGATCCAAGCTGGTCCACACAACGGAGATGCAAGCTGCTTCACACAATGGAGATCCAAGCTGGTTCACACAATGGAGATCCAAGATGGTTCACACAACGGAGATCCAAGCTGATTCACGCAACGGCGATCCAAGCTGGTTCACACAATGGAGATCCAAGCTGGTTCGCACAATGGGGCCCCAAGCTGGTTCACACAATGGAGATCCGATGTGTTTCACACAATGGAGATCCAAGCTGGTTCACACAATGGAGATCCAAGCTGGGTTACACAATGGAGATCCAAGCCGGTTGACACAACGGAGATCCAAGCTGGTTCACACAATGCAGATCCAAGTTGCTTCACACAATGGAGATCCAAGCTGGTTCACAGAATGTACATCCAAGCTGGTTCATACAATGGAGATGCGAGTTGCTTCACACAACGGAGATCCAAGCTGGTTCACACAATGGAGATCCAAGGTGGTTCCACACAACGGAGATCCAAGGTGATTCACACAATGGAGATTCAATGCGGTTCACACAACGGAGATGCAAGCTGGTTCACGCAATGCAGATTCAAGCTGGTTCACACAATGGAGATCCAAGCTGGTTCGCACAACGGAGATCCAAGCTGGTCCACACAATGGAGATGCAAGCTGGTTCACACAATGGATTTCCAAGCTGGTTCACACAATGGAGATCCAAGATGGTTCACACAATGGAGATCCAAGCCGGTTCACGCAACGGCGATCCAAGCTGGTTCACACAATGGAGATCCAAGCTGGTTCGCACAATGGGGCCCCGAGGTGGTTCACACAATGGAGATCCGATGTGTTTCACATAATGGAGATCCAAGCCGGTTCACACAATGGAGATCCAAGCTGGGTTACACAATGGAGATCCAAGTCGGTTCACACAACGGAGATCCAAGCCGGATCACACAATGGAGATCCAAGTTGCTTCATACAATGGAGATCCAAGCTGGTTCACAGAATGGAGATCCAAGCTGGTTCACACAATGGAGATCCGAGTTGCTTCACACAACGGAGATCCAAGCTGGTTCACACAATGGAGATCCAAGTTGCTTCACACAATGGAGATCCAAGCTGGTTCACAGAATGGAGATCCAAGCTGGTTCACACAATGGAGATCCGAGTTGCTTCAGACAACGGAGACCCAAGCTGGTTCACACAACGGAGATCCAAGCTGGTTCACACAATGGAGATCCAAGGTGGTTCACACAACGGAGATCCAAGCTGGTTCACGCAATGCAGATTCAAGCTGGTTCACACAACGGAGATCCAAGCTGGTTCGCACAATGGAGATCCAATGCGGTCCACACAATGGAGATCCAAGCTGGTCCACACAACGGAGATCCAAGCTGGTCCACACAACGGAGATCCAAGCTGGTTCACACAATGGAGATCCTAGCTGGTTCACACAATGGAGATCCAAGCTGGTTCACACAATGGAGATCCAAGCTGCTTCACACCATGGAGATCCACGCTGGTTCACACAATGGATATCCAAGCTGGTTCACACAATGGAGATCCAAGCTGGTCCACACAACGGAGATCCAAGCTGGGTTACACAATGGAGATCCAAGTCGGTTCACACAACGGAGATCCAAGCCGGATCACACAATGGAGATCCAAGTTGCTTCACACAATGGAGATCCAAGCTGGTTCACAGAATGGAGATCCAAGCTGGTTCACACAACGGAGATCCAAGCTGGTTCACACAATGGAGATCCAAGCTGGTTCACACAATGGAGATCCAAGCTGGTTACGCAATGGCGATCCAAGCTGGTTCACACAATGGAGATCCAAGCTGGTTCACACAATGGATATCCAAGTTGGTTCACACAATCGAGATCCAAGCTGGTTCACACAATGGAGATCCAAGCTGCTTCACACAATGGAGATCCAAGATGGGTTACACAATGGAGATCCAAGCCCGTTCACACAACGGAGATCCAAACTGGTTCACACAATGGAGATCCAAGTTGCTTCACACAACGGAGATCCAAGCTGGTTCACACAATGGAGATCCAAGCTGGTTCACACAACGGAGATCCAAGCTGATTCACACAATGGAGATCCAAGCTGGTTCACACAACGGAGATCCAAGGTGGTTCACACAATGGAGATCCAAGCTGGTTCACACAACTGAGATCCAAGCATGTTCGCACAATGGAGATCCAATGCGGTCCACACAATGGAGATCCAAGCTGGTCCACACAGCGGAGATCCAAGCTGGTCCACACAACGGAGATCCAAGCTGGTTCACACAATGGAGATCCAAGCTGCTTCACACCATGGAGATCCAAGCTGGTTCACAGAATGGAGATCCAAGCTGGTTCACACAATGGAGATCCGAGTTGATTCACACAACGGAGATCCAAGCTGGTTACGCATCGGGTCCAAGCTGGGTCACACAATGGAGATCCAAGGTGGTTCACACAATGGAGATCCAAGCTGGTTCACACAATGGAGATCCAAGCTGGGTTACACCATGGAGATCCAAGCCGGTTCACACAACGGAGATCCAAGCTCGTTCACACAATGGAGATCCAAGTTGCTTCACACAATGGAGATCCAAGCTGGTTCACAGAATGGAGATCCAAGCTGGTTCACACAATGGAGATCCGAGTTGCTTCACACAACGGAGATCCAAGCTGGTTCACACAATGGAGATCCAAGCTGGTTCACACAACAGAGATCCAAGCTGATTCACACAATGGAGATCCAAGCTGGTTCACACAATGGAGATCCAAGCCGGTTCACACAACGGAGATCCAAGCTGGTTCGCACAATGGAGATCCAATGCGGTCCACACAATGGAGACCCAAGCTGGTCCGCACAACGGAGATCCAAGTCGGTTCACACAACGGAGATCCAAGCTGGTTCGCACAATGGAGATCCAATGCGGTCCACACAATGGAGATCCAAGCTGGTCCACACAACGGAGATCCAAGCTGGTTCACACAATGGAGATCCTAGCTGGTTCACACAATGGAGATCCAAGCTGCTTCACACAATGGAGATCCAAGCTGGTTCACACAATGGGGATCCAAGCCGGTTCACACAACGGAGATCCAAGCTGGTTCGCACAATGGGGACCCAAGCTGGTTCACACAATGGAGATCCAGTGTGTTTCACACAATGGAGATCCAAGCTCGTTCACACAATGGAGATCCAAGCTGGTTCACACAATGGAGATCCAAGCTGGATTACACAATGGAGATCCAAGCTGGTTGACACAACGGAGATCCAAGCTGGTTCACACAACGGAGATCCAAGCTGATTCACACAATGGAGATCCAAGCTTGTTCACAGAATGGAGATCCAAGCTGGTTCACACAATGGAGATCCGAGTTGCTTCACACAACGGAGATCCAAGCTGGTTACGCAATGGCGATCCAAGCTGGTTCACACAATGGAGATCCAAGCTGATTCACACAATGGAGATCCAATGCGGTTCACACAATGGAGATCCAAGCTTGTTCACACAATGGAGATCCAAGCTGGTTGTAGAGAATGGAGATCCAAGCTGGTTCACACAATGGAGATCCAAGTTGCTTCACACAACGGAGATCCAAGCTGGTTCACACAACGGAGATCCAAGCTGGTTCACACAATGGAGATCCAAGTTGCTTCACACAATGGAGATCCAAGCTGGTTCACAGAATGGAGATCCAAGCTGGTTCACACAATGGAGATCCGAGTTGCTTCACACAACGGAGATCCAAGCTGGTTTACACAATGGAGATCCAAGCTGGTTCACACAATAGAGATCCAAGCTCATTCACACAATGGAGATCCAAGCTGGTTCACACAACGGAGATCCAAGCTTGTTCACACAATGCAGATTCAAGCTGGTTCACACAACGGAGATCCAAGCTGGTTCGCACAATGGAGATCCAATGCGGTCCACACAATGGAGATCCAAGCTGGTCCACACAACGGAGATCCAAGCTGGTCCACACAACGGAGATCGAAGCTGGTTCACACAATGGAGATCCTAGTTGGACCATGGAGATCCAAGCTGCTTCACACCATGGAGATCCAAGCTGGTTCACACAATGGAGATCCAAGCTGGTCCACACAACGGAGATGCAAGCTGGTTCACACAATGGAGATCCAAGATGGTTCACACAACGGAGATCCAAGCTGGTTCACGCAACGGCGATCCAAGCTGGTTCACACAATGGAGATCCAAGCATGTTCACACAATGGAGATCCAAGCCGGTTCACACAATGGAGATCCAATGCGACTCACACAATGGAGATCAAAGATGGTTTACAAAATGGAGATCCAAGCTGGTTCACACAATGGAGATCCAAGCCGGTTCACACAACCGAGAACCAAGCTGGTTCGCACAATGGGGACCCAAGCTGGTTCACACGATGGAGATCCAAGCTGGTTCACAGAATCCGAGTTGCTTCACACAACGGAGATCCAAGGTGGTTACGCAATGGCGATCCAAGCTGGTTCACACAATGGAGATCCAGGCTGGTTCACACAATGGAGATCCAAGCTGGTTCACACAATGGAGATCCAAGCTGGGTTACACAATGGAGATCCAAGCCGGTTCACACAACGGAGATCCAAGCTGGTTCACACAATGGAGATCCAAGTTGCTTCACACAATTGAGATCCAAGCTGGTTCACAAAATGGAGATCCAAGCTGGTTCCCACAATGGAGATCCGAGTTGCTTCACACAATGGAGATCCAAGCTGGTTCACACAATGGAGATCCAAGCTGGTTCACACAATGGAGATCCAAGCTGATTCACACAATGGAGATCCAAGCTGGTTCACACAACGGAGATCCAAGCTGGTTCACACAATGGAGATCCAAGCTGGTTCACACAACTGAGATCCAAGCATGTTCGCACAATGGAGATCCAATGCGGTCCACACAATGGAGATCCAAGCTGGTCCACACAACGGAGATCCAAGCTGGTCCACACAACGGAGTTCCAAGCTGGTTCACACAATGGAGATCCTAGCTGGTTCACACAATGGAGATCCAAGCTGCTTCACACCATGGAGATCCAAGCTGGTTCACACAATGGAGATCCAAGCTGGTCCACACAACGGAGATGCAAGCTGGTTCACACAATGGAGATCCAAGATGGTTCACACAATGGAGATCCAAGCTGGTTCACAGAATGGAGATCCAAGCTGGTTCACACAATGGAGATCCAAGCTGCTTCACACAATGGAGATCCAAGCTGGTTCACACAATGGAGATCCAATGCGACTCACACAATTGAGATCAAAGATGGTTTACACAATGGAGATCCAAGCTGGTTCACACAATGGAGATCCAAGCCGGTTCACACAACGGAGATCCAAGCTGGTTCGCACAATGGGGACCCAAGCTGGTTCACACGATGGAGATCCAGTGTGTTTCACACAATGGAGATCCAAGCTCGTTCACACAATGGAGATCCAAGCTGGTTCACACAATGGAGATCCAAGCTGGATTACACAATGGAGATCCAAGCCGGTTGACACAACGGAGATCCAAGCTGGTTCACACAATGGAGATCCAAGTTGCTTCACACAATGGAGATCCAAGCTGGTTCACAGAATTGAGATCCAAGCTGGGCCTGCGCAGCATGGGGCTGCGCAGGAGCGCAGCGTGGGGCTGCGCAGGGCCGCAGCATGAGGCTGTGTAGGGGCGCAGCATGGGGCTGTGCAGGGGCGCAGCAGCGTGGGGCTGCGCAGGGGCGCAGTGTGGGGCTGCGAAGGGGCGGAGCAGCGTGCGGCCGCGCAGGGGCGCGGCGTGGGGTTGCGCAAGGGCGAACCATGGGGCTGCGCAAGGGTGCAGCAGCGCGGGACCGCGCAGGGGCGCAGCATGGGGCCGCGTATGGGCGCAGCATGGGGCTGCACAGGGGCGCAGCATGGGGCTGCACAGGGGCGCAGAAGCGCGGGGTTGCGCAGGGGCGCAGCTGCGTGGGGCTGCGAAGGGGCGCAGCGTGGGGCTGCGCAGGGGCGCAGCTTGGGGCCGCGCATGGGCGCGGCATGGGGCTGCGCAGGGGCGCAGCGTGGGGCTGCGCTGGTGCGCGGCATGGCGCTGCGCAGGGGCGCAGCATGGAGCTGCGTATGGGCGCAGCATGGGGCTGCGTATGGGCGCAGCATGGGGCTGCGCAGGGGCGCAGCATGGGGCCGCACAGGGGCGCAGCATGGGGCCGCGTATGGGCGCAGCATGGGGCCGCGAAGGGGCGCAGCGCGGGGCTGCGCAGGGGCGCAGCAGCGTGCGGCTGCGCAGGGGCGCAGCGTGGGGCTGCGCATGGGCACAGCATGGGGCCGCGCAGGGGCGCAACATGAAGCTGCGCAGGGGCGCAGCATGGGGCTGCGCAGGAGCGCAGCGTGGGGCTGCGCAGGGGCGCAACGTGGGGCTGTGCATGGGGCTGCGCAGGGGTGCAGCTTGGGGCCGTGCTGGGGCGCCGCGTGGGGCTGGGCAGGGGCGCAGCGTGGGGCTGCGCAGGGGTGCAGCTTGGGGCCGTGCTGGGGCGCCGCGTGGGGCTGCGCAGGGGCGCAGCGTGGGGCTGCGCAGGGGTGCAGCGTAGGGCTGCGCTGGTGCGCAGCATGGAGCTGCACAGGGGCGTAGCATGGGTCTGCGGATGGGCGCAGCATGGGGCTGCGGATGGGCGCAGCATGGGGCTGCGCAGGGGCGCAGCATGGGGCCGCGCAGGGGCGCAGCATGGGGCCGCGAAGGGGCGCAGCGCGGGGCTGCGCAGGGGCGCAGCAGCGTGCGGCTGCGCAGTGGCGCAGCGTGGGGCTGCGCATGGGCACAGCATGGGGCCGCGCAGGGGCGCAGCATGAAGCTGCGCAGGGGCGCAGCGTGGGGCTGCGCAGGGGCGCAGCATGAAGCTGCGCAGGGGCGCAGCATGGGGCTGCGCAGGGGCGCAGCGTGGGGCTGCGCAGGGCCGCAGCATGAGGCTGTGTAGGGGCGCAGCATGGGGCTGCGCAGGGGCGCAGCAGCGTGGGGCTGCGCAGGGGCGCAGTGTGGGGCTGCGAAGGGGCGTAGCAGCGTGCGGCTGCGCAGGGGCGCGGCGTGGGGCTGCGCAAGGGCGCAGCATGGGGCTGCGTAAGGGCGCAGCAGCGTGGCACTGCGCAAGGGCGCAGCATGGGGCCGCGTATGGGCGCAGCATGGGGCTGCACAGGGGCGCAGCATGGGGCTGCGTAAGGGCGCAGCAGCGTGGGGCTGCACAGGGGCGCAGCGTGGGGCTGCGCAGGGGCGCAGCCTGGGGCTGCGCATGGGCGCGGCAAGGGGCTGCGCTGGGGCGCAGCGTGGGGCTGCGCAGGGGCGCAGCCTGGGGCTGCGCATGGGCGCGGCATGGGGCTGCGCAGGGGCGCAGCGTGGGGCTGCGCAGGGGTGCAGCGTGGGGCTGCGCTGGTGCGCAGCATGGCGCTCCGCAGGGGCGCAGCATGGGGCTGCGGATGGGCGCAGCATGGGGCTGTGTATGGGCGCAGCATGGGGCTGCGCAAGGGCGCAGCATGGGGCCGCGCAGGGTCGCAGCATGGGGCCGCGTATGGGCGCAGCATGGGGCCGCGAAGGGGCGCAGCGCGGGGCTGCGCAGGGGCGCAGCAGCGTGGGGCTGCGCATGGGCACAGCATGGGGCCGCGCAGGGGCGCAGCATGAAGCTGCGCAGGGGCGCAGCATGGGGCTGCGCAGGAGCGCAGCGTGGGGCTGCGCAGGGCCGCAGCATGAGGCTGTGTAGGGGCGCAGCATGGGGCTGCGCAGGGGCGCAGCAGCGTGGGGCTGCGCAGGGGCGCAGTGTGGGGCTGCGAAGGGGCGGAGCAGCGTGCGGCTGCGCAGGGGCGCGGCGTGGGGCTGCGCAAGGGCGCAGCATGGGGCTGCGCAAGGGCGCAACTGCGTGGGACTGCGCAGGGGCGCAGCATGGGGCCGCGTATGGGCGCAGCATGGGGCTGCACAGGGGCGCAGCATGGGGCTGCACAGGGGCGCAGCAGCGTGGGGCTGCGCAGGGGCGCAGCGTGGGGCTGCGCAGGGGCGCAGCAGCGTGGGGCTGCGCAGGGGTGCAGCAGCTTGGGGCTGCACAGGGGCGCAGCGTGGGGCTGCGCAGGGGCGCAGCAGCTTGGGGCTGCGTAGGGGCGCAACGTGGGGCTGTGCAAGGGCGCAGCGCGGGGCTGCACAGAGGCGCAGCAACGTGGGGCTGCGCAGGGGCGCAGCATGGGGCTGCACAGGGGCGCAGCATGGGGCTGCGCAGGGGCGCAGCCTGGGGCTGCGCATGGGCGCGGCAAGGGGCTGCGCTGGGGCGCAGCGTAGGGCTGCGCAGGGGCGCAGCCTGGGGCTGCGCATGGGCGCGGCATGGGGCTGCGCAGGGGCGCAGCGTGGGGCTGCGCAGGGGTGCAGCGTGGGGCTGCGCTGGTGCGCAGCATGGCGCTCCGCAGGGGCGCAGCATGGGGCTGCGGATCGGCGCAGCATGGGGCTGTGTATGGGCGCAGCATGGGGCTGCGCAAGGGCGCAGCATGGGGCCGCGCAGGGTCGCAGCATGGGGCCGCGTATGGGCGCAGCATGGGGCCGCGAAGGGGCGCAGCGCGGGGCTGCGCAGGGGCGCAGCAGCGTGCGGCTGCGCAGGGGCGCAGCAGCGTGGGGCTGCGCAGTGGCGCAGCGTGGGGCTGCGCATGGGCACAGCATGGGGCCGCGCAGGGGCGCAGCATGAAGCTGCGCAGGGGCGCAGCATGGGGCTGCGCAGGAGCGCAGCGTGGGGCTGCGCAGGGCCGCAGCATGAGGCTGTGTAGGGGCGCAGCATGGGGCTGCGCAGGGGCGCAGCAGCGTGGGGCTGCGCAGGGGCGCAGTGTGGGGCTGCGAAGGGGCGGAGCAGCGTGCGGCTGCGCAGGGGCGCGGCGTGGGGCTGCGCAAGGGCGCAGCATGGGGCTGCGCAAGGGCGCAACTGCGTGGGACTGCGCAGGGGCGCAGCATGGGGCCGCGTATGGGCGCAGCATGGGGCTGCACAGGGGCGCAGCATGGGGCTGCACAGGGGCGCAGCAGCGTGGGGCTGCGCAGGGGCGCAGCGTGGGGCTGCGCAGGGGCGCAGCAGCTTGGGGCTGCACAGGGGCGCAGCGTGGGGCTGCGCAGGGGCGCAGCAGCTTGGGGCTGCGTAGGGGCGCAACGTGGGGCTGTGCAAGGGCGCAGCGCGGGGCTGCACAGAGGCGCAGCAACGTGGGGCTGCGCAGGGGCGCAGCATGGGGCTGCGCAGGGGCGCAGCAGCGTGGGTCTGCGCAGGGGCGCAGCAGCGGGGGGCTGCGCAGGGGCGCAGCATGGGGGCGCAGCATGGGCACAGCATGGGGCCGCGCAAGAGCGCAGCACGAGGCTGTGTAGGGGAGCAGCATGGGGCTGCGCAGGGGCGCAGTGTGGGGCTGCGAAGGGGCGGAGCAGCGTGCGGCTGCGCAGGGGCGCGTCGTGGGGCTGCGCAAGGGCGCAGCAGCGTGGGGCTGCACAGGGGTGCAGCAGCTTGGGGCTGCGCAGGGGCGCAGCGTGGGGCTGCACAGGGGCGTAGAAGCGCGGGGCTGCGCAGGGGCGCAGCAGCGTGGGGCTGCGCAGGGGTGCAGCAGCTTGGGGCTGCGCAGGGGCGCAGCGTGGGGCTGCGCAGGGGCGCAACAGCTTGGGGCTGCGTAGGGGCGCAACGTCGGGCTGTGCAGGGGCGCAGCGCGGGGCTGCACAAAGGCGCAGCAACGTGGGGCTGCGCAGGGGCGCAGCGCGGGGCTGCACAAAGGCGCAGCAACGTGGGGCTGCGCAGGGGCGCAGCATGGGGCTGCGCAGGGGCGCAGCAGTGTGGGTCTGCGCAGGGGCGCAGCAGCGGGGGGCTGCGCAGGGGCGCAGCTTGGGGCTGCGCATGGGCGCAGCATGGGGGCGCAGCATGGGGCCGAGCAGGGGCGCAGCAGCTTGGGGCTGTGTAGGGGCGCAGCAGCGTGGGGCTGCGCAGGGGCGCAGCAGCGTGGGGCTGCGCAGGGGCGCAGCGTGGGGCCGCGCATGGCCGCGGCATGGGGCCACGCATGCGCGCGGCGTGGGAGTAAGCCGGGGAGAAGCGCGGGGCTGCGCAAGAGCGCTGCGTGGGGCTGTGCAGGGGCGCAGCAGCATGGGGCTGCGCAGGGGCGCACCATGGGTCTGCGCAGGGGCGCAGCAGCGGGGGGCTGCGCAGGGGCGCAGCGTGGGGCTACGCAGGGGCGCAGCATGGGGGCGCAGCATGGGGCCGCACAGCGTGCGGCTGCGCAGTGGCGCAGCGTGGGGCTGCGCATGGGCACAGCATGGGGCCGCGCAGGAGCGCAGCATGAGGCTGTGTAGGGGAGCAGCATGGGGCTGCGCAGGGGCGCAGTGTGGGGCTGCGAAGGGGCGGAGCAGCGTGCGGCTGCGCAGGGGCGCAGCGTGGGGCTGCGCAAGGGCGCAGCATGGGGCTGCGCAAAGGCGCAGCATCGTGGGACTGCGCAGGGGCGCAGCATGGGGCCGCGTATGGGCGCAGCATGGGGCTGCACAGGGGCGCAGAAGCGCGGGGCTGCGCAGGGGCGCAGCAGCGTGGGGCTGCGCAGGGGTGCAGCAGCTTGGGGCTGCGCAGGGGCGCAGCGTGGGGCTGCGCAGGGGCGCAACAGCTTGGGGCTGCGTAGGGGCGCAACGTCGGGCTGTGCAGGGGCGCAGCGCGGGGCTGCACAAAGGCGCAGCAACGTGGGGCTGCGCAGGGGCGCAGCGCGGGGCTGCACAAAGGCGCAGCAACGTGGGGCTGCGCAGGGGCGCAGCATGGGGCTGCGCAGGGGCGCAGCAGTGTGGGTCTGCGCAGGGGCGCAGCAGCGGGGGGCTGCGCAGGGGCGCAGCTTGGGCTGCGCATGGGCGCAGCATGGGGGCGCAGCATGGGGCCGAGCAGGGGCGCAGCAGCTTGGGGCTGTGTAGGGGCGCAGCAGCGTGGGGCTGCGCAGGGGCGCAGCAGCGTGGGGCTGCGCAGGGGCGCAGCGTGGGGCCGCGCATGGCCGCGCATGGGGCCACGCATGCGCGCGGCGTGGGAGTAAGCCGGGGAGAAGCGCGGGGCTGCGCAAGAGCGCTGCGTGGGGCTGTGCAGGGGCGCAGCAGCATGGGGCTGCGCAGGGGCGCACCATGGGTCTGCGCAGGGGCGCAGCAGCGGGGGGCTGCGCAGGGGCGTAGCGTGGGGCTACGCAGGGGCGCAGCATGGGGGCGCAGCATGGGGCCGCACAGCGTGCGGCTGCGCAGTGGCGCAGCGTGGGGCTGCGCATGGGCACAGCATGGGGCCGCGCAGGAGCGCAGCATGAGGCTGTGTAGGGGAGCAGCATGGGGCTGCGCAGGGGCGCAGTGTGGGGCTGCGAAGGGGCGGAGCAGCGTGCGGCTGCGCAGGGGCGCGGCGTGGGCTGCGCAAGGGCGCAGCATGGGGGTAGGGGGGGGCGCTCAACTGGCCAACGGAGGCTGTTTTTAACGGGGCCATGTCAGTTCATGGCCCGGGGCGCACGGGGATGGGTCCCGACTCTCGCCCCCGGTGGTTCTTGGTCGTGCTGCTGGGGGGGGGGGGGGTGCGGAGCTGTTTTGCTGGAACGGGGGGCGTTCCAAGGAAGGTGAGCAGCCTCCTGTGGCAAAACCCAGCGCGCCTCTACGCTGGGGAACCACCGCGGGTGAAGGGCAGAGAGGGGGGAGGGGGTGTGGAGGGTGAAGGGCAGAGAGGGGGGAGGGGGTGTGGAGGGTGAAGGGCAGAGAGGGGGGAGAGGGTGTGGAGGGTGAAGGGCAGAGAGGGGGGAGGGGGTGTGGAGGGTGAAGGGCGGAGAGGGGGGAGGGGGTGTGGAGGGTGAAGGGCACAAAGAGGGGAGGGGTTGTGGAGGGTGAAGGGCAGAGTAGGTGGGGGGTGTGGAGGGTGAAGGGCAGAGAGGGGGGAGAGGGTGTGGAGGGTGAAGGGCAGAGAGGGGGGAGGGGGTGTGGAGGGTGAAGGGCAGAGTAGGTGGGGGGTGTGGAGGGTGAAGGGCGGAGAGGGGGGAGAGGGTGTGGAGGGTGAAGGGCAGAGAGGGGAGAGGGGGTGTGGAGGGTGAAGGGTGGAGACAGGGGAGGGGGTGTGGAGGGTGAAGGGCAGAGTAGGTGGGGGGTGTGGAGGGTGAAGGGCAGAGAGGGGGGAGAGGGTGTGGAGGGTGAAGGGCAGAGAGGGGGGAGGGGGTGTGGAGGGTGAAGGGCGGAGAGGGGGGAGGGGGTGTGGAGGGTCAAGGGCAGAGACGGTGGAGAGGGTGTGGAGGGTGAAGGGCAGAGAGGGGGGGAGGGGGTGTGGAGGGTGAAGGGCAGAGAGAGGGGAGGGGTTGTGGAGGGTGAAGGGCAGAGTAGGTGGGGGGTGTGGAGGGTGAAGGGCAGAGAGGGGGGAGAGGGTGTGGAGGGTGAAGGGCAGAGAGGGGGGAGGGGGTGTGGAGGGTGAAGGGCAGAGTAGGTGGGGGTGTGGAGGGTGAAGGGCGGAGAGGGGGGAGAGGGTGTGGAGGGTGAAGGGCAGAGAGGGGGGAGGCGGTGTGGAGGGTGAAGGGTGGAGACAGGGGAGGTGGTGTGGAGGGTGAAGGGCAGAGTAGGTGGGGGGGTGTGGAGGGTGAAGGGCAGAGAGGGGGGAGAGGGTGTGGAGGGTGAAGGGCAGAGAGGGGGAGAGGGGGTGGAGGGTGAAGGGCAGAGAGGGGGGAGGGGGTGTGGAGGGTGAAGGGCAGAGAAAGCGGAGAGGGTGTGGAGGGTGAAGGGCAGAGTAGGTGGGGGGTGTGGAGGGTGAAGGGCAGAGACGGGGGAGA
This sequence comes from Eutreptiella sp. 'Long Island Sound 2002', assembly GCA_964036045.1. Lineage (NCBI taxonomy): Eukaryota > Euglenozoa > Euglenophyceae > Eutreptiales > Eutreptiaceae > Eutreptiella > Eutreptiella sp. 'Long Island Sound 2002'. The sequence goes on from OZ038383.1 coordinate 128,698,702, forward strand.
GGGTGTGGTTTGGTTTGTGGTTTCTGGTTGGCCCGCCCGAGGCGACGGCACAGCCGAAGGCGGGCCGCCGGAAAATCGCAGCCCCCAACCGTCCATTGGGCGGTTTACTCGGTCCCGCCAGGGTGGGCCGAAGCGGGCAGCCAGTGACAGCACGGCCCGCGCCACCGGGGGCTGTCACCAGCTGTAAAAGTTTTGTGTGGGGGGGGGGGAGCTCCGCTTTGGTGTGGTGGTGGTGGTGTGTTCCCTGGGAGGGGGGGGGGGGGGGGGCTGGCAGCATGGGGCTGCGCAAGGGGCGCAGCGCAGGGATGCGCATGGGCGCAGCGTGGCACCGAGCAGGGGTGCGGTGCGGGGCCGCCACATAGGGGCGCAGCGTGGGACTGTGCTGGGTCGCAGCGGCTACGCAGGGGCACAGCGTGGCTCTGGGCAGGGGCGCCGCAAGCGGCTGTGCAAGGGGCGCAGAGCGGGGCTGCGCTGGGCCGCTGCCTGGAGCTGTGCTAGGGCGCAGCATGTGGCTGCGCAAGGGGCGCAATGTGTGCCTGCGCTGGGGCGCTGCGTGGGACTGCGCAGGGACGCAGTGTGGGGCGGCGCAGGGGCGCGGCATGCGGCTGGTCTGGGGTGCAGCCTGAAGCTGGGCTGGGGCGCAGCGTGGGGCTGCGCATGGGCGGAGCGCGGGGCTGCGCAAGGGGCGCGGCGTGGGGCCGCGCAAGGTTGCGGCATGAGGCTGCGCTGGGGCGCAGCGTGGGGCTGCGCCGGTGCGCTGTGTGGGGCTGCGCAGGGCGCAGCGCGGAATTGCGCATGGGCGCAAGGTGCATGGGCAGGGGCTTGGGCATAGCGCCGTGTGTGAGTGGGCGCCGTCCCGGGGCACGCAGTTGACAGATGACAGATGACAGTGCCCTGCGCACGGGTGCTGGATGGGACTGGGCATGGCGCTGTTTGGGATCGCGCAGGGACTGTGCAGGGGCGCAATGTGGGACTGTGCCAGGGCGCAGTGCGGGGTTGCGCAGGGGCACAACACGGGGCTGCACATGAGCACCACGCAGGGTTGCGCAGGGGTGCAGCGCGGGACTGCGCCGGGGTGCAGTGCGGGGTTGCAAAAGGGCGCAGTGTGGGGCTGCACAGTGGCGCGACGTGGAACTGTGTTAGGGCAAAATGCGGTGCTGTGTAGGGGCGCAGCACGGGGCTGATCAGGGGCGCAGTGCAGGGCTGCACGGGGCTGCGCCGGGGCGCGGTGGGGAGTGCGCAGGGGGGCCGCGCGGGTCTGCACAGGTGAATTCTGGGACTAGGGGCGCGTTCTGGGACTGCGCAGGGGCGCAATGCGGGGCTGTGCAGGGGCGCAGTGCGGGGCTGAGCAGGGGCCCACAGGGAACTGCAAAGGGGTGCAGTGCAGGACGGCGCTGGGGTGCTGTTTGGGACTGCACGGGGGTGCAGTGTGGGGCTGTGCAGGGGCGCTGTGCGGGACTATGTAGGGGCGCTGTGCAGGGCTGCATAGAGGCGCAGGACTGCGCAAGGGCGCAGGGCAGGGCTGCGCAGGGGCGTAGTGTGGGACTGCACAGGGGCGCAGTGCGAGGCTGCGCAGGGGCACAGCGTGGGATTGTGCTGGGGCGTAGTGCGGGGCTGCGCACGGGCGCACTGCAGAGCAGAGCAAGAGGGGCTCCGTGCAGGGGAGCAGTGCAGGGCTGCGCAGGGGCACTGAGCAGGGGTGTGCAGGAGCGTTGTGCAGGGCTGCGCTAGGGCGCTGTGTGGGGCTGCACAAGGGGGTAGTGTGGGGCTGCGCAGGGGCGCAGTGCAAGGCTGCGCAAGGGCACAGTGTGGGATTGCGCTGAGGCGCAGTGCAGGGCTGCGCAAGGGCGCAGTGTGGGATTGCGCAGGTGCGCAGTGCAGGGCTGCGCAGGGGCGCAGTGCTGGGCTGCACAGGGGTGCAGTGCAGGGCTGTGCAAGGGCGCAGTGCTGGGCTGCACGGGGGTGCAGTGCTGGGCTGTACAGGGGAGCTGTGCGGGGCTGCGCAAGGGCGCAGTGTGGGGCTGCGCAGGGGCGCCATGCACATCTGCGCAAGGGCGCAGTGTGGGATTGCACAGGGGCGCGGTGCTGGGCTGCGCAAGGGCGCAGAGTGGGGCTGCCCAAGGACACAGCATGGGACTGTGTAGGAACATAGCGAGTGGCTGTGAAGGGGGCGCAACACAGGGCCACGCAGGATCACAGCGCGGGACTGTAGGGGAACACTGTGTGGGCTGGCGCGGGGGCGTAGTGTGTGACTGCGCAGGGGCACTACGCGCGGCTGCGCAGGGGCGCTGCATGGGATCGTGAAGGGGCGCAGCATGTGGATGTGCAGAACGCGACAGGTGGCTGTGCAGGGGTGTAGCGTGTGGCTGCGCAGGAATACAGCGTGCGGCAGCGCAGGAGTGCAAAGCGCGGCCACGCAGGGTCGCAGTGTCGGGCTGCGCTGGATCACGATGTGGGACTGTAAGGAAAAACGGCGTGGGGCTGTGCGGGGGTGTAGTGTGCGACTGCGTAGGGGCGCAGCGTGTGGCTGTGCAGGGGCGTAGCATGGGATTGTGATGGGGCGCGGCGTCTGGCATCGCAGAACGCGACGGGTGGTTGTGCAGGGGTGCAGCGTGTGGCTGCGCAGGAACACAGCGTGTGGCTGTGCAGGGGTGCAAAGCATGGCCGCGCAGGGGCGCAGCGCGGGGCTGCGCAGGATCACGGCGTGGGACTATAGGGGAACACTATGTGGGGCTGCGCAGGGCGAAGCGCGGCCACGCAGGGTCGCAGTGTCGGGCTGCGCTGGATCACGATGTGGGACTGTAGGGGAAAACGGCGTGGGGCTGTGCGGGGGTGTAGTGTGCGACTGCGCAGGGGCACAGCGTGTGGCTGAGCAGGGGCGCAGCATGGGATCGTGAAGGGGCGCAGCATGTGGCTGCGCAGGACGCAACGGGTGGCTGTGCTGGGGTGTAGCGTGTGGCTGCGCAGGAACACAGCGTGTAACTGTGCAGGGGTGCAAAGTGTGGCTGTGCAGGGGCGCAGCGTGGGGCTGCGCAGGAACACAGCGAGTGGCTGCGCGGGGGCGCGGTGTGGGGCTGCGCAGGGGTGCAGCAAGGGGTCGTGAAGGGGCGCAGCACGTGGCTGCGTAGGGACAGGGGCACTACGAGAGGCCACGCAGGGGCGCAGCGTGGGGCTGCGCAGGAACACAGTGAGTGGCGGCGCAGGGGCGCAGTGTGGGGCTGCGCAGGAACACAGTGAGTGGCGGCGCAGGGGCGCAGTGTGGGGCTGCGCAGGGGTGCAGTGTGGGGCTGCCCGGAGGCGTAGCTTGGGACTGCGCACGGGTGCGGCGTGAGGCTGCGCAGGGACACAGCGTGGGACTGGAGGGGAACACACTGTGGGGCTGCCCAGGGGCGCAGCATGAGGCTTCGCGGGAACACATCCTGGGACTCTGCACGGGCACCGCGTGGGGCCACGCAGGAACACCGCGTGAGGCTACCCAGGGGTGCAGCGTGGGGGGGCGCGGGCGCACAGTGTGGGACTACGCAGGGGAGCAGTGTGGGACCGCGCCTGAGGCACAGTGCTGACCTACGTAGGGGCGCACTGTGGAACTGTGCAGGGGAGCAGTGCGGCGTTGGGTAGGGGCGCCGCGTGGGACTGCACAGCGGTGCTGCAGGGGACCGCGCCTGGACGTAGCGGGGGATCACGTGGGGGTACGTAGGGGCGCAGCGTGCGGCTGCGCAGGGGAGCAGCGTGGGGTTGCACAGGGGCGCAGTGTGTGGCTGCGTAGGGGCGCAGCGTGCTCCTGCTCAAGGGCTGTAGTGTGTGGCCGCACGGCGGCGCAGCATGTGGCCGTGCAGCGGCACAACGTGGGGTTGCGTAGTGGCACTGCATGGGGTTGCGCAGGGGCGCAGCGTGGGGCTGCGCAAGGGGTGCAACGTGGGACTGCGCAGGGGAGCAGTGCGGGGCTGTGCAAGGATGCCGCTTGAGGCTGCGCAGCGGCGCAGCGTGCAGCTGCGTATGGGTGGGGTGTGTGGTCGCGCGGCGGCGCAGCATGTGGCCGTGCAGGGGCATAGCGTGGGGCTGCGCAGGGGTGCAGAGTGGGGCTGCACTGGGGTGTAGCGTGTGGCGGTGCGAGTGGATCAGCGTGGGGTGGTGCGGGGCGCAGCCTGAGGCTGTGCTGGAGCGTAGTGTGGGACTACGCAGGGGCATAGCCCGGGGCTGTGCAGGGGCATGGCGTGCTGCTGCGCAACAGGCGCAGGGTGCGGTTGCGCAGGGGTGCAGCGCGGGGCACAGCATGTGGCCGTTCAGGGGCACATCGTAGGGCTGTGCAGGGGCGTTGCACGGGTCCGTGCATGGGTGCACCCGGGTACCGTGGGGCGCAGCATGGGGCGGCACAGGGGCACAGCGTGGGGCGACGCTGAGGCGCTGTGTGGGACTGCGTAAGGGCGAAGTGTGGGATTGCGCGGGGGAGCCGTACGGGGCTGTGCAGGGGCACAGCTTGAGGCTGCGCGGGAGCGTAGCGTGGGACTGCGCAGGGGCACAGCGTGGGGCTGCACGGGGGGGCTGCATGGGGCTGCGCAAGGGGCACAGGGGTACCGCACGGGGCTGCGCGGGGGTGCAGAGCTAGGTTGCACAGGGGCGCTGCGTGGGGCGACGCTAGGGTGCAGAGGGACCGCAGGGGCGCAGTGTTGGACTGCGCAAGGGTGCAGTGTGGGACTGCGCTGGAGAGCAGTCCGGGGCTGCACAGGGGCGCAGCGTGAGGCTGTGCGGGAGCGTAGCATAGGACTGCGCAGGGGCACAGCACGGGGCCGTGCAGGGGTGCTGCGTGGTGCTGCGCGGAGGATCGTGTGGGGCAACGTTGGGGTGCAGTGTTGGAATGCGCAGCGTTGGACTGTGCCGGGGCGCAGTGTGGGACTGCACAGGAGAGCAGTGCGGGGCTGTGCAGGGGCACAGCGTGCGGCTGAGCAAGGGGCGTAGTGCACAGCTGCTCAAGGGGCGTGGTGTGCGGCTGTGCGAGGGTCGCAGCGTGCGGCTGCGCAAGAGTGCTGCCTGGGCTGTGCGGGGGCGGCGCAGGGTGCAGCTTCGGATGATGCTGGGGCCAACTGTGGGTCTGCGCAGGGGCGCAGCATGGGATGATGCAGGGGCCCAGTGTGGGGCCGCGCCGGGGCGCGGCATGGGGCTGCGCAGGAGCGCAGCGTGAGTCTACGCAAATGGGGGGTGCAGGGCTGCAGGGACGCCTCACCATAGGCTCTTGGCGTCCCTTCAGAGGCGCGCAACGTGATTCCAAGGCCCGACCCCATGCGTAGTCGCGCCTTGCTTCCGGCTGGCGACCCTGCAATGGGGCGAGCACATGCGGCGAGGCACAGGGGTGTACAGGGGTGATGGGTGCAGGGCATTGGGTCAGAGGGGCGCTCAACCATAGGCTGCAGGCAGCCCCCACCTGCCACCCCTGGGGGGGACGCCGCACCACAGGTTCTTGGCATCCCACCCACGTAGTCAGAGCCCTGCCAGGTGGAAATTGGCTGCAGGGCGGGGGGATGCCTCACCACAGGTTTTCGGCATCCCCTGCACGCCGGCAGCGCCTCACCAGGAGGGTGTTGGCAGCTGGGCAGGGGGGGGGGGGGGGGCGGCCTCACCACAGGCTGTTGGCCGGGCGGTCAGGTCGGGGAGCCGGCGGGAACTCACGCGCGGACTCCCCTTGGTGAGGAGGGGACTGCTGACCTGGTGAACGCCACCGAAGCCGACGCTAGGCCAGGGCGTCGGCCAGGCCAGGGGGTGGGGGGGGGCGCTCAACTGGCCAACACAGGCTGTTTTTAACGGGGCCATGTTAGTTCATGGCCCAGGGCGCACGGGGATGAGTCCCGACTCTCGCCCCCGGTGGTTCTTGGTTGTGTTGCGGGGGGGGGGGGGGGGGTTGCGGAGCTGTTTTGCTGGAACGGGGGGCGCTCGTAGGAAGGTGAGCAGCCCTCCTGTGGCAAAACCCAGCGCGCCTCTACGCTGGGGAACCACCGCTGAGGGGGAGAGGGTGTGGAGGGTGAAGGGCAGAGAGGGGGGAGAGGGTGTGGAGGGTGAAGGGCAGAGAGGGTGGAGGGGGTGTGGAGGGTGAAGGGTAGAGAGGGGGGAGAGGGTGTGGAGGGTGAAGGGCAGAGAGGGGGGAGAGGGTGTGGAGGGTGAAGAGCAGAGAGGGGGGAGGGGGTGTGGAGGGTGAAGGGCAGAGAGGGGGGAGGGGGTGTGGAGGGTGAAGGGCAGAGTAGGTGGGGGGTGTGGAGGGTGAAGGGCAGAGAGGGGGGAGAGGGTGTGGAGGGTGAAGGGCGGAGAGGGGGGAGAGGGTGTGGAGCGTGAAGGGCAGAGAGGGGGGAGGGGGTGTGGTGGGTGAAGGGCGGAGAGAGGGGAGAGGGTGTGGAGGGTGAAGGGCAGAGTAGGTGGGGTGTGTGGAGGGTGAAGGGCAGAGAGGGGGGAGAGGGTGTGGAGGGTGAAGGGCAGAGAGGGGGGAGGGGGTGTGGAGGGTGAAGGGCACAGTAGGTGAGGGGTGTGGAGGGTGAAGGGCGGAGAGGGGGGAGAGGGTGTGGAGGGTGAACGGCAGAGAGGGGGGAGGGGGTGTGGAGGGTGAAGGGCAGAGTAGGTGGGGGGTGTGGAGGGTCAAGGGCAGAGAGGGGGGAGGCGGTGTGGAGGGTGAACGGCAGAGAGAGGGGAGGGGTTGTGGAGGGTGAAGGGCATAGTAGGTGGGGGGTGTGGAGGGTGAAGGGCAGAGAGGGGGGAGAGGGTGTGGAGGGTGAAGGGCAGAGAGGGGGGAGGGGGTGTGGAGGATTTGATTTAATTTGATTTGATTTTAGGGCTGATCTTGAGGCTCATAGGCCGCCTGGGGGGCGCATGATGGCTTCCCGACGACTCTGCATATCGGCCGGCCATGTGTATGATGCACGCCCCGTCCGCCCATGCGGGCCGGGGGGGGGGGGGGGGCACAACCCGTGCCCTGGACAGGGAAGGGAGGGGGGGGGGGGCTGGGGCGCCTGTAGGGGAGGGGGGGGGGCAGCCCCCACGTGCCCCGTAGGGGCGAGGGGGCTGAGGACTCCTCGCGGCTACCCCCGGGGGGGCCCCATGCCCGCCAGCACAGGGCGGAGGGACGTTCTCCACCCATGTGCAAGCCAGCACAGGGTGGAAGGATTGGGCCTCCACCCCTGTACACGTCAGCACAGGGTGGAGGCTACGGTGGGTGTTGCGCCACTGCAACCAACCCCCACCCCGTTACTAATCGAGGGGCTATGGGAGTGCTGCTATAGCTGCACCCGGGCCGCAGCGCACATACCGCTGCTGGTGCACCAGGTGTGTTGTTGCAGCTTTGGCTCTGCTACTGCATTGCAGCCAACCCCCGCCCGATTACCACCGAGGGGCTCTGGGGGTGCTGCAACAGCCGCACTCAAGCTGCCGCAGCCGGTGTCATGCCGCACCACAGCCCACTCCCGCCCTGTTACCAACCGAGGGGCTGAGGGGGGGGAGGGGAAGAGGGGGGGGGGCGGCAAGGGGGTAGGGGGTGTGGGGGGGGGAGGTACTTCAACGTAGGGTGGAGGGTATTGTTCTCCACCCCTGTGCACACCAGCACAGGGCGGAGGGTGTGCGCTCCACTCCTGTGCACGTCAACACAGGGGGACAGATCTTGACTCTTGTGCGCGTCAGCACAGGGTGCGAGGTAGAGGTCCCTTCCCCTGTGCACATCAGCGCTGCGCGGAGGGAAAGCACGGGGGGGGTTGGGGGCAGCACACGCTGGAGGGTCTGGCGCCCCGCCCCGGCGCTCTTCAGCATTGGGCGGAGGGACAGGGCTCCACCCCCCTGTGCACCATAGTACAGGGTGGAGGGTCTGGGTTCCCCTCCCCTGTGCACCACAGCACAGGGTGGAGGGAAAGGTCCGCACCCGTGCGCACCACGGCACAGACAGGTCTCCGCGCCATGTGCACATCAGCGCAGGGCGGACAGACAGGGTCCCCTCCCCTATGCACTACAGCAGAGGGGGACGGACAGGTTCCCCACACCTATGCACTTCGGCGCAGGGCGGAGGCACAGGTTCCCCACCTCTGAGCCCATCAGCAAAGGGCGGAGGGACCGGTTCCCCTCTCCCGTGCTCCATAGCCGAGGCTGGAGGAATAGGTTCCCCTCCCCTGTGCACCACAGCACAGGGCGGAGGGACAGCTTCCCGACCACTGTGCACCAGAGCAAAGGGTGGAGGGTCAGGTTCTCCACCCCTGTGCACATCAGCACAAGGCGGAGGGGCAGGGTCCCCTCCCCTGTGCACCATGGCACAGGACGGAGGGAGAGGTTCCCCACCCCTATGCACCATAGCATCGGACGGAGGGACAGGGTCCCCTCCCGTGTGCACCACAGCACAGGGCGGAGAGACAGGTTCCCCACCCCTGTGCACCATAGCACCAGATGGAGGGACAGGTTCCACACCTGTGCGCATCATAGCACGGGGCGGAGGGACAGGTTCCCCTCCCCAGTGCACCATAGCACAGGACGGAGGGACAGGTTCCCCTCCACTGTGCACCACAGCACGGGGCGGGGGGAAAAGGTCCCCTCCCCTGTGCACCACAGCACAAGGCGGAGGTGCAGGTTCTCCTCCCCTGTGCACCATAGCACAAGACGGAGGGACAGGTTCTCCTCCCCGGTGCACCACCGCACAGGGCGGAGGGACAGGTGCTCCTCCCTTGTGCGCCATTGCACAGGACGGAGGGATAGGGTCTCCTCCCCCGTGCACCATAGCACAGGACGAAGGGACAGGTCATCCTCCCCTGTGCACCATAGTACAGGGCGGAGGGACAGGTTCCCCACCCCTGTGCACCGCAGCACAGGGCGGAGGGACAGGTTCCCCTCCCCTGTAAACCATAGTACAGGGCGGAGGGATAGGTTCCCCACCCCTGTGCACCATAGCACAGGGCGGAGGGACAGGTTCCCCTCCCCTGTGCACCATAGCATAGGGCGGAGGGACAGGTTCTCCTCCCCTGTGCAGCTTAGCACAGGACGGAGGGACAAGTTCTCCTCCCCTGTGCACCATAGCATAGGGCGGAGGGGCAGGTTGCCCTCCCCTGTGCACCACAGCACAAGGCGGAGGGACAGGGGGTGTGGAGGGTGAAGGGCAGAGAGGGGGGGGGGGGGTGTGGTGGGTGAAGGGCAGAGAGGGGGCAGGGGGTGTGGAGGGTGAAGGGCAGAGAGAGGGGAGGGGTTGTGGAGGGTGAAGGGCAGAGTAGGTGGGGGGTGTGGAGGGTGAAGGGCAGAGTGGGGGGAGGGGGTGTGGAGGGTGAAGGGCAGAGAGGGGGGAGAGGGTGTGGAGGGTGAAGGGCAGAGAGGGGGGAGAGCGTATGGAGGGTGAAGGGCAGAGTGGGGGGAGGGGGTGCGGAGGGTGAAGGGCAGAGAGGGGGGAGAGGGTGTGGAGGGTGAAGGCCAGAGAGGGGGGAGGGGGTGTGGAGGGTGAAGGGCAGAGAGGGGGGAGGGGGTGTGGAGGGTGAAGGGCAGAGAGAGGGGAGGGGTTGTGGAGGGTGAAGGGCAGAGACGGTGGAGAGGGTGTGGAGGGTGAAGGGCAGAAAGGGGGGAGGGGGTGTGGAGGGTCAAGGGCAGAGACGGTGGAGAGGGTGTGGAGGGTGAAGGGCAGAGAGGGGGGAGAGGGTGTGGAGGGTGAAGGGCGGAGAGGGGGGAGCGGGTCTGGAGGGTGAAGGGCAGAGAGGAGGCAAGGAGTCTGGACGGAGATATCTGAAGTGCTGCGATGTCTTCTGTGCAGAGCATGAAACCTCGGGCCACAGCGTTCTGAACGCATTCTGGAATCATCTGCTCGACCTTTTCGGGGGCCTCCCGCCAAAGGACTGGCCTTCACGGTATCGCCGGGATTTCACATTGGCTCCCGTCGATGATGAGGACCCCGTGATCTTGTCGCTACCGCTGAAAGGTGTGGGGAGGGTGCATGGGGCCCATGAACCGGTCCAGGCCTGTACTCAGTCACATGCCGGGAGCTCGGTGGTCAACGCCTTTGGGACAGCGACCACTGGGTTGGAACGCAATCAAGCAAATTGTTGCCGGAAAGGGGTGTGGATTAGGAAGGCGAAGCGAAATCACCTCGAAGAGAGGTTGCTAGATCAAGCGCAGGCGCGGGCGTCGTATACCCCCCTTTTGGGGGGTCTTTTGGGGGTCAATCGCGTAGCATACCCCAAGGCATGATATTTGATGTCCAACCCCTTGTAAAATCATTATTTTGCCCAATAAGACCATCCCACAATGGATTTTCTGGTTCTGAGGCCTCTATCCCCTGAAACTGGATATCACTTTTTGGGGGGCGGGGTGGGGGTGGGTGGGTGTTTCTGTCTGCCTGCCTGCTTGCCCGACTGACTGCCTGATTGACTGCTTGCCTGACTACCTTACTGATTGGCTGACTGTCAGCCTCTCTTCGAAGTGCACTGCTGAAGGCAATAGACTTTGGAATGGAATACCAAAAGGTTGCCAAATCATGTCATGGTATTTGAACGTCCGAACTCATTTTTTCCAGGTGTCATTGTTCCCACAAATGGGCGGTTTGGCTACATGACTCCGGCCGTCTAGGGGGTGCCCAATGCTTCACAGCAGGGGACAAAATAAGAATTGGCCCACAAAGGGGTGGCTTGGCTTACATCACCCCTGCCGTCCACGGGGTCCCTGATGCCTCTTAGCAGGGGACAAAATCAGAAGTGGCCCACAATTGGGCGGATTCACGGCATGCATGTTCACATTTCCATTGCGGCTGGCACCCTCCATGAAATAACAGCGACCATCCAAGCAAGCACCCATGAGCCTCCAAGAAGTAAGAGCAACCAAGCATGGGCCCATGGGAAATAACAACCACCAATTAGGGTCTACGCTTGTTCTTGCGCCACATTCCGGGAACTTGTACCAAAGTTTGCCATGGTACATGGGAATTGGTGCCAAATTTTCTCCGTCACATGTCGCAAATCCCCTCGGCATGAAGCAGTTTGTACCTTGACAATACCTGAGAATTTTTTTGAGTGTTGGTTGTAAATTGCAAGGTGCAATTCCAAGTGCGGGCCGGAAAATCGGATGGGTCAAAAATTTTTTCTCAGACATTTGGTTCGGCACACCACTTGGGAAACCGGAGGCGTCCCCCGCTTCGAAAAAGTGCTTGGAAATTTCGCTGGGCAGGGCTACTTGGGAAAAGTGCTTGCGAGGTTGCATGCGAGGTTGCCGGCTGGGCTGGGCTGGGATTGGTGCTGGGAAACGAGGTTGGGTGGGGAGCTTGGGAAAAGTACTTGGAAATTTTGCCCCGATGCATGCGGACAATGGGCCGAAGGTTCCTGCTCCGACAGCGCGTTGTCGACAACTGCATTTTTCACACATGAATTTGCATCATCTGTTGCTCCCCGTCCTCTTTGAAGTGATGTGCTTTGAGTGGTTGCCGTCCAGTAGCTCTTGGTGGGTGGCTGCGTTGAACTAAGTAGACCAAAGCCCACGTACACCTTTGACTGGCTCACCTTAGTCAGGTCTTACCCCGCCTCTAATGCCTAGTCAGCCCTCCAAAATCGTTCCAAAACATTGTTTTTTCAACTCTCAACCCCCCAAACAGGGGATGGGGATGGTGGTCCCTTGCCCCCTCGCAAATATTGGGGCTGGGGCTGGGGGGTGGGCGCGGGCGGAAGAGATAATTGCCATATTTTTATGGCATAAGTTGCCACACGCCCCCCCTCCCCTCCCCTTCCCCCCCGCTACAGCTCACCACAGGAACCGAGGCGCCAGGTTTGCCATTTCCCACAGAGCAATTGGACCCCCCCTTCGAATGCGAAGTCGTGGAGGCCATGCGGCTGGTGCAACGGTGGGCCAAATGGGAAGAGAGGGCGCGGACGTTGAGTCGCGTGAAACACGAGCTGCAGCAGCGGCTGGAGAACTGCCAGGCCCGCATCGTGGCCGCGCAGGCGCAGGAGGCCGCCACGCGCGAGGCCGTGCAGCGCTGGCACGCCGAGGGCCTGGAGCAAATCCTCAGGCAAAAGCTGCAGACGGTGTGGAGCTGTCGTGGGGTGCGTTCCGGGCTTGCGCCAGGGGCGTGGACTGAGGGCCCGAATCTCGAACCTCTATGAGGAGTGGTGTGGGTGTGTGGGTGTGTCGGTATGTGTGTGTGTTGGGGGGGTGGGGGGCACGGAGTGGGGGAGCGTACGTGGTGGACGGCCGGGACAACGCGTGGAGGAGCAGGGCACTTGGGGCCTCACGCACACGGAAACGCAGCGGGGCAGGCTGTGGACGGCCGGAGGCCGGAGGGGTGGGGACAGCAACAACCGTCAGACGACCCCCGCAACAACCAGCACAACCCCCAACACGCCAACAACTGGGCGCCGCTGACGCGCAAACGGCACATCCCGCCACATTCAGCACAGCCCCAACACACCAACTACTGGGCTCCGCGAACGTGGAAACAACACCAGCAAGAGCTCCGGCCGCAGCGGCCGACAGAACGCAGCGACCCGACGCAACATGCGAAGGGACGAACGGGTGACTGTCCAGGGCCCCGTAAAGGAGCAACAACCCAACGGACTGTCACACAGGGGGACCGCCGCGCGTTCTGGATGCCCTTTCCAAGGGGTAGGAACTCGCCTCCATTGGCCCTTGCCCGGGGCACGAGCCAACAACAACAACGCGACGGCATGTCACACGGGGGGGGGGAGAACTTGGCCCTCTGACTGAGCGACAGGGCGGTCTATAGGAGGAGAGAGGGGCCCGGAGGATCGCCTGCTTAGTGATGTCTGTACGGGCCCCTCAGAGACACTTTTCACAGGGCACTGCTTTCTATCACAGCGAAAGGCGCCTGTGGCAATGTCACTGACGAGCTTTGTGTTCTGACTTTGTTGCTCTCCAGCTCTGTGCCTTTGTGGTGGAGGTTGGCATACGACATCCGCATCCCACAGTGGGGCAGTGCAAGCCTCCGCGTCAGCCGACAAATCGGCTTCTGTTGCCTAGCCCAAAAATTTCCATTTTTCCAGGCGGCTAGTCCGGCTAGCAAAATCCATCAAAGATACCCGAGGAAAAGGTGGTGAGGCTGTGGAAAAATGGGGAAAATGGGACAGGAAAAAATGGGAAATTTATCCCATTTTTCACCCACCTCCCCCGATTTTCTCCCCGTTTCCCAGCAATTTCCTACCTTTTTTTCTACATTTCCCACAATGTATTTTTGGCAATTTCTCACAATTCCCCATTTCCCCCCATTTCCCCCATTCTACCCCATTTCCCCCCATTTCGCCACATTTTTCCATTTATCCGATTTTTCCAAGCCCCTGCGGCTCGGCGGCTAAGTGGCTGCGGCCAACACGGATGCCTGGGCAGTGGGGCGTACGTAGACCCCTGGGCAATCTCCCCTCTACATACCCCAACAACCCTAAAAGGCATGCATTTGCACCGACGTGGTGGGGACACCTGGGATGCGTGATGCTGTCAATACATGCCAACAGAAATCAAGGAACGGTGTGATTTTGGGGGTACCTTTACAGTGTGCACCCGGTGTGGGAGGGGTCTGTGGTGATTGTCTCTGTGCGATGAGCGTGTGAGCTGTGTGGGGTGCGCTTGGTGTCTGCTTGCCGGGGGGGATGGGGGGGTTGGCACGAGGCCATGGTGCTGGATTGCCGTTGGTGGCGCCTATTGGCCTCTCGCCACTGTATCTTCCGACCCTCTGTGGGTCCGAACATGGTTTGGTTGTGTCAACGGAGCCCTTGGATGACTTGTCCTGTCTGACTACTCCCGGGTCGGCCGTCCCAAAGATGGGCTGTTGCCCGTGGCGGTGACCAGGTAATCATTGTGGTTGTCAGAAGCCCCTGTCAGGAAAACAATCCTGCAGATGCACACACCAGCGCGCAAGTCAGTGCTGGGGTCGGCAAACCCCCGCATGGATTTGGAGTGTGCATTTGGGTGCCTTTCCCTTTTGTCCTTTCATTTGCCTCTTTTTGTGCTCCGCACCATTTTCGGCGATTGCTGTCTGCCCTGCACTGTTACCTCCCCTTGTGTTTCCCTTTCCCCCTGCCCTGGTTCCTCTGGGCTCTCCATGTTCCTCCTGTCCTGGGGGGTAAAGGGGAGCAGCAGAACGTGTTGCCGTGGGGAGGGGAAGGGGGAGGGAGTTCGTCGTGCCCGTATCCCCTCCTTCCCCTTGCCTCGAAGGGGCTCTTTGTTGGCCTCAGTTTACTTGGTGTTGGTGGTTTTGGCCGCTTGCTTCTGCTGGCCCATATATCCCAGTCTGTCCTGGGTGTAGTTTCATTATGTTTGTTGGTGTGTTGGCCTCAGCTCGCGCAGCGGTGGTGGACCATGTGCTACTGTAGCGCCCACTGTCAGACTAAGGGTTTGTGACCGGGGCTAGGTCCCCTTTGTCGGCATCCCTGCAGTCGGAGCACGGGGGGGGGCGGGGGTCCGCGGCCTCCTCCCCTCCCCTTTCCAGTGTCTGTTGGCGCATCAATGAGGGCTTGCGTGCCCCAGGCATCTTTTCTGGGCTGCCCTCGGCTTGTATGGGCTGCCCTCCGATGTTGTTGTGTGGGTGTGTGCGTTTCGCTGTTGTTGGTGTCATTGTTGCTATGGTGTTGGTGTCGTGGTCTCGGTTGCTGTGTTTGTTTTTTTCTTGTGTGTGGGGGGGGTTATTCGGATTTGGATTTGGTTGCCAATGTTAGGGCTCACAGGATGCCCAGGGGTGGGCGTGCACGAGCCCCCCGGACGCCGAGGGGAAGGGGGGGGACTGGAAAGGGGGCTCTTCTGTCAGGGGCCTTTATTTTGGCCGTTGCTTGGCACAAATATTGGCAGTTTATTTTCCTTGAAAAGGGGGCAAATGACCACTTCTCTGACCCCAATCGACACCCCGAGTCCAAACCTGTCATTTGCATTTTTTTGGGCTTGCAGGTGCAGCTGCAGCATGCTGCAGCACCTATTATTCAGATTGCGAAGGATGCGGCAGCATGCTGCAACAGACCTAAATTTTGATACCGCATGTGTATTGTCTGCTTGCCGTGAGAGTGTATTCACCTTATGTACGTTGTGCAGACCTGTATTCCATTTACCATTCACATGACTTAACCAACACCACCACTGACACTACTTCCCCCACCAGCTGGGCCAGACGCTACACTGAGACAAGCAGAAGTACCAATGACTGCTTGCGATGGGCCATTGGTGAAGGCATGAACAGTTCACATTTGACTGATCCCTCGAGAGACGCCCGACTGGGGAAGTTTTACTGCAGCCTTTGTGCAGCATTGTTGATGGCAAAGGGGGCTGTGTTAACGGACAAATTGTTTGCGGACGGAGGATTTGTATGCAAACCTGGGACACACACCCGCAAACCAGCAGTGCTGGCCCCCTATCGGCGTCCGGGTATCCGGGCCTAATCACCCTGCCCTGCCCCCTGCCCTCGCACAAGCACCGTGGAGCCAGAGACAAGGGCACAGTCGGAGGGCTCTGCACATCACAGGTCCATGTCCTCTTCCCCGGAGGAGGGGGCGTACTCTACGGAGGAGACCTCCGCTCAACCGTCTAGGGTCACGCCTTCGTGTTTTGCCTCCATGCCAGGCCCTACCCACTCATCCCTGGCGAGAACGCGCAGAGCATCCCCTACCACCTACGTATATGTCGACACTGCGTAGCGGACACACATTGCCGGTGCCACACAGACTGTGGTCCAATCATCGTCCCAATCCATGGGCACAAGCCGCTTGCACACCCGCAGACCACGCCACTCAGCGGAGGGGGAGTCCGCGCTGCACCACACCGGCACCGCAGACACAAACCCCTGCTCAGTCCTCATGCACGCGCATGGGGACCAGGGCATACCAGGCCTTGTCGAGCGACGGGGCTGCCAGGCGGCCGACGTGGGCAAGGGTAGCAGCTATGCGGAGGGACCCCAGCTCGACGCGCCACCCTGGAGGGCGGGGGTGTCGAGGAGAGCTTCACGCCGCGCCCGCAGCAGGCAGCAGAAAAATCCGGGCCGCTGCACCCACTAGGAACATGCAGACCGCCGCATCCAGAGTGGCCGTCGGCACCCCCCCCACCACTCCACTCGCACGATCACTGCCTCGTGCCAGGAGAGGAGTACGTCCGCATCAGCGTACTCCAACAAAAGGTCGGGCGGAAGGTCCGGGTGCACCAGTTGCCACGTGATGGGCCTCGGAGCCTCTCCGCGCCGCGGTGTCACACACCACTCATGCCGCGTCAAGGTGTTGGGAGACCGCCAGCCACCCTGCGCTGGTTGCTAGTGCCACAGCGACACATCTAGATGACATATGCGCACACCACGCGTTGCATTCCTCGCGACAGATGTAGTACTGCAGGTCTGCCGTGGCTGAGACGTGTGTGAGAGGCCCCACACACAGCCAAAATAATTATTTGAGCCCCAGTGGCTGCATGAGCGCAGACTGGAGGCACTGCAGCCAGCACGCATGGTCATAGGACCCGATGGGGGGGGGCGTTGGCAATCTGACTCACATTGTCCAGCGTGCTTACCACATCACACACTAGTGACTTGGAGCAGACAAGACGCACGGTATCGGTCATGAGGCCATGCACAGGTACAAGCCCCGCACGCGCCACCCCTAGCCCCCGTTTAGCCAGCTCATCGGCATCCTTTTGCCACGAGGCAACACAGAATTCAGAAACACGGCATACACCGCACTACATCCACCCAAACACAACGGGTGGGACGCCCCCTATCCGCCCCGAAGGTGGCGCTGACATTGTCTGCCACAAATCCCAGGACATCTTGGGGCGAACACCAAGCTCACTTAGGACGTAGAGAACCAAGCCCTTCCCACAGCACTCCGCCACCCATGAGGAGCCACAGACCAAGACGGCCCCGGAGAACTCTGGCAAGTGCGCGACCCGCGTCTACCACGACCACCAACCAGTCGTGCAGATCCCTGTCCTTGGAGCCATCCGTGATAACAACCACAGGGCTCCGGGGTGGCCAAAGGTATTCCCTGTGGATGGGCGCTGGATGCAGAAGGTTGTCTGCGGCCCAGCACAGCCTGGGGGAAAATCGGGTAGCCAACGGCAAACGGACACCCAATCACTGCCCGCAAAAGGACGGAGACCCGCACCCATCACACCGCAACGCAACGCAGCATGCAACGCGTGTAGATGCTCCGACTGTTTAGCGCCAAGAAAAGGCCTTTGATGTACCGAAGCTGATACGTGAGATACAGCCGGGGTTCGCAAAATCCGAAAGGAGGCGAGACACTGTACATCAGGCCCACAGGGACATGCTATGAGATGCCGATGCATGACATAAGCACGCGGTGTACCAAGACTTGGGCACCCTGCAGCCACTCCTCCCATGGAAAATTGACCGTTCTGTACTAGCATCACGTGACAATCTTTGCATTTCTTTTAATTTGTTTGTGTGGATTCGGCGCACGCATGTTTCATACTTTTGTCTCCCCCGCGCAGTACGTTACGATGTAACCGCCCCTGTTACCACTAGCCGTTACTACCAGCCGGTATTTCGTATTATTGCAATTCGCAATTACTTTTTTCCTCCGTTACCTATTGACCAGGATGGAGGCATAGCCTCGAAGATGAAAAATCCGTGATAGATAGGGCATACACATGCAGAATGCGTAGGCACAGCAGGTACGATGGGCGCAGCCTACACACACGACTCCTAAGAGCCTGCAGACGCGCCTCAAGTCTCTGCAGCTTGTCGGTTGGGGGCTCACCCATCACCAGCGGGACACATGCCATGACTAGGTCTCCTGCCTCTAAAGGCACCGGCCCCAAAGCCCACACATACATGCCAACCCTCCCCCGTTAACCCAGCGCACCAGACACCCCCCCCCCCGTTCCAGGGCGCCCAGCCTATGCCCAGCCACTGTCTCCCTGATGGCAAGTGCCAGCTTCAATGGCATTTTAAATCGACAGTAACCGCCCCCAACCCCTTCGGCAACCTCCTCCAACCCCCTGCCTAACCTCTTCTGAGGCCGCATTTGAGGTCCCTCCCCTTCTAACGCATCCCTGGTGCCTACACCCACGCCCTGTTGCATTTGCAGGAGCAGCACATGAAGTGGACGGCCCTCGGGCATCAGCACCGTCTCTGCCACAGCAGCGCCCAAGAAGAGGAGCAGCACCGCGGCCTCAAGCGGCAGCAGAGCCGCGATGCCAAATCTGCGCAGGCCCAGACACGGGGCAGCCTGCAGGCGCAGTACGAGCAGGTGTCTGTGATGTTGGCGCGTGAGGGTTCCACAGCAGAGCAGCTGCTCCCCGGTTCTATCCTTCTGAACCTGTACAGTTTGGGGCAGGGGGGTCCTTTAGGAACTAGATTTTTTTTGATTTTTTTTTTAAGGACCGCCCTTAAGGACCGCCCCATAGGACCACCAACCGCCAACCACCAACCGCCACCAACCGCTGGCCACAGCCAACCCCCAGCGGCGACCAACCGCCAACTGCCAACCACTGCCAACCGCCACCAACCACCAATCACCAACCACCAATCACCAACCACCAACCGCCGCCAACCACCACCAACCGCCACTAACCCCCAGTTGCCAACTGCCAACCACCACTCGCCACCAACCGCCAACCACCAACCGCCACCAACCATGGTTGAAAACACCTTCCCCCCCCGCGTGTCCATTACCCCCCCCCCCCCCCGTGTCCATCCCCCCCACCCCCCGGGGGGGGGGGGAACCGTCACCGGCTGATTCCAAATAAAAGGCAACAGTGTCATATTGCACAGGATTGCATAATTATGAGAGCTCGTCGTTAGAGCTTATGCGTACCTCCTTTGTGCTAACCCATTGCACTCCTCAGACCTCTCAAAATGTTCCCTGAAGACACTATTGTGCGCTATGTTTGTTCCACAAAGGAGCCTGTGCTGGCTGTTGTGCAAGGCCCTTCTCCTCATGGTGATCAGTACAGAACCATAACGTACAAACGCGGTGCCACAGAAGTTGTGCATGACCGCGCTTCCCTGAAACGTTTGACAGCCTGCTGCAGCCAATTCATCCATCCCTGTGGTTGATGGGCAGCATGTGCAGCTGTTCAAGACTCTGTGGGACCGGAAAAAGAAATTTTACACTGTCCCTGTTCAGCAGTAGGGGCATGCGACAAACTGATGGACTGATGCATTGTATTGAGAATTTTGCTTGTTTGCATCATTTGCATGGCACCATTCGATCTCTGTATGTCAGCGTGTATTTCAGAGCCTTGGGCGACGTACTGCAAGCAACAGATCAGTCATAAATTCTGCGTAGTATGCGGCGGTAATTTGTTTGTTGGCGATGGTGTCTATCCGGGGGGGGGGGGGGGTTCACTTGGCAATGGTCCCCCCTGGGGTGGGGGGGAACCATCGTCCCTGGGGGGATGGACAGGGGGGGGGGGGGGTATTAGGTACACGCGGTCTTTTTAGGAAAACTGTGTGTAGGAACATTTTCCCTTTTTTTCCCCCTTCGCTCAAGGACCCCCCTGGTTTGGGGCAGGCCACCAACATGACACGGTTGCCCCAGTGCAATGCTTGTGAAAATGGTGGAATGCAGACTAGGGGTCCACCTACACCTTCGCTGAGCCTGTTTTCAATAGGTCTCAGTTGCCAGCTGCATGTGCCAGCCAAGTGGCTGTTTGCACCCCCTCCCCCCCCTTGGAGGTGTATGGTGCGCCTCGGATAGTCCATTTGGGCACCCAGCCCCGGCCACCCCTTGCGGACCCCCATGCCCCAAGGGGGGGGGCTCCTTAAGAAGCCTGCAATTTTGCTTTGTTAAGGACAGCCCTTAAGGACCGCCCTTAGGGACTGCTAACCACCAACCGCCAACCACCAACCGCCAACCGCTTCCAACCGCCACCAACCACCAACCACCAGCCTCCACCAATCGCCAACCACCAACTGCCACCAACCGCCGCCAATTGCCACCAGCCGCCAACCGCCATCTTCTGGAGCAGAGAAGATGGGTTATTTTGGGACACAAAACGGGTCAAAAATGGGTCAAAAATGTGTTTTTCCAAAAATGACCCTAGACCATTTGGGGTGCACAAACACGTGAAATGAGCCCTTTTTGAGCCCATTGCAAGCCCTTTTGGCCACTCTAGAGTCACAAAATGCCTTGAAAATGGGCTGTTTTGGGGCCTAAAATCAGTCAAAAATGGATCAAAAATGTGTTCTTCCAAAGATAGCTTGGGACAATTTGGGGTGCACAAACAAGTGAATGAGCCCATTTTGAGCCCATGTTGAGCAAATTTGGCCCCTATAAAGGCCGAAAGGGCCTTGAAAGTGGCCAATTTGGGACCACAAATGGCGGGTCAAACGGGTCAAACCCATGGTTTACAAAAATAATCCTAGTCCCGTTTTAGTGCCCAAACGGATGAATACAGCTCATTTTGAGCCCCTTTTGAGCCGCTCTCATCCACTTTCCAATGCGCACTTCATTTGTCATTGAAGTCTCCTAGACGATGTTCCTTCCCCCACCAGCTCGGTCCCAATATTCAATCCTGGTTAGGGTAAACCCTAGCCCTAACCTGGCGTTTGGAAGGGGCGTGCCTGGGGGCTCTTCTGGGGGACTATCTTTTAAGAGTAGCGCGCAGTGCAAGGACGTCCCTGTTATGTTTGCCGTTACGAAGGCTTTTTTTCTTCCTTCAGGACGCCCCTGTGGCGCTCCGAAGGCTTTGTTTTTCTTCCTGAAGGACCCCCCTGCCCCATTTCCAGCTGCAGCAAGACCAAGAGGACCTTTTCCAGATGGTGTCCACCGTGAAGCTCAAGCTCTACAATGCGCATCGCTTCATGGTGCTGCCCTTCAGAGACACGCTTGAGGAGGACGCCATCGACAAGGGGCTGATGACCCCTTTGCACTACCAGTACCAGGGTCCTGAGTATGTCTGCGCCTCGGGGTCATGGTTTGTGTGTATGTTGGGAGTCCGGTGGTGTGATTTGAGCATTGCCATGTGCAGTTTTGTGAGCGGGCTGCTGAGCCGTGTGGAGCAAAGCAGCATGCACTCTCATGACATCAGGGCAGGTGCGGGGGGGGGGGGGGGGGGAAGGGCTCAATTGGAAGGACCATCAATCAGTGGTTATGAACTCTGGCGCCGAAATTTCTTTTGAGCAGTAACAGTGGTCCAAAAATTTTCACCAAATACATGGCAAATGATGACTTTTCTGACCCCCCTTGACGCGCTGATTCCAAAAATCCCATTTTCATTTTTTCCCTGATTTTTGGGTCTGGGTTACCTCCGGGGCCCGGGGGTCAGTCTTGGTAGGATTTTGGGGGTCCCGTCAATTTAGCCCCTTTTTGGGAGGGGGGTCTAGGCAGGGGGCTCCATCGACCCCCTCCCCCCCCCTCAATTGAAACCCCGCCTGCCCCAGGACTGACTCCTAAGAATTCAGGGAAAAGTTGGGACGATGTTTTTGCGGCCGCCTCTGGGGTCGGCTGGCGCGAAGCCCTCGAAGCCTGTAGGACTGTGACGGGCATCCCCAAGACTTTCACAAGTGAAAAATAATGCTGAGGTACGCAAGGCTGTGTGCTGTGCTCCTGCATAAAGTCTCGGTTTCTGACATGCAAACCCTCTGACGTGTGCATCGTCATGTGTAGTGAAGGAGGTGCCACGTCGCCTGCCTTTGAAGCTGATTCTTGATGTTGTTGAGCTGAGAGTCCAGAATTTGCTTGTGGAAGGCCTGCTACGGGGGAGCGCCGAGCCTCACAAAAAGGGGGAGTGATGTGACGGCATGCTGCGGTCACCTCCGCGCCCCAACCCGCCCCATGAGCCCGCTGCACCAAGGACCCCTGGGAAAAATCCCTGCAATTGGATCAACAAGCTCTGGGCAGGGATGTATCAGAACGTCTCGGACCCAGATTTCAGGATGGGAAATAATGGTTGACGACAGGAACTATTGATTAGGTGATAGATTGATTAGACAACTTTTGGTGCACAGACTTTTTGGGTTCCAGACCCCCCCCCCTTTTCGCAGACATCTGGCTGCGACTCATTGAGAAATTACACCAACATCGGCATACTGCGGTCTTCTGGGTGACGACATCTTAGTTCTCCCCTGTTTTGGGGGGACTGCTGGTCCCTGGGGGGTCATGAGTATTACAATTGGTTTTTGTCCACCAGAATAAGAAAATCTCCAAAAAAAAAAAAGCTCTTTGTGTATCGTGAATAAAAAAAGAGTCTCAGAAACCGAAATTCCTAGGATGAAAAGTTGCTTCATGAACAGGTTCTAATGTAAACTGTACTAAGCACTGCCAAGTACGATCTGAAACAGTAAAATAATTACTAACAAAATATTTTCTTCATATGGGGAGTGATGCGGCGACCAGAAGCGCGATCCCCGATGGTCAATTGTATGTGCACGCAGACCGGGGGCATACCCTTGGGGGCGTACAGACCGGGGCCATGGGGGGTGGCAACCACAACTAGTGCAACAATGCATGGATGTCGCACGCACAGTGCAAACCGTCTCCATGCCCATGTATGGGGGCCTTTTTGGCAGTGCAGAGTGTCCCCATGCCCATAGGGGAGCGACTGTGCAGGAGGCTGCGCAGGATGAAGCCCTCGGCGCTGGGGCTGGATGGGTGGAGCCTGGGAGACCTCCGGGCCCTCCCCCACGGCCTACTGGACTGGCTGGCAGCCCTGCTACGGCTGGTGGTGGACTGGGGGCGCTGGCCAGCCCGGCTGGCCGAGGGGTACACGGCGCTCGTGCCAAAGGACGGCCCTCCCGGAGCGCTCAACACACGCCCGCTGACGGTACTGTCCACCGTCCACCGCCTGTGGGCGGGACTGCGCCTGGAGGAGGTCATCCTCTGGCAGCAGTCCTGGGCACACCCCCTGGCCTTTGGGTTCCGGCCGGACAGGGGATCGCTGGACGGCGCGGCGGTGACGCAGCTCCTGCTGGAGCTCTGCCGCCTCCGCGGATGGACGGTCGCGGGGATGAGCATCGAATACAAGAAATGTTTCGATCTCATCCCCCAGGCCGTCGTGCTGCGGGTGGCGGCGGAGCTCAGCATGGCGCCGGCCGTCTGCAGGGCGCTGGGAGCCATGCACCGGCAGCTCCGCCGGTGGTTCAAGATCGTGGGCTGCCTGGGGCTGTGGTGGCGCGCCACCAATGGCATCCTGCAGGGGTGCCCGCTGTCGGTAATCCTCGTCAACGTACTGATGGGGATCTGGAAGGAGGAGATTGACTCCCTCCGACAGCAGGTATGCGCCTGGACGCGGGAGCTACCGCCAGCCTGGAGACTGCTGCCGGCGGCCGATCTGGAGGACCCCCCGCAGGTGATCCTGCGGGACGCCGGGCGGGGGTACGTCGCCGTGGGGGCCCAGGGGTACGCCAATGACACGGAGGCGGTGGCCCCGGGCATGGGCGCCCTGCGGCAGACCACGCCGGCCACGGAGCGCTGGCTCCGCCTCACGGGGCAGAGTGTGAACGTGGACAAGTCCACCTCCTTCCTGGAAGGCGAGGATGACCCGGCGTCACTGCTACTGCTAGGGGAGGCCATCCCCAGGTCGCAAGAGTTCAAGCGCTTGGGAGTGGGGATCCGCGTCGGACAGGGGCGCGGGGCGGGGCCAACCCTGGAGGGCAGAATGGACTCCATTGGGGAGGTCCTACTCCGCATGCCACACCTGCCCACATTCGAGCGGCGAGCCACGGCAGCAGCAGTCAAGCCCCTGCCCAAGGCGCTACATGGGGTGGCGCTAGCGGGCGTGGAGACCAGCCGCCTGCGGCGCCTGGAGACCCGCGTGGTAGCCGCTGTGTGGGGACCCACGCGCACGGCCAGGGCGAAGGAGGTAGTCTTCTGCCTGCTAACGCCGGGCCACCGCACGTCGCCGGTCATGTGCACGCGGTACGAGCGCCTAGTCTGGCTGGCGCGCACCGCACGAGAGGCGGGGGCCGCCCAGTGCCTGTTTAAGGCCGTCTGGGAGACCCAGCAGGCCCCCCCGTGCACGGGGCCAGCGGGACGGGCGCCGAGGACAGCCCACGAGCTGGGCTGGCACCCGCTGCAAGGGTGGTGGCGCTGGCAGGTGCCGGGGCAGGGTGAGCCGTTGTGCCTCCTGCGGCCGGCGTGGTCGCAGCTGAAGCATCGCATCCGCGACAGCCTCTGGCACCCTGCGCTGCGGGGACTGGAGGCACGCCGGCCGGGGACGTTCGGCGGCCTGGGGGGGGGGGGGGGGGCTGGATCGCGCGGCTTGCCAGCATGGACGGCGCGTAGCGCGGTCCGAGCTGGAAGCCTCGCTACTCCGGGGACTGGTGGCAGGGGCGACATGGACGTCGGAGCGCGCGGCCCGGCACCGGCTCCGGGAAAGCCTGGGGTTCCCCTACTGCGGGGCGCTGGCAGAGGACGAGGACCACGCGCTCTGGGCCTGTCCGGAGTGGGCCCTGGCGCGAGGCCCCTGGCTGCCCTGGGTGGAGGGTGCAGCCCAGGCAATCCCGGGACTGGGGCCCCCAGCCGCCTGGCCACCTTGTCTTCGCAGGGCGGGGCTGTCGCCTACAACGGTCACCGCGGGAGCCGAGAGGAGCGACGAGAACGAGTTCACCCGGCGGCTGTATAGTAAGTTCCTGGCGGTGCTGGCGGCCTGGCTGGACAAGGAGCATGCCCCGGGGGACGATGGCCGGGAGAGACTCTTCCCGGAGCACCCCAGCCGGCCGGGCCGGCATGGGCACTACTTGTGGGCGCAACCGGTGGGCCCGGTGCCGCTGCCCGCAGGCCGCCCCGCGATACGCTCCATGCCGGGAGTGCCGCACGGCTGGAAGTGGCCGGCAGCCCTTAGCGACAGCCTGCTCCGCTGGGCGATGCGGCTGCAATGGCGGGCGGAGGCGGGGCAGGTTGTGTACGCCGAGCTGGCCCTAGACTAGGAAGAGTTCACGGGCGAGGGGTCGCCGGCTCCGCCAGCTCAGCGACTGCGGGGGTTGGCCCTGTCGCTGCACGACCGAGCACACGTGCTGCGCCGCGCCCTGGAGGACCTACAGCCGCACCTGCTGGCGGGCACGCTCGTGCAGGGCAAGCCTCTGAAGAGGTGTGGCTCCCTGGTAGCCCTCGGAGGGAGGCTGCGCATTGGGCTGCGCGCGCGGCCGTACTTTGCGGCAAGGGGCACCATGAAAGCGCAGTTGGAGCGCCTCTCGCCGCCCTGCGTGGCCAAGTGGCAGCAGCGGCTGCGGACCCCAGCGCAGCAGCGGGTGCGGCAGGTGGCGTTCCTACGGCACTATTTCCCGGTGCCCGAGGGGGGCCGTGAGGCCCTAAGGCTAGGGCAACGACAACCGGGGCGCCCGCAGCCCGGAGGGCCGGGAGCCCCCCCCCCCCCCCCCGCCAGCGCGACCGCCGAAGCCGAGGCCGCAAGGGAGACCAATGCCGGGCTCCCCACCGGGCTCGCCGCCGGCCGGAGCACGGGCGGCGCCGCGGCAAGATGCGCCAGGCTGCTTCACTGGAGGAGGAGTGTGCCCGCAGCACGGGGCCCCGGCATGTCCGTGGTGTAGGGCGTGGAACCGCGGGGTGGCCAAGTGCTCTGATCGAGGACCTACCGGGCACGCCCCGGCGGGGGCGGTGGCGACGTGTCTCCCGGCGGAGCGGGGACGGACCATGTCGCGCCCGGGAATCCGCCGGCTGCCGCCGGGGGACAGACGCGCCGCGGCGGGGGCAATGACGAGCTGGCTAGCGACAGGCAGCACGGCGCCGGCGGACGGAGCAGCGGCGGGGGCGGCGCAACCGGCGGGAGGAGGGCCGCGCAGGCCGCCGCTAGACGGGCGAGACGAGCCCCGGCACAAGCGGCAGTGCCTGCGGCCCCCGCGAACGGCGGGACGGCGGGGCCGAGCCAGCCAGGAGATGGACGACGGCAACACCAACACCGAGGACGAGCGAGGCAGCCCAGAAGACGTCCTCGCCCGCGGCGGGGTGCGCCGGAAGAGGGCGCGCAAGGAGGGGGGGGGGGCAGCCCACGGAGACCCCGCCCCCAGCCCAGCACCCCCAGCCCCCCCCCCCCCCCCGGAGACGGGCGGGCAGGGCAGCACAGAGAGAGGGCGCACAGTCCCAGGGCCGAGAGGGCACCCCACCCACAGAGCGCGGAGCAGGAGCACGACTCCGGGGCCGCCCCCCTCCCCCCCCACCTCTCGGCCAGGGAGGGCGGTGCGGAGGCCAGGAGCACAGCTACAGGGCCAGGGGGACGAGCCAGACGGGAGGGCAGGGCGGCACGGAGAGTGGGAGCACAGCCCTAGGGCCGAGAGGGCACCCCACCCACAGAGCACAGAACGGGAGCGCGACTCCAGGGCCGGGCCCCCACCCCCACCCCTCGGCCAGGGAGGGCAGGCGGAAGGCGAGGAGCACGGCCCCGGGGCTAGGGGGACGAGCCAAAGGGGCACCCCCCCCACGACCCCCCCCCCCCCCCCAAGGGGGGCAAGGGGGGGCAGGCTGGGGCGCCGGAGCATGTCTCCGAGGCCAAGGGAGCGAGCCGGGGCCAGTACGGCGACGAGAACGGACGGACAGGGAGGGCGCGTCCCAAAGGAGGCGGCCATACCCCCCCACGGCAGACCGGCCGCCCACACGGGGGATGCGCACGGCGCCCAGGGCGACCCCCCCCCCCCCCCAGTCAAGCGCAGCCGGCCAAGGGCGGCGACGGACAATCGGCGGCGCCACCCGCCGGGGAGGGGGGAGAGCGCGGGCAGCAGCGCGGGACACCTCCACCCCCCGAAGGACATACACCACCGCCCCCGCCTAGCGGGGTCGGCGGCCACGGCAGGGCGTCAAGGGAACAAACCTGAGGGGCGGACGCCGGTCCGTCCTTCGCGAGGTGTACATAGAGGTCAACCCCTAGTACGCACAGCGAACCCGACAAACAAAGGAAGATGTGTCCCCATGCCCATATATGGGGGTCTTTTTGCCAGTGCAAAGTGTCCCGTGCCCATATATGAGGGGCTTTTTGGCAGTGCAGAGTGTTCCCAATGCCCATGTATGGGGGGCTTTTTGCCAGTGCAAAGTGTCGCCGTGCCCATATATGGGGGGCTTTTTGGCAGTGCAGAGTGTCCCCATGCCCATATATGGGGGGCTTTTTGGCAGTGCAAAGTGTCCCCGTGCCCATATATGGGGGGCTTTTTGGCAGTGAAGAGTGTCCCCATGCCCATGGGGTCCCTGAGGCCCGGGCAGCGGCAGCCGGGGCGCCCGCAACTCGGAAGACCGGGGGGCCCGCCTCCACCAGTGCGGCCACCGGAGCCGAAGCCCTCAAGGGCCTCGGCCGGGCTCCCCGCCGGGCTCGCCGCCGGCCGGAGCGCGGGCGGCCCCGCGGCAGGATGAACGAGGCCGGTTCACCGGAGGAGGGGTGTGCCCGCAGCACGGGGCCCCGGCGTGCCAGTGGTGCAGAACGTGGAACCGCGGGGTGGCCAGGTGCTGCGCGAGGGGACACACCGGGCACGCCCCGGCGGGAGCAGTGGCGGCGTGCCTCCCGGTGGAGCGGGACGGGCCATGTCGCGCCCGGGTATCCGACGGCTACCGCCGGGGGAGAGACGAGCGGCGGCGGGGGCGATGCAGAGCTGGCTGGCGACGGGCAGCACGGCGATGGCAACAGGAGCAGCGCCGAGGGCGGCGCAACTGGCGCGCGGAGGGCCCAGCAGACCGCCACCGGACGGGCTGGACGAGCCCCGGCACAAGCGGCAGTGCCTGCGGCCCCCGCGAGTGGCCGGACGGCGCGGGCGGGCGGAACGCGAGGAGGACAACGACGACGTCGACTCCGAGGAGCTGGGCGAGAGCCCAAAAGAGGTCCTCGCCCGCGGTGGGGTACGCCGGAAGAGGGCACGAAGGGAGGGGGGGGCACAGCCCACGAGGACCCCACCCCCCCCCCCCCAGCACCCCCCCCCTCAGGGATGGGAGGGCGGAGCAGCAGGGGGAACTAGGGTACAGCCCACGGGCCGAGAGGGCGTCCCGACCGCAGGGGGCGGACAGGGAGCACGGCTCCGGAAACGAGCCCCCCCCCCCCCCCCGCCCCTCGGCCACGGAGGGCGAGGCGGAGGCTAGGAGAACGACACCGGGGACAGGGGGACGAGCCACACGGACACCCCCCCTTGCGACACCCCCCCCCCCCCACCCTAGAGGACACCAGGGGGGGAGGGGAGGGGGGCCGGGGCGCGCCTCCGGGGCCCAGCGGGCAAGCCGGGACCAGTACGGCGACGGGAACGAGCCGACAGGGAGGGAGCGTCCCAGGGGGTACAGCCATACCCCCCGCGGCAGACCAGCCACCCCTACGGGGCACACGCTCATCAACCAGGGCGCCCCCCCCCCCCCCCCTAGCCGAGCACAACCGGCCCCCCCCCCCCTAGCCGAGCACAGCCGGCCTCGGGCGGTGCCGGGTGGTCGGAGGCACCACCAGCCGGGGAGGGGGGAGCGCTCGGACAGCGGCGCGGGACGCCTCCACCCCCCGGAGAGCATACACCACCGCCCCCGCCTAGCGGGAGCGGCGGCCACGGCAGGGCGTCAAGGGAGCAAACCTGAAGGGCGGACGCCGGTCCGTCCTTCGCGAGGTGTACATAGAGGGTAACCCCCAGTACGCACAGCGAACCGGACAAACAAAGGAGGATGTGTCCCCATGCCCATGTATGGGGGGCTTTTTGCCCGTGCAAAGTCTCCTCGTGCCTACATATGGGGGGCTTTTTGCCAGTGCAAAGTGTCCCCATGCCCATATATGGGGGGCTTTTTGCCAGTGCAGAGTGTCCCCGTGCCCATATATGGGGGGCTTTTTGCCAGTGCAAAGTGTCCCCATATGTCCCCACATATATATATATATATATATATATATATATATATATATATATATATATATATATATATATATATATATATATATATATATATATATATATATATATATATATATATATATATATATATATATATATATATATATATATATATATATATATATATATATATATATATATATATATATATATATATATATATATATATATATATATGCGGGGTCTTTTGGCAGTGCAAAGTGTCCCCGTGCCCATATATGGGGGGCTTTTTGGCAGTGAAGAGTGTCCCCATGCCCATGTATGCGGGGCTTGATTGTAGTGCCACGTGCCCCCATGCTGGAATGGAACAGGAGGTTTCAGGCGCTGCAACCGTGCGTGGGGCTCCGACAGCACGGCAACTCTTTTTTTGACTTGAAGTAGGCATCTCTGTTCTCTTTGTCTAAGTTAATCCAGACTGTCCCATCCCCTTGCTGCAGTCCTCGTATCATCCTGTGCATTACAATTCTCCTATTCCCTGCAGCCAGAGTTCAAACTCTAATTAACTGCTATTCTAGTCGCTAGTCAAAATCAAAATAAACGTGTTTATGCGTTTATTTTTCTAAAAACGCCCGTTTTTGGGCGAGAAACGCTGTTTATCGATGTTTATTGATGTTTATTGGTGTTTTCACATATTGTTGCATGCATTGGGGAAGGTTTTTGGTTGCCTTGTTGTGCCATTCGCTTGCAAGTTGTCATTTCCGGTAGGTGTCATTTATCTTTAAACAATCATAAACGTTCGCTTACAACAAAGAGGTTAGGGAAAATATGCCTCTTGACACTTTGTGACAGATTGCATTTGTACATCCACATTAGAACAACAAGCTTCAACGCAAAATAAACAAAGATCACAAAGGACAAAGCACCAAGGCAATTCAACAATTCACCTCTGGCCGACCAAAGCAGTCAGAGTGCTGCGGGCGACTTCACCGCCTGCAATAGAAACTAAAGTTGTACTCGCCCACAGCGCCACAGCCCTTAGTGTGCGCTCTCCAAAAGACCCCGCCGGGTCTTTGGGACACAACCACACACGTACACACACCGGCGATCCAAACACGTGAAGCAGCACTGATGCAGGCCTAAGCCCCAAAATTATAACAACTGACAGAAATATACCGCAAGTATCGTCAACCCACCAACAAAGTATCTCAGACTCATATGCACCGCCGCACACAGTGAGGGGGCGGGCGCGGGGGCGGGTGGTGGGAACACAATAAATTTTCAACAAATCTGTACACACACAGAGATAGTGATCCCCTGTTCGTAAACGAAAAGGGGGCAAGACAAACAGGGGATCACAAAGGACAAAGCACCAAGGCAATTCAACAATTCACCTCTGGTACCCCTCATCCTTGCTCCCATGCACAGACCAAACACGCTCACCAAGCCGGAACCTACAGACATTACGAACCCAAACTGGGTCAGTGCTCGGCGCACGCAGCCAAGCACCCACAGCGCCGGCGTGAACCCCAGCGTGCGAGTTCAGTGCGCTGTAGTTCCATTCTTCAAAATCCCCACCCATGCCTTCACGTCAGCGGCCCGTATCACCGCAACCGCACCGCATCAGCACACATGTTGATCCTACTCAAGCAAAATCCAGCCCGGATGGCGATTCCAATCACCTGGAAATAGCACATGTATTGCAGCAAACTCGCGCACCCCTTGGTCCCATATACAGGAAAAGGCATTGGGCCGCAGCCATGGCGACCGAACCCACAGGGGGGCAGCTCCTGGTGCCCGCAGACAAACATCCACGGCGCCGGCGCCAACCACAGGGTACAGTGCTCGCATGCACAGGCCCCAAACTCCAGACCCCGCATATTCAGAACGGCGGGCGCTCACAAAGCACGGAACATGAAGCACACGCGCCGTACCAACACCTGCTTCCCTTGGACCCATATATAGGGCAGACGCTGGCCCCCAGCCTTCGTGTGCGACGACAGACTAAGGTACAGCCTATTATCCCCAACCCTCACAACCCAACGATGGCGGCACAGGTGATTCCCGCCCATCCCCTTAACATTCGCACCACCGGACGGGGTCGTCTGCTGCTCCGCAACACCATGCAGACGGCCCGCCAGGTCCTGCGCCGCCAGCTGCAGCACCCTCGGGGCATCCTCCTTCCAGCAAGGCCGCATGAAGACCAGCCTAGCAGCCAGACCCAACCAGATCCGCTTCACCGGCCGCCAGGCAAGGCGCCTCTCCAGCACAACCCTGAGGTTTTGTTGCGCACGTTCCCGCTGCAGCGCCTCCACCGACCGGCGGTGACGAAATTTTCCACGCGTGCGGCGGCGGCGTATCCCACGTTTAGGCATGGCAAAAGCACTGAGCACCACGAAATGGCGAACCATGTGTCCCCCTAAAACTAACAGAGAACACCTCACAATACCAACCCTCCCACCGACACCACCTCGCGAGGGTGCTTCAGCAACACCCGCCAGAGTTGAAACACACGGAAACACGCCCGTTGCACATTAGACTTGAAATTGGAGTCCAACCTACTTGGCGGGTCAGCCGGCTGTAACACGCCCGGCACCAGTCGGACCTCGACAATTAAACCGGACTGCAACCTCAGAACCAGGGCCCTCAGTAGCTTCTGCTGCCTGGACAGCCACGTGGATGCCCGCAGGGCCACCAACTGGCACGCAGATACCTGGAGTCCGTGACCAGCACAACATAACTCCACCCCAACCTGACCGCCAACCTTACCAACCACACCAAGACCCAAAGCTCAGCGCTCTGCTGCGTGTGACGTGCAGGGGGGATCACCTGGGAACGGACACCTGACAATCGCGGGATGAATGCCCCTCCTCTATATCGAATGATATCCAACGCAGCATCCCCAAACATCACACAGTGTCGAACAGCCCATAAATCGGGCGTAGCAGACAATGCATGAAACACAGCAAGGCGTGCCGGTGTTGGGGGTTCCCAAGTATCCATACAACGGACGATCGCGGTACACAGTCCATGCAGCTCCTTCAGTGGCGTGGGTCTCTCAAACCCCCCCCGCCGATCACAACAATAGCTCCCCGCGAGCAGCGCCCCCCCCCCCCCCCCCAGACGGGGTCTAAAGTGCCAATGGATGAAGCCCAATGCCTTGGAGAGTAACCGGGAAGAAGGCCTGGACCTCGTGGCCAGCCTGAGCCAAATGTTGAACATCTGGAGAAAGGCTCTTGGATGTGAACGGATCGTGCGCACTCCCAAATTGATGTACTTCCCTAGGAAAAATATATCCGTAACCGGCTCCAACGTACTCTTTCCCGACACAATAAAACCAGCCTCCTCTAGCGCCCTGACCACGCGAGCAGTCACAACACGCAAACGCGCTGGATCCGGCCCCAAAATCAAAAAATCATCTAAATAATGGAAGAGGGTGTACCCCTCCGGGATCAAGGGTTGCACTATCCTTCCCAACGCCGTCTGACAGAACAACGGGGAATGTTTCCAACCAAACGGCATCCGCGACATACAAAACACCCTCTCCACACCTTCCCAACGCATTCGGAACCGAAAGGCTCTCTCGTGTCGTCTTGGCAACTTAAAACTCCAAAAGGCGTTTTTAAGGTCCACGTGTGTACAAAACAACGGCCTATCGGCCGGCCAATCCGCCAACGTCTTGGAGATTTGCTCCCAACCATCCAACGAGAAAGACAGCGGCTTATGTAAGCTCTCATTGAACTCAACGAGATTAAATATAAGGGACACTTTTTCTGTGGACTTCGGGATCACAAACGGCCAGCATGTCGCCGTCAAAGGGCAATTTTCATCCATAATGGTAACTATCTCCTCACGCAACAACCATTTAACCATGGGTCGCACCAAAGCCTCCCTATTAGACGAGTGACTTTCTCTCTCCAAGTGACAATCGGACACAGACGTCTCGAAATCAGGGGGGGGCAACTCACACCACAGATCATCGGAAATCGTGTAGTTTCCCACCGCCCCTAAACCCCTTTCCACCAGCTGCGGGTCCACCCTACCCGCCTGCGGCACTGGCGACGTAGACAAATGCAAAAGAGCCTGCCAAGACTCAGCGGTAAATTCTGACAGTGCGTTAAAAATTATATCCGGCGCTGACCGCAAACGGTAGTCCTCACACGTCACAAACAAGCGAAGCACAAACAAATGGAGTCGCTTCATGAGTAGCAGAACCCCGCAAGACAGTGCCTGGTGAAGCCACGGCAAGAATGTAAAGAAGGCTTGCAAAAATTGGACAAATAACGGAACCGGTTCCGAACGCACATACAACAGGTCTGCCCTGGTCAGAGGGCGGGGCCCCTTATCCGCCAATGTGATAACCTGCAGTGATCCCTGCGCTGAACTCAGCACTGGGCCACCAACAGGCCCGTCACAGGCAGATGGGGTTTCGCGAATCGCCCCCACGGGGGGCGAATTTCCAGGCGACCCCCCCCCCCCGCGCTTGCCTGCCGCTGCACTGCCGCCTTGGCCCTGATTCTCCGGTGGGGAACGCACAGCCACTTTGCTGGCAGGCCCGACTGGAGGCCCATCAGGATGCCTCCTCTTGGAGGCAGGCCGTCTGGCTTTTGCATTACCCAGGCCCACCTTCGCGCTCGCCGCATGATGCCGCTGGATAGATATGGAACCGCTTAGACCAACGACTCGCCGCTTGGGCCTCGGTTTACCGTCGCCGTCAACCTCTGCTGCGCCACTTCTCGGTGTCTTGCCGGCTCCCTTAGATCGCAGCTTCCTCTTGCCGCCCCCGACCTGAGGTCCGGTTCCCGGCGTGAATTGTGGAGGGCGTTCCCCCGGACCATCGGGCGGTGCGGGCTTCGCGGGGGAGCCACAGGCGCTTGCTGTGGACACGGCAGAGGCCGAAGACTCCGAGGGGACGGACGAAGAATCCGAATCAGACTCCACGTCGTCCATTTCCCCTTGATGCGGCGCCACATCCATATCAGGAAGAGATACCACAGGCCCCGCAGGCACCGGGGCAGCGATTTCCAGCGACGCCTTCGGGGACTTCCTTTCGGGATTAGCATACATGGGGTCACCCCACAGGTCGGCCAGCAGCACAGCCAACCGCTCACCAGGAGCCTGGCCACCCACAGGCCATGGAAGCACCAAAGCCCCAACCACGGCAGGGTCAGAGTAGCCCAGAGCGTACTCTAACGCCGTGGCCAGTCGTTTCCACCTCCCCCACCAAACGAAATAGGCCACATTTGGAGAGCGGTGGAAGGCGGCCGCAGCGCCCCCCCGCCGCAGGGAATGCCACCGATGGTCACTAAACGGGGAATCACGGAGGAGGTCTGCGAAGATCTTCTCCACTGCCTCAACCCCTCCCCTAACCAACGGTTGACCCTCCGGGACGCAGCTTGCCGCGGCGTAGGATCTAAGGAATCGGACCCACGAGCGTCCCCACTCATAAAGCGGGCGCCGCACTTCCCTGTGGCCTCCAACCTTGGTAGTGACGAACAGGACCACGGAATCGCTTGCCAGTCCCGCTGGCGTGATGGACACCGCTTCAGAGACTCGCAAGAAGAGAAGCCAACTGAGGTTCGCCAACGCCGCCACTGCCTGCTCAACCAGTGAGGCCGCTCTGGCCCACAGGAGGCTGAGACCCTCCGGTCCCAGGTATGGTTGTCCCGGTGTCGGTTTTCCAGACTTTGCAAGTCTCCAGTGGATGGCCTGAACACAGCCCGGGAGCAGCCTGATATCTTCCGCGGCTCGAGTCGCGGACACATAACCCCTGACGGTGGATCTGGCCTGCCCCATAGAGACCCTTGACGCCAAGAAGTCAGACAACGCGTCAGTAAGCGGCGTCCGCAAAGCCCTGGTTCCCTCATACTTCGCCACCGCGGACAGGGCGGAACGGTATCGGGCTTGCGTCTTTGGGGCCCAGCCCCGAACGCCCACGGCCGCCACCCTAAACGATCCAACAGCCGCCATCGCCATTGCCCACCCCGCCGCCGCCGCGCTGAAGGTCGCTCTGGCAGCAGGTAAGGCCTCGCGGGTGGGGATTGGACGCGCGGGTTGGGAATCTTCACACCAACACGGCCATCCCCACCCCGCCCTGTCGCAGTGGCGACAGTCCCGTCAGGACCAGTGGGGACACTGGAAATACCAGTGCCTCAACTGCTCTGATGGGACGCCCTCTTTGGCGCATCTCTGGCAGTCGCCAGACGGGCGGGCGGATATTGGTACCCACCTGCCTTTCTTCGTCATCCAATGAAGGACGCCTTGCCGCATAGCGAAGTCGATGCCCTTATACTTAAAGGACGGTCCCCCGTTTTTGACCGCATCTGGCCAGCTCATGGCATCCAGCGGGTTGGACGGGTCCGCCCGACTGCTAGACTCCGGCGCGAATCTCTGGGCGTACGCCTGCTGGGAGTTGAGGATGATACCCCAAATCCTGTAGGCCAGCCTGTCGCCCCTCGGGCATTCCATCGCATTGCCCATCACGTCGGACGGCCTGACCGGTGCAGCACTTGCGCTTCTAACGTAGTCCCGCAGCGCCTCGCTTGACTGGCGCATCCAACTGGCTACTTTGTCGCCCCCCAGCATCTGCTCCACTGCCTCTGCGGTCAAGTCCGGCACCGAATTTCTCTCCGCGACGGCCAGGCTCTCCAACCGTGCTTGTAGGTGCCCGATCGCCTCTTGCTGGGACTGCAGCAACGCGCGCAGCTCCTCAGGCGACATCTGGTTGGTGTCCTGCACCGGCGCGTCCGCCCCAGAGCCCGAAGCTCCTTGGTCTGGGGCCGTAGACGACGCACTCTTAAACGGGGAGCGAAAGACCTGCATGCTGCTTCACAAAAACACAATAAATTTTCAACAAATCTGTACACACACAGAGATAGTGATCCCCTGTTCGTACACGAAAAGGGGGCAAGACAAACAGGGGTTTTCGCTTCTAATGCACCGCATGTCCGTGCGCATTACCATAAATAGATAGACAAAGCCTGAACTTCGGTGTTTCCTATGTTTGTCCATTGTGCCAGAAGAATTATCATCTCTCGTCTTATTGTTTGTTCACCCTTCAGACCCTCTTTTCCTATCTCGCATCTCGGGATGGGTGGTGATGTATGGATGGGCCGCCTCGGTCCGGTCGCTCCCGAGGGTGCCGATTGGATGCATTTCAGCAATGCCGCGGCTGCCCTCCGGTACCTGCACTCCCCCGATGGTGGGTCATTGACGAAGTTGGCCCACCTCCAAGTCATGCGCGCCGCCAAGTCGGATGGCACGCGTGATGGCTGGGCCTTCACCATCAAGAAGCCGGCGTCTAGTTCAGGCGCATTGGCTGCCCCACCTCCGTCGTCCTCACGTGCCACCCCCTCCCCAAGTCCTTTTCTTCTTGTTCCGGTAAGGTGTGCATGTTGTGGTGCAAACATTTGTGGCACCAAGTAATCTTGTCAGAGGTGCCACAAGGTGGTTGATGAGGCGTGCATGACCATGGTTGGACCAACCGTGCATTGCTTCTCGTGCACCTGCTGTGCCTGTGGACAGGAAGTGTCCACGCCTGATGTGGAATGCCACACGTGTCATTTCCGCGTGTGTCCAGGGTGCACCACAGATGGTATTTGCACCTCCTGCGCCTCCGCCCCAACATTGGCGTCGAGAACCAAGACGCCTTCATCACCATCTGCCGGTGGCACATCTACAGCCGCCACATCAGGGACATCTTGCACTTGAAGTGTGAGTAGTGTGCAGCATCTCTGGTATGCAATATGCTGCTGCACATCCCGGGACTGTGGGTCTGCCTTTGCTTCTCGGGCCCCCCGGCGAGGCAATGCGTGGCGCCAGAGGACAATGACGCCTTGGACCAAAGACCATCCCCTCGGAACGTTATCGATGTGGACGATGACGAACAAGATGAGGAGGAGGACGAGAGGGACGAGGGTGGTGAAGGGGAGGAGGAGCAGGAGGAAGAGGAGGGGGACGGGGAGAGGCGCTTGTGCCTCGGGCAGGAGCACGACAGCAGGGCTGTCAGGGAGCGGGAGGGGAGTGAGTGGCCACCGGACTTCTAAAGCAACCGCAGTGGGGCAGTGGAGCCCGTGCACATAAACAAATACAAAGATGTTCCGCATGTTTATGTTGTGCTCTTGTTTGATGTGCAGGGTATGGATTACAGGAAGGGATGAGCCAAGATTATTATTCACATGCAAGCGCAAACAGCGGGGAAAAAAAAACAAGGCACAGCGGAAAAATCATTTCAGTTGAATGAAGGTGCCAAAAATAAACATTTGAATGAAGGTCCCAAAAGTAAACATTCCAATGAAGGTCCCAAAAATAAACAAGGATTGGGAACATCCAAAAATAAACAGCATGGGATTTGTTTTGTACCAAAATTGAAGACATACAGACATATCTAAACATGTAGTAGATAATTATACAGACCTCAATGGTACCAGCCACATAGAACAAAGTTGTGTCCTATGAACCTGCAATGGAAGGAGTAGGTATAAGGAGGCAAGCAGCTGCAGAATGATCATTTTTGCAAACAATTTCTTTAAAAAAAAGATAAAAAAACAACAAATTTTCACCAAAATAAACAAGTTACTAGTCACTAGTCAAATGGCCTTTGGATAATGTTTATTTAGAGCTTGCCAGGGTTTTGCTTAACAACTAAGCATCTCATGGGGGGTATACATCTTAAGGTGTGGAAATTGGATTTAATTTGATTTATTACATTATTTTTGAAAAATCAAAAAATTTCAGAAGGAAACCTAAGTCAAATGTTTAATACGAATTAACGAGTTAACACAGCATAAAAATCTGATTGTATATTGGTTTTTCGAGTCTTTGAGTTACCAAACCCTTAGCGGTCCTGATCAAGAATCCAGTGGATTTGCTTGGTGGTCAGGAGCTGTGTATTGTTTCTATTTAAAGTGAGATAGATTATTTAAAATTAAAAAAACTAACTAACTACTAACTACTTTATAATTGAATTTTAGATTTTTGTTTTATAAGGTTTTTAATATAACTTTTATAGTCTAACTTTGTAATGGGTTTTCGTTTTTTTTTGTACGCACGGTGATTGATCAAAATTTTACCTGTTTAAATTAGGTGTAGAGTTGAATGAAAATTTTTCATTTGTTGGTATGCGTAAAATATAAATATTTTTGAATTTTAGTTTTGTTTTATATTTTACAGTGAGTAAGTTATATTCCTGGGATTCTCTTTCTTAGAGGAAATCTCAGAATAAGCTTTTTTTTTGTTTTGCAACAACGCATATTCAAATATATTCTTGTTGGAGATATTCAAAGAGCTTTGAGGATTCAGAATTTAATTATTTATTCAAATTCTGCTCGCCTTGTTCGGGAAGTTACTCAGGTTCATTTAATTAAGATTTAAAAACATTTTTGCGAAAGATTTTCTATGTAATTTGATTTATGATCTAAGAGAAATTTCAATAAAACTTGGAAGTTTGTATTTTAATTGAAGGAGTATAAGGAACACGAGATAGTGTTGTAAAATCTTTTGTTTCAGTGAACAAGTGAAATTTTTGCTGTTGAAGAATTTGATGGATATATTAGTGCTACACGGAGTTTCCATGTATAGTGTTTTAAAGAATGGTTTTGCTTCTTAAGTTTTTCCCTATTTGTAGTAGTTACATCAAGTTTTGTTTTAAAGCAAGTTTGAAAGTTTTTTAATTTTATTTTTTAGTTTCAAACATTTTGATGGTTTGTCAATTAATTTTTAAGCTTAGTTTTAGATCTTAATATTGGTTTTAGTTACTTTTATCAAACGATGGTTCTAATTTTATTTTTTGAGAAAAATTTTGTTTTATATGATATTCAAAGACTAAATAAAAGATTTTTTTCTTCAGATTTTTCAGGAGGCTTAAGCCCACCCTTTTTTATGTTTGCTAGTTTAGCTGATAATGACGGTTTTGGAATAAATACAAATTTATCAGAAACTAATGTTTTAAATCTTGCTGTTGTTATTGGAGTTTTTTTTTATTTTGGTAAGGACTTACTTCTAGATACATTAAAGAGTCTTCGAGATTCTGTCGAGAAGAAAATAGAGGCAGTAGATAATTTGAATTCAGCAAAATTACAGTTTCAAAAAGCTAAAGAACAATCTGAGGAATTTCGCTCCCAGGGTTTTGTTTTAGCTAGACAAAGTTCTGATAAATTCTTGGATTATATGGAAGATAATGTTAAACGCATAGAAGAAGCAAAATTTTTACAATTCGTTTCGAAGAAGAAAAAGCTATTACTGAAGTTGTGTGACATGTTTGTTTTAAATTCTAATTCATTTTCTTGGGTCAGGAAAATTCTCGAGTTTTTTTATGAGATCTGCAGAATTTATTTTGTGTAAGCTAGGTTTTATGAATATATTTTGTTTTTAGATTAATATTTTATAAAATGAAAAAAGTTTTAATATGTTTTATGAGAATTTTTGTTCTGTCAGGAGGTAATTTCTCTTCTTACTTCAGTAGAAAATGTGGGCTGGGGGTGGGGCCTCCCCCCCCCCCCCCCTCCCCAACCCTCTGACCTGGATATCGTAGTTGGAAAAAATGAAATTTACGAAAGTAAATGTTTATTTCGGCTATTTTTGGTCCACAAAATTTGGGGATTTTGGGTTCTGGACGCCCCCCCCTCCCCAAATCTATACTCCGCCTGCAGCCCACGTGCACATTTGCAGGCCGCTGCCCGTCACCCACACAATCAAAGACCTCATCAGGCGTCAGGAGCGGAGAACCAGTCCTGCAAGTTCAAAATTTGTGCCGGCGCTGCGCATTCATTAGCACGGAGCGACTGCCTGGCGACAGCACACTGGCCTTGGCAAGCCCTGTGTTGGCGAACATGCCCGTGCGGCACTGACCCCCCAGCGGAAGAGTGAGCACCAAGTCATTTCACGGGTCCCTTGGGATGGGAACGTGTGGACGTTGGTGTATCCCTCTGACTACGCTTGTGGTGATTGTGTTTGCCGGGTGTTCAAGTCTTAGGTCTTAGCAGCAGCATGCAGGGTGTAGCGCAGGTGGGAAGTGCGCGCCAACTCATGGCATTGTGGTCCTTCGCGGCCATCTCGATTGTCAGCTCTTCCTGTGGATATGAGGCTCCGCACTGCTACGCGCAAGCTTGCAATGAAATACCACTACCTCCACAGCCGCTTTACTAATCGGATGATTCGGGTACGGCAGCCGCTGGCACCTCTTGGTGCCCGACCCAGAGGCAGGTCCCTTGCGTCGTGCCTCATGGCCTCACCGCTTCGCGTGCCAAGCACAGTTCCGGGTTGGCGATTCCAAACCGGCGTTTCGGCTTGTGGACCCGAGGGTTGTTGTCCCTCGAAGAAATGCTACTTTGGGAGTGCAATGCTGTGTCTGCCATCAGTCAGCTGTGCATTCCACCTGTGGTATTGTGCCAATCGCAAACTTCTTGTGTGTTTCAGCATATGTCTTTGGGGGGCCTCGAAAGAGCTTGTATTGTGATACAGACTGTGCTCCCGCACCATGCATTGCGCAGTACCTAACGCGCTGCGATGGAAATCATTGTATATTTGTCACTCTCTCGCATGTGTGTTGACCAGGACCGTCGCGTCCTTTGCATGTCTACCTGACATGGCGTATCAGTGTTGCATTGTTATGTATCATTTCACGCACAGCGTACGTTCTTTGATGTGGATAGTATTGTTCGATGTGGATAGAATGAGGGACCGCTCCGCAAGTTGTACACCCAGCACCCCAAATAGCCCCACCTGCCCCCCCCCCCCCACCACCCCAAATAGCCCCACCTGGACCCCCCCCCCCCACCACCCCAAATCGCCCCACCTGGAGCCCCCCCCCCAACCGACCCTCCCGGAGCCCCCCCCCCCCCCTCCTCGCTCCTCCCTGATTACCCCCTCCAATCCCCCCCCCCGGCTCTCAAGCCAACAGCTAGTTGGGGGGGGGGGTAGTTGCCGTCCAGAATTGAGGAGTCGCCCCCCCCCCCCCGACACCCAGCTGATTCCCGGCAATGTCTGATGCGGATGGTGTGATGCCGTGGCAATGGCGCTAGATTTCGCGCATTTCACATTTCGGGCCTGCGCCGTGTGATGGTGGACAGATTTTATGTTTCGGCTGTTTGCAGTCCGCGGGACCAACTGGATTGAGTCACAAAGCAGTGACATGCGGTGTCTGATTTCTGGTCGACAGAAGCAAGCATCGGCTCCCCCACAGAAGCATTGAGGTGTTTTGCCACGAGCGGTACCTGGGCGAAGGTATTTGGATGTTTCACACGCCAGGTATTCAGGGCTGTTTCGTTGGTGTATGGCAGACCTGCCACTAGTGTCCGGCAGATCAGACACGATCCGATGGAGCTGCGTCCTACTGAGTCGTGCGCTTGGTGCAGCTGGTTCCTACTGAGTCCCAGTCGCAAAGCATCCGACATCACTGAGTGGCACATGGCACGGGGCTGAGTCCTAACGAAACTCGGTGCCCCTGTCAGTCGCGAGTGGCCTGTCGGGTGTATGTATTTCCCGGCACAATTGAGCATATGATTTCGACATATTTACGCCCAGCAACAATACCTGTTTCACAGGTGTATCACTGATACAGCTAACCTCTGCCCCTTCCCCTGGCAAATTCCAGATCCAACTCAGCAAGTGTCGACGCTTGACCTTTGACCTCACTCTACATTCCACTGTTAATATTGATCGACCTTCCTTTGTACAACATGATCATGTTGTTCTGCCCCAGATCTTGTGATTGCTCGCAACCTCAGGTAGATTTTTTGCTGCTTGCCCCAGCCCCCTCTACAACCAGATCCAAGAGAGCAATGAACAGGCAAGCGAATTTCACTTTTGTGGCTCACCCCCAGAGTTTTGCTTAACAACTCAGCATCTCCTGGGGTGGGGGTGGGGGGGGTTTCTGACACCCCCCCCCCCTCCGGACCCTCCCCCCATTAAGTGATTGGGCAAAATTTTTCTCCGGGTTTTCGGCCAATCAAAAATCACCTCGAAGAGGGTTGTTAGATCAAGCGCAGGTGCGTACGCCATATACCCCCCTTTTTTGGGGTCATTCGCGTACAATACCCCAAGGTATGGTACCGGATGTCCAACCCCTTGTAAAATCATCATTTTAGGAGAGAAAATGATCCCCCAATGAATTTTTCGTTTTTGACCCCTTTAACCCCCCGTACCCGGGTACCCCTTTTTGGGGGGTGGGGGGGGGGGGGGGGGGGGCAGGGGGGGTGTCGGGGGGGGTCAAAAACTTCTTTGCGTATTCTGGGTGCTGTGTGTGGATTTGAACCCAGGTCCCGGGCAACTTTTTTCTTGTACATGGACCCCCTAACCCATGGCGGGGGTCCCGGGTCCGAACTCCAGGTACCCCCGGTCGCCCCCCCCCTATGGGCCCTTGCTAGTGAGGACTTAGCCGTTTTCACGCTGGATAAGGCTGTTTAGTGACACCTGCAAGATTTCCAAAAATCACCTCCCAGGGGGGGGGTGGGGGGGGTGGGGGGGGGGGGGTCAAAAAATGACCCCCCATTTTTTGGGTCGAAAATCATGAATCTTTTGGTTTTTTTGATTTTGAGCCGAAAAAGTGTTTCCGGGTCCCGACTCCATAGGGTTTGTATGGGGCGGAGTGGGACGAGCGCTTATGCAGTTTATGCACTTTTTCAGCCATTTTTGCTATGTTGGCGGTTTTGGCGACCTCGGTGACCCCGTGGTATCCACTTTGAGGGGTGTGAGTGGGGATGTTGTGACAGTATCTGCCTCCTAGTATACGGAAGGACGTTTTTTGCAGTCTCTAGCCTTGCTTAGGGCCGTTCACAACCCGTGCCAAAAACGCAAAATGGCTCTTTCCACCAATAATGGCTTAGTGAATGGGCTGGTACACAACCTGCTTATGCAGTTTTTTACCCTGGACAGCTCAAAAATCGAAGTTTCCGAAACTTACTTTTTTGACATCGTGATCACCTAAAATGACCATCCAAGCTATGTAAAGCATGTTTTAGGCCGTATTTACGTGTTTTTCACCCGATTTGGGTATTAGGTCCGGGGGGGGGGGGGCTTCCAAGGGATTGGTACACAACCTGCTCATGCAGTTTTTCACTATGGGCAGCTCAAAAATCAAAGTTTTCGAAACTTGTTTTTTTGATGTTGTGACCACTCAAAATGACCATCCAAGCTATGCAAAGCATGTTTTAGGCCGTATTTGCGTGTTTTTCACCCTATTTGGGTGTTGGGTCCGGGGGGGGGTGTCTCCCAAGGGACGGGTGCACAACCTGCTTATGCAGTTTTTCAACCCGGACAGCTCAAAAATCGAAGTTTTCGAAACTTGTTTTTTTGATATTGTGACCACCTAAAATGACCATCCAAGCTATGGAAAGCATGTTTTAGGCCGTATTTACGTGTTTTTCACCCTTTTTGGGTGTTAGGTCCAAGGGGGGGGGGTCTCCCAAGGGACGGGTGCACAACCTGCTTATGCAGTTTTTCACCCCGGACAACTCAAAAATGGAAGTTTTCGAAACATATTTTTTTGATATTGTGACCACCTAAAATGACCATCCAAGCTATGGAAAGCATGTTTTAGGCCGTATTTACGTGTTTTTCACCCTTTTTGGGTGTTAGGTCCAAGGGGGGGGGTCTCCCAAGGGACGGGTGCACAACCTGCTTATGCAGTTTTTCACCCCGGACAACTCAAAAATGGAAGTTTTCGAAACATATTTTTTGATATTGTGTCCACCCAAAATGACCATCCAAGGTATGTAAAGCATGTTTTAGGCCGTATTTACGTGTTTTTCACCCGATTTGGGTATTAGGTCCAAGGGGGGGGGGTCTCCCAAGGGATTGGTACACAACCTGCTGATGCAGTTTGTCACCCTGGGCACCTCAAAAATCGAAGTTTTCGAAACTTGTTTTTTTGATACCGTGATCACCTAAAATGATCATCCAAGGTACGTAAAGCATGTTTTAGCCGGTATTTATGTAGTTTCCACCCTATTTTGGGTGTGTGTTGCTGCGGTAGATTCTCCGCGAGGTGGACTTGCCGAAGGCAATAGAATTCGACTTTTTCGGAAACCCTGCTGTCGCCCCTGGGATGGGTTTGGGTGATGATTTAGTGACAATACGGGTACTTGAGCACCCATGGGGACCCACGTAGTGGCTGCCAAGCCCATATAGCCCGAGCCATGGCCCCTCCAAAAGCCCCGAAATTGCCGTTGTGTAGGCTGGTTAGTGACACCTGCAAGATTTCCGAAAATTCGCCTTTTCTGAAACCCTTCTGTTGCCCCTGGGATGGGTTTGGGTGATGATTTAGTGACAATACGGGTACTTGAGCACCCAGGGGGACCCACGTTGTGGCCGCTGGGTCTATG
This sequence comes from Eutreptiella sp. 'Long Island Sound 2002', assembly GCA_964036045.1. Classification (NCBI taxonomy): domain Eukaryota; phylum Euglenozoa; class Euglenophyceae; order Eutreptiales; family Eutreptiaceae; genus Eutreptiella; species Eutreptiella sp. 'Long Island Sound 2002'. Next base: position 128,742,670 of record OZ038383.1, read on the forward strand.
TAGCCCGTGCCACGGGCCCCCCAAAAGCTTCAAAATTGCTGTTTGTAGGCGGTTCAATGGCATTTGGTGTGAGCACAAACCGCGTAAGCAGTTTTCAACCCTTTACAAGTCAAAAATGGAAAATCACCTCGCAGAGGTTGTTAGATCAAAGCCAGGCAGGCGTATATAGGGGAAAACGCCACATACCCCCCCATTTTGGCCATTTTGGGCCTATTCGCGTACCCTACCCCAAGGGGTTGAATTGTTAGTTTAACCCCTTGTAAAATCATTATTT